>OY728161.1:1801166555-1801766555 GCA_963277665.1 Viscum album | reverse complement strand
ATGAAGGTTACCTTGTGAATTTGAGAAATGATAAGTGTTTAGTTCACAATTCCAAGGATAATTTCATTCTATCTGCCCATAGGCAAGAGAATATTTACACTATTAACTTAGAAAACCTTAGGATCCAAAACTTACCCTGCTTAAGTGAAATAGAAGACCAATCATGGCTATGGCATAGAAGACTAGGACACTGTAATCTAAGAAATATTAGTAAACTCTCAAATAAAAGACTTGTGGAAGGACTACTTGATCTTAGATATGATTCTTCAAAAGTCTGTGATCCTTGTCAATTTGGAAAGCAACATAAAACTATCTTTAAATCAATTAATGAAGTTTCAACTTCTAATGCATTACAGCTAGTGCATATGGATCTTTTTGGTCCTACAGAAACTGGAAGCATTGGAGGAAAATACTATGTATTTATTTTAGTTGATGACTTTACTAGATTTACATGGGTCTACTTTCTCACAAAGAAATATGAAGCCTTTTCCTATTCCAAAACTTTTAGAGCCCAAGTTAAAAATGAGAAAAACCTACCATTTATAACTATTCATAGTGATCATGGTGGTGAATTTCAAAATTCAGATTTTGAAACTTTTTATAGTAAGAAAGGTATTACTCACAATTTCTCATCTCCAAGAACTCCTCAGAAAAATGGTGTTGTTGAAAGAAGAAATTGTATTCTTCAGGAAATGACTCGAACTATGTTGAGTGAATACTCAATTGCTAAGCACTTTTGGGCTGAAGCTGTTAGTAATACCTGTTATACTATAAATTGTCTTTTAGCTAGACCATTTCTTAATAAAACTCCTTATGAGTTATGGACTGGCCAAAAACCTAAAGTTTCATACTTCAAAGTTTTTGGATGCAAAGTATTCATTCTGAATATAAAAGATAATCTACACAAATTTTCACCAAAATCTGATGAAGGGATATTTCTAGGTTACTCCACAACTTCTAAGGCTTATAGAGTTTTCAATAAAAACAGTTGTACTGTTGAGGAAACAGTGCATGTGAAATTTGATGAAACTGATCCTTTTGTTTTCAACCAACCCAATCCTACATCCTCGGATGTGTTTTCAAAAACGTTTATCAATCGTTTTTAGAATATCACTTTGGTGTGGAAAATGTTCAAGAATGGATTCCTGAAACTTTTACCACGAAATATCTTCTACCATATGTTGATGAATAGGTTTTATAATACCCAAATCAATTGTTTCTTAGGAATCATCCCAGTGATAACATCATTGGTGATGTAAATCAACCTGTAAGGACCAGAAATTCCTTAAGAAATGAAATAGAACATCTTGCTTTTCTTTCCCAATTTTAATTCAAAAGTCCAAGTGAGGCCTTAGGTGATGTTGATTGGATTAAAGGAATGCAAGATGAACTAAATGAATTTGAGAGGAATCAAGTCTGGACTTTAGTTGATAGACCTAAATAAACAACTGTAATTGGTGAAAAATGGGTTTTCAGAAACAAATGTGATGAAAATGGAATCATTGTAAGAAATAATGAAAGACTTGTTACTAAAGGCTATAATCAGCAAGAGGGAATATAATATGAAGAAATGTATGATCCTATAGCTAGACTTGAATCTATTTGTATTCTATTAGCCTTTGCAGCATACTTTAATTTCAAACTATTTCAAATGGATGAAAAATGTGCTTTTCTAAATGGTTTTGTTCAAGAAGAAGTTTTTGTCGAACAAACTCCTGGTTTTCAAGACCCAAAACATCCTGATCATGTTTTTAAACTTACCAAGGATCTATATGGTATTAAACAAGCCCCTAGAGCATGGTATGATAGACTTACAAGATTTCATTTACAAAACAATTATACAAAATCTACAGCAGATCCAACCCTTTTTATAAAAATGGAAAATAAAAACGTTTTGATTGTTCAAATCTATGTTGATGACATCATATTTGGATCAACTCAGAAATCTTTAACTGATTATTTTGCAAATTTAATGAAATCTGAGTTTGAAATGAGTATGATGGGTGAGTTAACATTATTTTTAGGTTTTCAAATTTCTCAAAAACCAAAAGGAACATATATATCTCAACATAAGTATATTAAATACTTACTCAAAAAATATGGATATGAAAAAACTAAAAGTATTAGCACTCCAATTTGTACCTCAAGTACTCTTGATCTTGATGAAACTGGGAAACCAGTAGATCAAACAATCTTTAGAGGTATGATAGGAAGTTTTCTATACTTGACAGCTAGTCGACCCGACTTAATGTTTTCTGTATTCTTATGTGCGATATACCAATATAATCCAAAAGAGTCTCATTTAAAATCCGTAAAGAGAGTCTTTTGGTATTTAAAAGTCACTATAGATTTAGGTCTTTTTTACTCTTCTGGGAATGATTTTGTCTTAATTTTTTTTTCAAATACTGACTTTTGTGGATGTAGAATGGATAGAAAAAATACATATGGACCATGTCATTTCATAGGAGATTCTCTGGTTTCTTGGTCATGCAAGAAACAACACTCAGTAGCACTATCCACTGCTAAAGCTGAATATGTAGCAGCTAGAAGTTGTTGTGCTCATGTATTGTGGATGCAACACACACTCACTGACTATGGTTTGAGTTTCTCCAAAACTCTAATTCTTTGTGATAATACTAGTGCCATATCTCTAAGTAAGAACCCAACACACCACTCTCGTGAAAAACACATAGATGTTAGGCATCACTTTCTTAGGGATCAGAGACAAAAAGGAGATATTATTTTACAATTTATCGAAACACAAGAACAACTTGCTGACATTTTTACAAAGCCTTTACCATATGATGGATTTGAATTTATAAAACAGAAGCTAGGAATGATTACATTAAAATAATCATTCGTATCTATGTCATGTTTTATAATTCTCCTAACATTAAATAACTATTTTTGAAAGGGGGAGGACATATTTTTTACTATGTTTTTATCTTATGATCTTTAATTATTTACTCTCCTGGTATGTGTATTTATTTTTCTATTTATCGTATTGAATGTTTTATCGTATCATTTACTTTTCTGTTTATCGTATTGAAAGTTTTATCGTATCATTTACTTTTCTGTTTATCGTATTGACAGTTTTATTATATTATTTTCTTTTCCATCGTATCGACCGATGATGGTAATGAATTTTTTTTCCATCGTATCGACCGATGATGGTAATGAATTTCTTTTCCATCGTATCGACTGATGATGGTAATTAATTTCTTTTCCATCGTATCGACTAATGATGGTAATGAATTTCTTTTCCATCGTATCAACCGATGATGGTAATGAATTTCTTTTCCATCGTATCGACCGATGTTGGTAATGAATTTCTTTTCCATCGTACTGACCGATGATGGTAACGAGATTGTTTTCCATCGGCTTGACAGTTCATTGTAACAAGATTGTTTTCCATCGGCTTGTCAGTTCATGGTAACGAGATTGTTTTCCATCGGCTTGTCAGTTTATGGTAACGAGATTGTTTTCCATCGGCTTTACAGTTCATGGTAACGAGATTGTTTTCCATCGGCTTGTCAGTTCATGGTAACGAGATTGTTTTCCATCGGCCTTTCAGTTCATGGTAAAGAGATTGTTTTCCATCGGCTTGACAGTTCATGGTAACGAGTTTGTTTTCCATCGGCTTGACATTTTATGGTAATGAGTTTGTTTTCCATCGGCTTGTCAGTTCATGGTAAAAATATTGTTTTCCATCGGCCTATCAGTTCATAGTAACGACTTTGTTTTCTATCGGTATAATGATTGATAGTTTTATTTTATTTCGTACAGTTGTGTATTCTTTTTAGCTCTACTAAAACCAACACTACCTTACGTTCTCCGACAGGTACTTTCCATTTTTTTAATCTTTTCATTTTTAATTCTAATCATTGATCTGTTTTTCTCTAATCTTAACCGTAGAAGATCAACGGTCACCCCTTTATCTCCTATAAATATCCCCCTCCCCAAACCCACATTTCTTTTTCAGGTTTTCAGGAAAAGAACTGCTCCATTGTTTTTAGATCATCGTACGATCTTTTTTCGGCAGCATCCCTATGTCTCAATCTTCTTCCAACACTCCTGCCGATATGGCTTCAAAGGCTTTCTCGGAAAAAGAACTTTTAAGGGATATGTTAGTTTCCCGTGACTTCTATGATTCATATGATTCTACAATCAAGAGGATTATCATGTTTCAAGGATGGGTGAATTTGTGTGTTGAAAGACCTATTTCTCAAGATCTGGTTCCCTTTGATGAAGTCTGACAGTTTTATAAAACCGTATCTTTCGACAAAGACATGTCTATTAATTTTTTTGTGTACGATAGAAAGCTATATATGTATGTGAAACATGAAACACATTTTCTGAATGTCCCAATAGAAGGGGATTATTTTTGTCCATCTCACAAACTACCAGAGGAAGTCTGTACGTTTAATAGAGAAAGCGCCGAGAAGTCTCTGTTTGTTCTGAATGAAGAAAAAAGGAAAGTGGCTCATCCTTCACCGGACAATAGGTTTGTGGCTTTATGGATGCAAGGTTTTATTATCCCAAGGAAAGGGGACAGAGAAACTCAGAAAGTTTCTGATATTGTTATGCTTGACTATCTAGTAAATATGAGAAAAGTAAATCTCATGGGATATGTTTTTGAAACAATTAAGAATGTGAAGTCAGGGGCAATCAAATATCATTTGATTATATATCCAGCCATTCTTACAAAGTTTATTCTCAAGAGTATGAGGTTTTGTAACATTTATTTGAAAGGGAAGTTGATATATTTGAATCCCTTATGGACCAGCAAAAGTACTATGAAGAAGTTGAATGTTTGTTTTGATTAGAATTGAAAACTTTTTGTCAAAGATATAGAAGCTGAATCAGATCAGAATCAATCAGCACCTATTCCAGCCAAAGACATTCAATCTACTGGTATTACTAAAAAGTCTGATCTGCAAACCAGTTCAAAGCCTAAGAAGAAGCAAAAGTACAGTAAGGAGGTTGTAGCCAAATGGAGAAAGGATAAGGAATAGAGAAAGGAAGGTGATCCAAAGTTAGGTCTTGACCCGGCTAAGGCTTTTTCAGAAAGAATAAGGGTAGAATAAACCCTTAAGGCTGAAAAGAAAAAGAAAACGGTTTTGAAAAGAAAGGCTTAAGACCTTGATATATCTAAAGTCTTGAAAATGGTTGAGGATGCTAGTGCTCAACTGACGGAATAAGTACATCAAGAGCCCATCGTATAGAGTCTTCCTGAGAAAGAAAAAGGAAAACAATTGATGGAGGAAATAAAAGAAGTTGAAGAAGAGGAAGAAGATTTTCTTTTAGAATTTATTCAGAGTTCAAAGAAGAGTAGAGAGGAATCAGTTCAAAAGCAAAGTAAAGATATTCAACAAGTTCCTCGTGCCGATCAAGCACGAACTCCGGATATATTTTCGTCTCAAGAAAAGAAAGGTTCTCAATCCCCTCACACTAATAAAGTTGTTGTCATTAGTGATATAGTGGAAGAAGAAAGAAAGCAGAAAGAAAAAGGAAAATTAAAATAGACAGTTGTTGACTCAAGTCGATCGAATGAACTAGCTTCGTACGATGAAGATACTGATTCAGAACATACAATCTCTCTCAAGAAGAGTGATTACATTGTCCATGTTTTGAGAAGGGTTGATAAGACCATTCCATATTTCCCTAGGCTGGAAGGGAAGAATGATTTTATTACTGACAATCAAAAGAAGAAATTTGGATCTGTAAAATAATTAAGAAAGAAAGTTTTGTCAGTTGGAGTCGATTTGAAAGTTCTTTCAGAAAGTTAAGTTGCTCATAAGAAGGCCTGCAATAAGTTGACCAAGTGGTCCTACAAAACAGAGAGCTCAATCAATGATCATCAGATAGAAATTGAAGATATAAAAGGTTATCTAATGAGCTTGCACTTTCTTTCAATAATCTTGACAGAGAAATGGTTGAAAGATTAAATCATTTTTCTTCCCAACGAGCCGATGTTCCTTCAGTAAAAGACTTGCATGAGAGAATGAATGCCTTTCAGGATGAGTTTTTGAAAGTATCATCTTTCAAAGATGAAATAGTTCTCTTGAAGAAATATAACTCTGGGTTATCCAAATATAACAAGAATTTTGCAAGATAGAATTGATTCTCTTGAAGAAGTAATCAGAGTTCAAGAAGAGACAATCATAAATCAGGATCAACTCTTTGCCGATCAAAAAGGCCTTCTCAGGTCTCAAGGTGACTCTATTTATGACGACAAGAAGGAGATAAAAAAGATGAAGGCGGTTCTTCATGAGTTGATCAAAAAGGAGAAGGAAAGAGAAAACAAGTGACTTGTATTTGTTCTCAAGTTTAGTGTTGGTTGTTATCATAATAAAATTTCTTTTATCCATTGTCTTGTGTTTATTTTCTAACTCTTTCAGACAATTCAAGATTACCCCTTTCTTTTTGTAAATCACAAAGGGGGGGAATGTTTATAAAAGGGGAGAATGTTTTATAAAGGGAGAGAATGCTTTACAACACTCTTAAGGAGAATCTACGAATACAATCCTTAGGAAAGTCCATACCAAAGAGGGAGTTAGTTGTATTCAATTTCTTATTCAGAAGAAGTTTCCAATAACTCAGGGGGAGATAAGTATTTCTTTTAGTTTTTACTTTGTGTGTCGTGCTTTCCAAAAAGGGGAAGATTGTTGAGTCAAAAGTCCTCTTTTGACTTCTATGTTCGGTTTTGGAAATCACAAATGTCTTGTTAAGCGGGCTAACCTTGTTTATCGTATCGTACTGACCATACTAATCGTACTGAACATGCTGATCGTATTGAACATGCTGATCGTACTGACCATACTAATCGTACTGAACATGTTGATCATACTGACCATGCTGATTGTACTGAACAAGCTGATCATACTGAATATGGAAATTGCATTGACTCTGCATCTCATATCTTTCATTACATACTTGTGTTGGTACTTTGTCAAAAACAAATGCTTCATTATAAATCGTACTCATGTTTATCTTATTAATATATCTTGTTCTAACCAAAATGATGTCGTTGAGTTAGTTACGAACTAATCAAAACGATGTCGTCCTTTCTGTTTCAATATGACCGTTATGATGCCAGGTGTCCAAGTCCCTCCGAGTTTTTCGAAGAAATATGACCGTTGGAGGAGATGTGACCGTTGGAACCCGAGGCCTATAAATAGGTGGTCATTTGAAGCTGAGAGAAGAATAACAGATAACTAAGAACAAGCGTGATACAACTGTGATACTTTTCTTCAATCAAGTTCTAGAGATAGATGATGTGACTTCTCTCATGCTTTGTGCTTTGAGCATCCGATCATCGTATCGAGGGCTTTCAAGTGATTGAAAGACAGAGGTTCCAATTACCTACAAAATCGAGGGCTTCCGGGGATAGGCAGACAGATGAACCGATCATTGTATCGAGGGCTGCCGGGGATAGGCAGACAGACGAACCGATCATCGTATCGAGGGTTGCCGGAGATAGGCAGACAGACGAACCGATCATCTTATCAAGGGCTGCCGGGGATAGGCAGACGGACGTACTGATATTTGTATCGAGGGCTTACCAAGTTGTTGGTGAGACAGACCTTTTATCCTAGGAGAAAGGAGAACCCTTCTCTTTGGGTCCAAAGAATTGTAATACTTTTACATTTCCGCTGTTAATTGTATTAGAAAGGAATTTGTATTGTTTCCTTTCTTCTTTACATATTCAATTGTAATTGTTCCAATTACAATCATTCTATTACATATTGTATTGATTGATTCTATACGCTTTAAGGTAGAATCATTCATCTTTATATTACTCTGATTATTGTGTTCATCTTGAATACAATTGTTTTACATTACATTAGAATTACAATACATCATACCATTTTATATTCAATAAATTTGTGGGTGTTTGTATTTGTGTTAGTTTAAGATCATTTAAACTAATCTCTTAGTTGATAAAACTCAAAGGTTTTTAAACATACAATTCACCCCCCCCCCTCTTCTATTGTTCCATCTAATAGACATACATACATACTTATTCGAACCAACAGGCACCATGATACAAAATCTGCAATTAACTACCACATTTTCAACCACCAATATTGATGTATCATGTCATGATATATCTTGGTATCCCCAGGGCGCATAAACCAATAAGACCAGATTCTACTATCCATCAAATCCTGCATTAGGATAAATGGAACAACCAACATACTATGGAAGAACAAAGCACCACTAAGAGACTTAAACCACCCACCAATGCTCTCCCAACCATAAATGATTTTACCCAAGTGTTTTATCTTAATGTATATGACCTTATTGAGCCAAGATCACTCATCCGAAGATGGGTCATATTTCATTTAATCTAATAACATCTTTCTGAAAACAAATTGTACTCTAAAGTTCATCTCAACAAACAAACTCATCAGAGACAACTCCTCAACTGATTCCCTCATAGCTTTGGTTGGTAATTTTCTTCTTAATGCATCAACATCCTCATTTCATTATAGGGGTGTATGTAATATCAAAATCAAAAGTCTAAAGTTACTTCAACCAGCATCTCCCTTGAGATTTTATATTTCTCCAAGGAAAAATATATTTCACTCTCTTATGATCAGAATAATTGTTAAACAGATCACTAATGAGGTAGTGTCTCCACATTTTTTGTGCAAACATAACCAATTCCAACTAAAGATCATGTTTATGGTAGTTATTCACATGTGGGTGTATCAAGAATGATCAATAGAAGACCACATGTTTCCCTTACATCAATATATATCCTAAACCTGTACTAGAAGCATTGCAAAAATAAACATAACCTAAACTTAGTTATTTAAGAATCAAAATTGGTGCTGTAGTCAACCACACCTTCAGTTCCTCCAAAGATCTCGTAAAATTTTCATTCCACTGAAACATGACACCATTATGGGTTAATGCAGCCTTCAAAGATGCGATCTTGGAGAAATAAAAAACAATCTATGTATAGAAACCAGTGAAACCCAAGAAGCTTTTGATCTCAAATAGATTTATGGGATGCTCTCAGGAAATAACAACTTGTATCTTTTTAAGATTCACTAATACACACCTCTTAGATATCACATTCCCAATAAATTTCCCTTCCAATATCCAAAACTCAAATGTTGATAACTTATAATACATATGATGTTCCTTAAATGTTTTTATAAAGACATAGAAACAATCCCTCTAATCATCCTATATCTTAGAGTACATAAAAATATCATTGATGAACACACCAATTTTTTTTCGAATAGCTGATGAAAGAACTCATTCACCAAATCCATAAAAACTATAAGAGAATTAGTTAAAAAAATTGAATAACCCGAAACTCAAAATGATCATACCATCTCCTAAATGTTGTATTAGGTATATCTACTTCTTGGACCCTCAACTGGTGGTACACTAAGCATATTTCACTCTTTTAAAACCAATATTTCCCTCTAAGATGGTCAAAAGGATAATCAATTATAGGAAAATGATATTTGTTCTTAATAGTCTCCCAATTCAACTTCCAATAGTAAATACAATGTCTAAGCCTCCCATATACCTTATTATAAATGGGCATAGGCCAAGCTCATGATGATATGTTAGGAAAAATAAATCCATTAGAATCATGGTCCTCAAGCTATACCTTAAGTTACACCAACTTAATAGGTTCCATTTGATAAGATGGAAAAGAAGTGGGAAACATACAAGGGAGTAGGTCAATAGTAAACTTGACCTTTCAGTATGGAGGTACACTAGAAAAATCATCTTAAAAGACATCATGGTACATGAAAACCACTGTAAGAATCCAACAACCCAACCCAGGGTCAACAACATCAAGAGTGATATATGAAAAATGGAATGAAATTACCCCCACCAAAAGGAACAACATGCCCTACCCTTCATGATATAGAGTTCCACACACCCTCGAAAACACGACTGACCCCATAAAAACATAATAGCTAAACTCAATGGTGATAATGGTCTATCTGGTCATTATTAGTGATTATAAAACCAAGGTTAAAAATCATGTTGATGATTTTAATATCAAGAACTAAAAAAATACCATACCACATTAAAGATGTCTGTCATCACCAAACATGTGGTTCACTTAAAAAATAGTTTATTCATATCTCTAAGAAGAATGGAAAGATAAAAAAGTATGACATAACTTCGAAAATAAAGTCTAGTGTTTCAAATTACATTGATGATATAAAAGAATCAAAATCACCTATATCAAACAAATCTAGAACCATAGAAGATGAAATAAACTCCTTACATATAACTATAGTTGACCCTGCTTTAGATTCATATTGTGAATACTACAATTCATAAAGACATCCAGTCTCAGATACTCCTTGAGCTTTATTAGCACCACTCACACTGCATTAGCTTAAAGATATAACCCAACTCTCTTGTAGGAATCTACACAAACCTGTGAACCCTTGGAAAATATGGATCCTTCCATACTTCTCTAGGATATACTATCAAAAAATCCTTTCAGATTCCCAAATTATTGACAAAGATGAAATGTCTTAGGATCCTTCACACAATTTAGGCTAGTATGACCAGTCCAGCCACACTAATTGAAAACAATCTTCTTTTATCCTAAAAAATCCCCCAAAACTTGTCCTGAACAAAACTGGATTCCCCATGTTCCAAGGTTAGAAACTCCTTGGTCCATTCCGCATGTAATGTATCAAGGTAAAATTGATGATTAAATGTTTTCTTCAAATAATCTGAGGTTTGGTCCTAATGAAACATATCATTCACAATAGATTCCAACCATTTCCTTCCTGAACCATCGATTACAAACATGTAAAAAACACCTTTGTGTCTTCAGGATTCTTCAATAATTAAAAGGTCATGTCAATTTCCTCAAGAATCTTCTTATATTCTTTCAGTCCCTTATCACCATGGAATATGAGTGGATTCGTTTCAGTAATCTCAGATCCATGATCCACTACACATCTTGGGTTCCCTACATTCACGTTACCCAGAATCGGAATGGTACAAATTACTTCTTCTACCAAAAAATGGTTCACCAGAGCATTCGACTATGGATCTTGTCTCAAAAATTTCTCTCTTATATTTAAAATACCTCTTCTCAGAGGCATTTTCTAATAAACACATTACAATAATAAATTTTACCATGAGAACATTCAAAAATCTTAGTACCACTTCCTAAACTCAATCCAATACATTAAAACAACACGAATTTGATGAAATTTTGAATTCTACCAATGAAAGTATTTAATTAAATATGAATAGGTTAGTTTAAATATACCCCTCATATAGTTCATTAAAATAAAATCAACCCCAATGTCTCAAACCTAGTAAAAATATCTTGACTGCCCAGGATAAATCGAGACCATTCACAAAAGTGAGCAGGCCAAGTCCCTTTTACGTACTTACTATCCCAATTCTAATTGTCCTAAATTTTATCTACCTAAGACATAGAACAAAAAAAAGGTATTTAATCACACATTAGGATAATCCATTCCTCTAATAGAAAATTGTATCCAACAATCCTAGGTCAACCAAACGATACACCTGATCTAGACATCCCATGGTGAGGTAAAGTAAGAAAACTTAACAAGCCTTGAATATAATAGAATATAACGAAAAACCAGAGTAATATGATGAAGAAAAAGATACAATGATATCCAAACAATTGAAGAAAAATCAGTCAAACCATAAAGTGTGAATTAAGAAAGACCAAAAAGTCTCCATGAAACCAATAGTCACCTCTATTCCAACCTGGGCCGAAGACAACAACAAAAAGAGAATTCATGATTCTACAAGATATCCTTCACTTTACCTGAATCAAGAAATACACCATCTATAAATTTACAATGGAAAAATTATAATTTGACCATAATTCTCATTAGGATACCACCACAGATTCTATACAAGTTATAACATCTATAATTCAATATTTCTTGCTTTTAAAACAAGCACAGGTTTACATAGAATATTAAGAAAATCCAAAATCCATTTGTAAAACATTTTTCATTTGGTTTACATAAAATATTTTTATACTATAAAAATAATAAATATTATTAGGATAAATGATAAAACATGAAATCATATCCATTCATCATAATGTAAGTATATAAAAACATTATCCATGAAATACCATTATATGAGTTCATATGAGATAACCACATATAAAATCATTTGATAAACAATCCATGATAAAAAAATCATGAAAAAATCCATAAATTACCAAGAAAAATATCATTTGGGATCTGGAATATGGGAAAATACATACTAGACATAAGAGTACCTAAAATGGGATAAAGGGTGGATCCATATTATCTCGAGTCCTACCATAGTTTTTAGATATCAACTAAACAACCAATAGTAGTGACACACAAACTAAGGTTTCCTATGTTTATTTCAAAATAAACCTAAGGTTCCCAAAAGTTTCAAACGTTCCAATATACATTTTAAAACCATTATCACACTTTACAAAATATTTTCAAATCCAAGCTGTTCCACTTCAATGTTTGAAAATTCATTTTTAAATCGAATCCCTTTAGAAACATTCATATTTTCAAAAAAATTATTTGAAACCATAAATTAATTATATTAATTGAACAAAACATAGTAATTTATAAAAAAATGATAAGAAATTTATCAAATTAACTCATATTATAGCAACACCTTCCTCAAAAATGGTATAAACCTAACCACCTTTGACATTGGTTACTGAAAACCAAGAGACCTTCCTTCAAAAGGCAAGGCATGACACAAAACTATAAAGGATTGATAAAAAAACACTATCCAATCATGAATTTGAACCATAAAAAGAGCCAACATAGTTGACAGAATGAAAGGAATGATGAATGAAAAGGAATTCTTATCTGGATAAGTGCATCATAATAACCATGATGATCGATCACTGAATGAATGATCCAGAAGAAGAAAAGATCTAAAAAATCTCCTAGGGTGAGCTATAGGTTTAGGGAGGGAGGTTACATTGTTGAATGAAATGAAAATATCACTTATAAAGCCCTAAAGAGTACATCTTGCACGATTTATATTATGTGTAATCCCATTACACATCGTGTATTACACAAAGGATGGAAACACTGAAAAATATGTCATCTTTTTTAAAAAATATGATTTGAGACACTAAATAGTGTGAACTCAAAATAAAATGTGTGTAAACTTCGTGACCTGATCTAGATTCATAGCTTTATCCCGGAGACCATTACACATTAGGGAATCCCTTAACATGGAATGTAATCACCCAACAGATAACAATCAGACCAATTCCTGCATAAAAATTCCAATGCACCAGGGACGTTATACAAACATAGAGAGAACCATAAAATCCATTTATACATCTATACCCATACTCAATAACATCAAACAAACCTAAAACCCTAGAAATTATGTCATTTCCCTATAAAAGTATCTTTATCCATAAGAATCCTACAAATTCACCCAAACAAGGATGATACAAAAACCATGAACAAGGGAGTACCTGACATGCATAATGAGGCGTTGCATGCCTCTGGATATTATAAAATATTATATGAACAAAACACTTCCAAAGTATTTTTTTCTAGAAATTTTGATGAAATGACTATAATTAATTAATTGGATTGGGAGAGGTATGGCCACATCTTATTATTTTACATTAAAAATAATTATTCCCTTATTTGAGTGGAACACTAATGAATTATAAAACATTTATTGGATCACACTAAATCCTATTTGATGGTTATCACTTGTGATACTCAGGCATGTAGTCATTATTGATTTGATACTCAAGAATGGAATCCCATATCCCTTTGATACTCAGTCATGACATCCCTACTTATATGATACTGGGGAATGGCATCACATATACCAGTTATACTCAGGCATGGAATCCCATATACTTGTGATAATCGGGCATAAAATCCCATATACCAGAAATAATACAACATGGAATCCCATATACTTTTTATTGTTGGGCATGATGACCCTAGTGATTTATGATACTCAGAAATGGAATTCCCTACTACATTATGAGAATCTAGTGACTATACATAGATTCCTGAGTTATTCCTTAGTTACTTCGAAGAACTATATATTTATGGATATAAATATCATTATATTTATAGTTCCTATATATTGATTCATTCATATATATATATATATATTCATGGTGACATCTATTCATAGGTTTCCCTGAATAGGCTAAAGATGGTAGTGTCAGCTTAGTGTCCTTTAGGAACTAGAGTCGACCATTTATAGTTTACATTAATGCTTATTCATTACTATATTTTCACACTTCTCATATTAAATTTACTTGATGGATAGTTCTATAAAACGTTGTTGGTGTCCTATTGATTATATCTCTTACAATGTTTGGGTAACAAATGGTACCTGAATAGAATTCATGATTTCAGGTATGGATAAAGTAAAGTTCCCAACTGTTTATGCTAGATTCTCAATTTTACATTGGTGTAGAGGACTAGGGTACTGATTTCATGATCATGATTCCATTAGAAACATTTCTTATACTTTTTATATTTTTATTATAGTATCTTGTACCTTCCTACATCCATGTATTCCTATTTCTCCCATTTTCTATTGCATATTCACGTGGAATCATTTTTCATATGACTATGGTTATGGTTTATATCTTTATTTTATGTGATTGGATGATTTACCTATTCTTCATTGTTTCTTCTTTATTATTATGTCTATGATTCTTATGTCATCTATTATACCACATTTTTACTCTAATATGAGAGGTATATTATCCCCACTATATCTTCATAGACCCACACTACTATTCATTAGCCTATTGCATATGGGGATGCACACATGAGGTTATGTGGCTGCTGTTTCAGCTAATGTAATCAAGTGAGCTGGGTCAAGACATAAAAAATGGTATATAGGGTTTATTTTATTTAAATTATTATTTTGGTGATGGAAGAAAGGAAACTAGGATGTTTCAGAATATGGTAATAGGGTTATTACAAGGAGTAGTTAACCAATATACATGGGAAATCCAAATTACTAGGGATTGGAATTTATGTTTTTTATTCCACTTATTAATGTTGTTTTGATTTCACTATTGGTCGATGCACAAGATAATTATTATTATGATTGTGGAATCCATTTTAATCTTGGATCAGTATTACAAGGAAGCGCTGACTAATGAATCATCATAATCATGTTTGGATTAACTTGTCATGCACTGTGCCATGCCATATAGATGAATCTCATTGATTGTATTGACTATGGTTGTTACGAGTGCCTTGAATACTATATGTGGAACTGTGCTAAAGCTTATTATTGGGTAATGAGAAAAATAATTGGTTACTTAAATTCTCAACATCAATCTAATAGTTGTTTGTGGCATATCTAGATACTAAATCCTTAAGTGGATAATTATGGCATGTTTATTCATGGAGTATTGTCTCGATGGATAGGAACGTGTTTTGGGAAATGATAAAATGGACAAAAAATTTCAATTTATAAAGTGTACAGGTCTGTATAAATTGTAAATGGTAATCTATATAAATCAATCATTTTAAAAAAGACATTTTCTGTTAAAATGAGTATAAAATTAAATGAATTTAAATTTTGAGATGAAACAATCACTATTAAATAGAGATTCCAATTTCAACATAAAGGGTGTTTTCCTCTATAACATTGAATTGACAGTCTCTATACCGGGACCCTTGACTTATAGTAGAGATTTTTACCCAATCTAACTTCAGTTGTGGGAAGTAAGTAATGGATCTTATGTTTCTTAGGATTTTTATATAACCTATAACTGGCTTCAAGAGTAGGCGGAGGGGTGTGTCTCTTATATTGAAATGATTTATACCTATTCTGTTCTTATACCCATGGATTATAACATTACTAAATCTTGTTCTAAGGCATGTTTTTGGAAATTTAAGAGTTATTCAACCATTAAGACCTTGGTTCAAGCACTACTAATGTGGCTATGACCATGCTCTAGAGATAGTGGGACCTAACACACCGGTAGTTCCACTTGTGACACCTATTGTTATAACTAAGTTTGGTAATTATTTCTAGTGTCGACAGATATTCCTAAGCCTAATAAAGAATATGTAAGGAGAACTACCCCTTCCCATAATATGGAAGAGTTTACATGAGAATTTTAGTAGCAGTATCCACTCACATTTTCAGGGGATGGATGTCCTCAGGCTGTAGAGTTGTGGTCAGAGGCCACACTAACTGTCTTTGAACACCTTGAGACACCTCTTAAGAGGAGAGTAAAGCTCACCAAATATATCCTTTGAGATTCTACCAAGTGATGGTGATATTTTATCACCAATGTAGATCATCATTATGTTATGCACTGGGTGGGTTTTCAGATAGTCTTCTATGACTATTTATTTCCCCTGATGCTGAGAGTGGACTAAGCTAGAATGTTTTTGAATCTACCACAAGGTACTATTTCCATGATGGACTATTACTATCGGTTCATGATGCTCACATGTTTTTCAGTAACTCTTGTTGGTGATGGGTTGGAAAAAGTGAGTAATTTTTTAGGATTGGTTTGTATACGCCATCCAATATAAGGTGAATTTATTTTGATTGACCACTATTTCAGAAATCAAAATCCAAGACCTTGTCATTATGAAGAAACTATCGTATTGTGATGGTGTGGGCTAGGGAGGTTCATAATTAAGAAAGGGAAGTGGTTTGAGTAGTAGTCAGAAAGGCCACTTTGAGAGTGCATGTGAGGGTAGTGATGGTAAGATGACACCCACAGAGAGTTATATTGTTTTTCACCAGTTTGTATGTAGAGACCCGTATCTTGACGTACATGGACATTACATTACTTTTGCGGAATACTTAGTACATAACAAAAACACACACACAAGGATCGTAATAGTTTAGTGTCTTTGGAAACTCGGAATAAAATCTTCTAATCGTGGTGAAAGATCTTCAACATCTCCCATAAAGATCTTCCTTTTTTACCTAAAACCTTTCTTTATATCCTAGGGAAAAGAAAACATAAAAGGGTGAGATCAAATGCTCAGTAAGGGTAAACAAACGAAATATCAATCACATCGTATTCATAAGAACATAACATTTTGGAAATCATAACCTGCAAAAGAGAGCATAATTTCATAACATGGGATAAATCATGGTAGTGAAATGTAATCACAATAATCATAACTTAAAACATGAAACTTTGTGGCATTCAGACATATTCATAGAGAATCATTTCTTGTTAGTCAAGACTCATTGCCAAGACTATCTTAGTGGACAAAGTCCCTTTCTGAATCGAGTAACCCTCGTTTCAGTCCTGTTTCACTGAACCGGTATAACCTACCATTCCAGCCATGTCTATCTCATGAGATATAAAATCTTTACCCAATGCATTGTAGGGAGATATAGGTCCCACCCATCTTATAATGAATCCTTTCTTATGTGTGCCACATAATCATAAATCATACATCATCTCATAACACATGTAACAAAAATGAGATTCTTGAAACATCATGACATCATAAAACAATTCATATAAGATAAAGGAATTCATAAAAATATTTCCATCACAACATAATCAAATCCATGTAATAATAGGGATAAAAATAGAACCCTTTTATTATCTTAGATGTAAAATAATTTTGATAAAATACTTGAACTCCATTCTTGAGGAAAATATCCTTTCTACTTCAAAAACACTTTTCTTTTCTTAACATGTCATAAACTAAAAGAAGTTGATTAAAAATAAACTTGAAAACTTGTAAAGGAATATTCTTGGAAATAATGTTTTAAAAATCCATTCATGCCGTATAAGTTAAAAAAAACATTCTTCCCGTACTTTTGTCGGAAAAGTCAAAAAAGTACCTCGTACGAAAAACAACAAAAGATTCATTTCATATTCTTTAATAAAAACTCACCGAAGGGTAAAATTGGATTTAAACAATTGTAGGTGGATGGAAATAATATTTCATATTGAGGAAACATGGATTTGGATGTTAAAATACACCCCAATAAATACTAAAGTATAAACAATCTCGGATAAAAATGAGATTGTGATATTTCCCTTACCTTAGGTCCGATTTGCTTCGTATGTGTCTGAACCTCCTGTATAATGATTTAAATAATGTCATTTACTTATTACAGAATCATATTCACTGTTATGATATCATATATGGTTCACTTATGACTTTATATTACCCGTTCTTTTGTAAATTCCATGTTAAAGAAGCGTTTTGGGTAAAATCGTTTCATTTATCGTAGGTGTTTTGACTTGTTGTTCTTGACATTATTATTACTTATATCATGATTTAATTACTTCCAGAATATAAAATATGATTTATATATCATATATATTCAGTATATATATATATATAATAGATAGATAAATGAAATGAAAAACACCGTTCATGGAGACGGTAGTCCGTACGTACGCATGAACGCTGTTTTCCTTTCCTTATTGTCTTGAATGGAAGTAAGTAGATGACATACATATATATGTATATATATAAATATAGTAGCTTTATAATGTCATATATTTCATTATTATTTCTTATATATACTTTATAATCATTCTTAATTGGTTAACATGGAGAATGAATCTCATCGCGTCGTGGAGACGGTAGTCCGTACGTACGCACGAGCGATGATATCGTTCCCATGGTCGTGGAATTGTGTTGAAGTGTATGTATACTATTTCAGTATCAATATAAATTTATAATAATCATATATAGTTACTCATTACACCATTATACCCATCCAATTAATGTGGTGGAGGAAAATAGATTACACCACGGCGTGGAGACGGTATTCCGTACGTACGCACGTGCGGTGATTTCATTTTTCCGTAGGATGGATCGAAGGTGAATTAGGGTTGTTTCATATTTATAATAACATATCAGTATGTGATTAATACTGATGTTATTACTTTATCATGAAACAACTAAAGAAGAAGAAGTTGAAGAAGAAAGAAATTGAAAAGATCGGTAATGGATATTACCTCTTCTTTGAAACGCCTCTTTGAATCCTTCACTTAGGGAACTAAGATTGGTCTTTGAAGAAGACCAGGACCTCTAGGATTATTCTAGGGAAGTGGAGAAGTGATTTTGGCAGGGGTTGGCCGAGCTTGAGTGCTCAAATTGGTGTGAGGAGGAGGGGAAGGAGGTGCCCTTTTATAAGGGAGGAGAGGGGCACCTTAGGAATATCTCAAAATATTATTTTATATTAAAGTCAAAATCGGTTTATAATGGTTCCAAAGGGTCTTATTTCGAAGCTAAAGTGGGGATGGGTCGAAACCCTATCACCCAATAGGATTTATACAAGTTTAGGTTATTATTTTAACCTTATCAATTAGATTTAACTCTAAGTTAAATAATTTAACTTTTACCGTGTCTTTTTTGTTTTCTTACACTATATGGTTAATAAACTTACTATAACATTCCAAACGAACCCCATATTGTTTATTATTAATATATATATCCGTATCTAAGTCATTTGGCCTAACCTTAGATTTTTAATAATAAAATAACAATTAATAATATAATATTTGATTTAAAAACTATTTTGTGTCAATTTTGACACTATTTGATATATGATTTTTGTGAAAGTCATAACAGAATTATATGTTCGAACAAAGTTGATTAAATCAACACTAATATATCATAGTGACCTTGAAAATTATTGTAATTCATAAAAAGTCTCAAATTACATTCATTTGAGCATTTATAACATCAATTATGTTAATATTTCCTTAAAAGGGTAATTGCTGCATCATCGTTGTGTCATAAATAAATTAATTTATTTAAAGTCTAAAAATTATAAATAAAATATCATTATGTAGGAAATATTTTTATCTTTCTAATGAATATTTATAGTCGAATTTATCTTATGTATAACCCCATATTAAAAATATTTTAGTTATTAAACTTTGATTTTAACTATTTTAACTATTCATTAAATAAAATAATATTAAATGTCATAATCTAATCCGAGTGGACCTAAATGGTCATATTATATTCATAAGGTTGTTTTTGGTCGAATTAAACTTATCCAATAGAATTAGGACATGTGTTAGGGTAACAGTAATATCATATTTACCCTTAGTTGCCCTATTTACTATTAACCGTGGTAAAAAAAAAGTAAAAAGTTACAATTTACCAAAAATTATATTCATCTCATTGAACCTCATTTTAGTCCTTGATATTGACCGTGTCTGTCGGATTTTCGAAATTCCATTCACAGAAGCGGTAAAATTATGTTTTATGCAAAATTCAGTTTTTAACCTACCACTTAGTGGTTTCACTATTTATCAAAAATTGAAAGTTTTCAGAAAAATGCCAAAATTTCATCCTAAGCTATATTTCATATTCCGAATTCAAAAATGAAGTCTATTTTACCAAATTCATAACATATAAATTGCATTAATTAATTTTATAATTAAATCCCGCTGTTAAAACAATTAGCGTGTTTTTTTTAAGAAACAATATCTATCAAAAGATTGACACTTGATTATGTCTAGTTTAAATGTGAAATTACATCCAATGAACAACATTGTATTGAATTGTAAAAATATATTCTAAATATACTTCAAAACCACTCAAATTAATAATTTATCACTATTAATTATTTCGATTAAAAAAGTTGTTTTTAATTATAATTTAGTAATTTTCACTATTCATCAGAATATGAAAGTTATCCGAAATGTACCAAAATATCACCTTAGGCTAAATTCGATACTCCGAATCCAAAAATGAAGTCCATTTTGAGAGTTAAAATTTCTAAAATTTTAAAAAGTGGTTATTACTATTCATAACGGCTAGTTTTAATAATATTTTAATAGCATATCGTTGTTTCGTGAAACTCAGTATTGCGTACTACACACGCTATCGAGGAAGGTTGCGATTGCGTATAATGCAAGGCAAGTCAAGGATGCGTGTTGTAAAAGCTTCTTTTGGTGTAGCGTACAACACAAGACATTAGTGAAATTAAAAAGAATATTTTTCATAAAATCTTGGGCTGTTACATTCTACCCCCCTTAAAATGAATTTCGCCCTCGAAATTCGTCGGGGTTATAAATGGTTTACTATTCGAAAGTTTCTTTAATAGAAACCCACATCGTAAAAAGGAATACCAAAACCAATCTTTAAAAACAAAACTATGAAATGTAACGGTTACCCAAATAAACTAATCACTGGGTTTCCACATAGGTGAAAATATGGATATGGAAGAGAAATCTAACCATCATGTTCTGATGGAGAGTGGTAGAGAACATGGCTATGGAAAAGACAACAATCACAAATCCATAAATTTGTAACGATCTAAGGTACCATCTGATTAATCAGATATAAGAGCACTAGGAAAACATTTTTCGTTTTCAAGATCATTTCCCTAAAGTTGATGAATTAAAAGAAATACTTACATGATTTTGTTACAATCTCACTGTTGTTTGTGAATTGAACAATTTCCACTTCATATCATAAAGAAATGAAGTTGAATTTGTTATTCGTGAAGCATTAGCAGATCATGTGATAGAAGGATGGGTCATTCCATCTATCTCAAACAAAAGGTTAGCAAAAGTTATAAGTCCATCTTATAGTGAGATTAATCGTATATGGTTCCAAAAATGAACTTATACTTCATATATCATACCGCTTAATAAAATAAAACTAGTTTCCACTAAACAGGGACTTCCTGTAGGCCAGTGGTAGGAGATAAAGGACAGTCACACTTCGGTTGTGGGTTCGATTCCCACAGCCTTGTCTGAAGCGATGGGCTGTCGCCCATCCTGCAGGTTGTCCTTTTTCTAAAACTATATTACTATAACATCCCATCAATAATATCAAAAAAAAACTTCTATCCTTAAACAATACTAGCTTATGTCCAACATAATCCATTCCAATCTTTAGGCTTATCCATAATACTACAGTCCACTCTCATAACATAGTGAAAACGATTACCAGAGATTTAATACCATCGTTGAACCCCATATATCATAAGATATGTTTTGTTGGTCACATTCCAAACATTCAAAGTCCTTAATCATGTATACTCTTGAATACCCATTGAAACTTAGTGAAAACTTGAATGCAGTTAAAAGTTAACACTTTCCACATACAAAAATCCTCAAAATTCTATATACTCAAACCATGATATCACTTAGTCCTTATATCAATCATGAGCTCATGAATACTGTTAAACATTTCGTTTTCTCGTTTTCCCTTCATTATGCGCATATCATCTTATTTCCAAAAATATCTCAATCACCTTGAATACCACATTAGACCAATACATAAATACTTTACGATACAACATTATTTTGGAATCCCATTACATAAACACTTAATCATTCCACCACATCGTTATCATATTCAACATCGCCAATGGTGATCGCATGTGACTTCCCTTTGTCCTTTGCCTTAAGCGGTTGCTCATGTCGATCATCACTAACCCTTGGATTAGGGCATTTATTAGCATAATTCCCCATTTCCTTGCACTTGAAGCATTGAAGTGTTGGTGGTGCGTTCTCTGTAGTGTTTACTTTATTCACATCATTAGAATCCCTTTTTCTATTACTTCGACACTCAGCTGCTCGATGACCTTCTTTTCCACACTTAAAACATTTTCTAGTCCCTTTAAGACAATCTCCACCATGCTTCTTTCCACACTTTGTGCATAAGGAAACATTCATCTTCTTTTCACCATTATTCTGAGATTTCTCCTTGAACTCCATCTTTCGTTTCTTGTCAAAACCATGAGATTGATATGTAACACCAACTTCCATTTCTACCTTGATAGCACAACGCACAATTTCTTCATAGCTACTGAAGTCTCTTATAGATAATGCCCTTCGAAGACTTGGTTTTAAGCCACTGAAAAATCGATCAACTTTACTTTTAGGTTGGATGATAATACCAGAAGCGTACCTTGCAAGTCTTGTAAAATTTACTTCATAGGTACCAACAGATTCATCATCCCTTTGCTTCAGTTCAAGAAACTCTTTCTCCATCTTTGTTCGAAGAATACGAGGGAAGTACTTACTGAAAAACAAGTTCTTGAACTCGTCCAATTCCATGGACTCAATTTCATCTCTTGGCCTCGTATTCTTGATAAGATTCCACCATTGATCAGCTTCACCTTCCAAACGATATACTGCTAAGATGACTTTATCATGATCAGAACATTGAAGAACTGAAAATATATTTTCAGTAGTACTGATCCATTGTTCAGCCACAAGTGGATCAGAAGACCCACTGAAAGAAGGTGGGCGTTGCCTCATGAAGGACTCAATAGAATATTGTTCCCTTCTCTGCTCATTTGGAAGTCCATAATGATTCATAGCTTGTGTAAGTATAGCAATATGATTTTTCACTCCATCTCCCATAACATTTGTTTGTTCAGGAGGACAATCATTGCATTGTCCATTGCATTGATCAACACGGTTCCTTCGGGTTCCAGCCATTGTCTAAAACCCAAAAAGAATGGTGTGAGAGGCAAAAATCATTCTAGGGAAAACAACATAATAAAGGGGGAGTACCTTCAATATCTAAAATCTTAGGTTTAATTCTAAGATCGTTAGCGCAATTCTAGGACTATAACCTATACATATACTTAACCTTAGAGACATCCCTAGACATACCTTATAAATATCTCTAGGGATCTCACTAAAGTTCCCGCATCCTAGTTTCCAAAGGTTGACTAAACCTCCCTCTGATACCAACTGTAGAGACCCGTATCTTGACGTACATGGACATTACATTACTTTTGTGGAATACTTAGTACATAACAAAAACACACACACAAGGATCATAATAGTTTAGTGTCTTTGGAAACTCGGAATAAAATCTTCTAATCGTGGTGAAAGATATTCAACATATCCCATAAAGATCTTCCTTTTTTTTACCTAAAACCTTTCTTTATATCCTGGGGAAAAGAAAACATAAAAGGGTGAGCTCAAATTCTCAGTAAGGGTAAACAAAAGAAATATCAATCTCATCGTATTCATAAGAACATAACATTTTGGAAATCATAACCTGCATAAGAGAGCATAATTTCATAACATGGGATAAATCATGGTAGTGAAATGTAATCACAATAATCATAACATAAAACATGAAACTTTTTGGCATTCACACATATTCATAGAGAATCATTTCTTGTTAGTCAAGACTCATTGCCAAGACTATCTTAGTGGACAAAGTCCCTTTCTGAATCGAGTAACCCTCGTTTCAGTCCTGTTTCACTGAACCGGTATAACCTACCATTCCAGCCATGTCTATCTCATGAGATATAAAATCTTTACCCAATGCATTGGAGGGAGATATAGGTCCCACCCATCTTATAATGAATCCTTTCTTATGTGTGCCACATAATCATAAATCATACATCATCGCATAACACATGTAACAAAAATGGGATTCTTGAAACATCATGACATCATAAAACAATTCATATAAGATAAAGGAATTCATAAAAATATTTCCATCACAACATAATCAAATCCATGTAATAATAGGGATAAAAACAGAACCCTTTTATTATCTTAGATGTAAAATAATTTTGATAAAATACTTGAACTCCATTCTTGAGGAAAATATCCTTTCTACTTCAAAAACACTTTTCTTTTCTTAACATGTCATAAACTAAAAGAAGTTGATTAAAGATAAACTTGAAAACTTGTAAAGGAAGATTATTGGAAATAATGTTTTAAAAATCCATTCATGCCGTATAAGTTAAAAAAAACATTCTTCCCGTACTTTTGTCGGAAAAGTCAAAAAAGTACCTCGTACGAAAAACAACAAAAGATTCATTTCATATTCTTTAATAAAAACTCACCGAAGGGTAAAATTGGATTTAAACAATTGTAGGTGGATGGAAATAATATTACATATTGAGGAAACATGGATTTGGATGTTAAAATACACCCCAGTAAATACTAAAGTATAAACAATCTCGGATAAAAATGAGATTGTGATATTTCCCTTACGTTAGGTCCGATTTGCTTCGTATGTGTCCGAACCTCCTGTATAATGATTTAAATAATGTCATTTACTTATTATAGAATCATATTAACTGTTATGATATCATATATGGTTCACTTATGACTTTATATTACCCGTTCTTTTGTAAATTCCATGTTAAAGAAGCGTTTTGGGTAAAATCGTTTCATTTATCGTAGGTGTTTTGACTTGTTGTTCTTGACATTATTATTACTTATATCATGATTTAATTACTTCCAGAATATAAAATATGATTTATATATCATATATATTCAGTATATATATATATAATAGATAGATAAATGAAATTAAAAACACCGTTCATGGAGACGGTAGTCCGTACGTACGCATGAACACTGTTTTCCTTTCCTTATTGTATTGAATGGAAGTAAGTTGATGACATAAATATATATGTATATACATAAATCCAGTAGATTTATAATGTCATATATTTCATTATTATTTCTTATATATACTTTATAATCATTCTTAAATGGTTAACATGGAGAATGAATCTTATCGCGTCGTGGAGACGGTAGTCCGTACGTACGCACGAGCGATGATATCGTTCCCATGGTCGTGGAATTGTGTTGAAGTGTATGTATACTATTTCAGTATCAATATAACTTTATAATAATCATATATAGTTACTCATTACACCATTATACCCATCCAATTAATGTGGTGGAGGAAAATAGATTACACCACGGCGTGGAGACGGTATTCCGTACGTACGCACGCGCGGTGATTTCATTTTTCCGTAGGATGGACAGAAGGTGAATTAGGGTTGTTTTATATTTATAATAACATATCAGTATGTAATTAATACTGATGTTATTACTTTATCATGAAACAACTAAAGAAGAAGAAGTTGAAGAAGAAAGAAATTGAAAAGATCGGTAATGGATATTACCTCTTATTTGAAACGCCTCTTTGAATCCTTCACTTAGGGAACTAAGATTGGTCTTTGAAGAAGACCAGGACCTCTAGGATTATTCTAGGGAAGTGGAGAAGGGATTTTGGCAGGGTTTGGCCGAGCTTGAGTGCTCAAATTGGTGTGAGGAGGAGGGGAAGGAGGTGCCCTTTTATAAGGGAGGAGAGGGGCACCTTAGGAATATCTCAAAATATTATTTTATATTAAAGTCAAAATCGGTTTATAATGGTTCCAAAGGGTCTTATTTCGAAGCTAAAGTGGGGATGGGTCGAAATCCTATCACCCAATAGGATTTAGACAAGTTTAGGTTATTATTTTAACCTTATCAATTAGATTTAACTCTAAGTTAAATAATTTAACTTTTACCGTGTCTTTTTTGTTTTCTTACACTATATGGTTAATAAACATACTATAACATGCCAAACGAATCCCAAATTGTTTATTATTAATATATATATCCTTATTTAAGTCATTTGGCCTAACCTTTGATTTTTACGAATAAAATAACAATTAATAATATAATATTTGATTTAAAAACTATTTTGTGTCAATTTTGACACTATTTGATATATGATTTTTGTGAAAGTCATAACAGAATTATATGTTCGAACCAAGTTGATTAAATCAACACTAATATATCATAGTAACCTAGAAAATTATTGGAATTCATAAAAAGTCTCAAATTACATTAATTTGAGCATTTATAACATCAATTATGTTAATATTTATTTAAAAGGGTAATTATTGCATCATCGTTGTGTCATAAATAAATTAATTTATTTAAAGTCTAAAAATTATAAATAAAATATCATTATGTAGGAAATAGTTTTAGCTTTCTAATGAATATTTATAGTCGAATTTATTTTATGTATAACCCCATATTAAAAATGTTTTAGTTATTAAACTTTGATTTTAACTATTTTAACTATTCATTAAATAAAATAATATTAAATGTCATAATCTAATCCAAGTTGACCTAAATGGTCATATTATATTCATAAGGTTGTTTTTGGTCGAATTACACTTATCTAATAGAATTAGGACATGTGTTAGGGTAATAGTAATATCATATTTACCCTTAGTTACCCTATTTACTATTAACCGTGGTAAAAAAAAGTAAAAAGTTACTATTTACTAAAAATTATTTTCATCTCATTGAACCACATTTTAGTCCTTGATATTAACCGTGTCTGTTGGATTTTCGAAATTCCATTCACAGAAGCGGTAAAATTAAGTTTTATGCAAAATTCAGTTTTTAACCTACCACTTAGTGGTTTAACTATTTATCAAAAATTGAAAGTTTTCAGAAAAATGCCAAAATTTCATCCTAAGCTATATTTCATATTCCGAATTCAAAAATGAAGTCTATTTTACCAAATTCATAACATATAAATTGCATTAATTAATTTTATAATTAAATCCCGCTGTTAAAACAATTAGCGTGTTTTTTTTAAGAAACAATATCTATCAAAAGATTGACACTTGATTATGTCTAGTTTAAATGTGAAATTACATCCAATGACCAACATTGTATTGAATTGTAAAAATATATTCTCAATATACTTTAAAACCACTCAAATTAATAATTTATCACTATTAATTATTTCGATTAAAAAAGTTGTTTTTAATTATAATTTAGTAATTTTCACTATTCATCAGAATATGAAAGTTATCCGAAATGTACCAAAATATCACCTTAGGCTAAATTCGATACTCCGAATCCAAAAATGAAGTCCATTTTGAGAGCTAAAATTTCTAAAATTTTAAAAAGTGGTTATTACTATTCATAACGGCTAGTTTTAATAATATTTTAATAGCATATCGTTGTTTCGTGAAACTCAGTATTGCGTACTACACACGCTATCGAGGAAGGTTGCGATTGCGTATAATGCAAGGCAAGTCAAGGATGCGTGTTGTGAAAGCTTCTTTTGGTGTAGCGTACAACACAAGACATTAGTGAAATTAAAAAGAATATTTTTCATAAAATCTTGGGCTGTTACATTGTAAATCTAAGTAATATGAATCCCCCATTTCCCAAATACCCCTTCAAGTGATGAGGCGGTGATATGTTAGGGAATATTTAACATTTTTGAAGGACATAAAAATCTATTCCTAGTGGAATGGGATCCATATCAGCTCTGTATTCTAGATAGGGATTAGTAACACCTCACTCGGAAGGTAGCTGGAGTACTATCAACCATTTTGGAAGAGGAGGTGATCAAGGTCGACGTATGGAGGCTTTATGTGTACAATTATCATAGTACAGACCTACTCAGTGAAGTAAATTGTATCTCAATGCTGTGGATTTAGCCATATCTATGCAGTGTAACATTTTCCAGAAGAGTAGAGCATCAGAGCATCTGTAGTTGAGGTACTATTCTAATAGGATTTACATTATTTTTCACATTATTTGACAAAAATGATTTACATTCGCTTATATATACGATAATTGAGGAAATTATCAAACATAAAATTTAGTACATTGGTGGGGTGATGAGAATTAACACTTAATTGGGTATATGTTTAAAGAGTGTACACTAGTGTAAAGAGTTTCCATTTGCGATAGTTGACTGTTGTTTTCTATGGAACCTCTTCATCCTTGAGATGACTAGTTTCAACATCATTTTCCAAATGGATTGGTTTGTTCCTTACCATACCTATATGGATTACTATCATTTCAGGGAGTCCTTTATATAAAAATAGGGTAGTATTTATATACTAAGGGTGAATAGAATCTTCAGGTGAGAAAATATATACTAGACCATCACAAATTTAGTGGAGTGACAATCTAGATTGCACACATTTTTAGATGATCATGGTGTACATTAAGCTAATTCACCTATGGTAGGAGATTTATTTTGAGAGGGCTTTCTTGATGACCTTTTTAGACTACCTCTTTAGAGGGTGGTATAGTTTTCTAACAAGATAGTTATATGATATACACTGGTATCCATTCCTCCTTATAGGATAGATACTAATGAGTTTTGGAGCTCAAGAGGCAGTTAGAGGATTTTTGAGGTTGAAGGTTTTATACAACCTAGGACATCACCTTGAGATTCATGTGTCCTTTTTTCTAAGAAGTTGGATAGTAACCTCAGAAAAATCATGTATTATCTTTGGTTGAACCAACTAATTGTTAATAACTGGTGTCTGTTGCCTCATTTTGACGACCTATTTGACAAATTCCAAGGTGCAAGCCATTACTCCAAGATCAATTTGAGTTCAGGATACCATCATGTGTGAGTAAGACCTTTAGATATACCATTTACAACTTTATGAAGTTGGTATGATTTATATAACCATCTTTCCATGTTATTTGGTCTCATGAATGCACCTTCAGTCTTTATGGGCTTGATGAATTGGATTTTCTATCCATATCTAGATTCGTTTGAGGTAGTCCTCATGGATGAGAGCTTAGCGTATTAACATACTAGACATGACGATTCCCAACATATGGGGATTATATTGAATTCAAAAATAGATAACCATCTATTTGATAAGCTCATTGAATTAAACTTATTAATTGACAAATTTAATTTTTGGGTCACATTATCTTAGAGACGAGAGTATTAGTTGACCGAGCAAATGTGAGAACTATTTTTTATTAGAAACACACCAATAACATCATTGACATATAGAATTTCTTATGGATATCTAGCTATTATAATTTCTTTCTATAGGATTTATCATTCCTTGAAAGGCCTATTACCATTTGGACTAAAAATGGGGTGAAGTTATTCTGGTCTGAAGAATGTGAGGAGGCACTTCAAGTGATGAAAGGAATGTTGGATTTGGCAATGATCCTAATCCGACCTGATCCAGGAAGCGGATATAAATTTTTTTAGATTAATTAGGCATTGGGATTGGAACAACTCTATGGTAGGAGGATCAAGTCATTTCATTTGGGTCTCTTTAGTTTGGCATCACGAGAGGAGTTACCCATCACATGATCTTGAGGTAGAAGTTATCATTCATGACTTTCATTATTGTAGGCATTACTAGTAGGGAGAGAGGTTTCTGGTGTTTACTGAGCATATAATCATCAAATATATATTTAAACACTGTGACTTCAACCTTATATTGAGATGGGGGGTTGAATACCTTCAGCAATTTTACTTTATTGTTTCTTATATGATTGTAAATGGAAATAAAATTTATGATTCTCTAACCTGGAAGACTCAATTTCAAGCAATTTAGGTAGATAGTTATGAATAGAGGTTGATGGGTCTTTATTGCAAGATGCATCAAGAGGATATGGAAAGTCGCAAGTGGTATTTAGTTATGGACTTAGTGTTAACCTCAACACTTTTGGATAGAGTGTAGAGGTGTCAGTTATCTGATCCATAGATCTCATTCTTAAGGGAGAGAATTTCAAGTGGGGATCCACCACTAGGTTGGTCTATTAATAGAGATGTGATCTTTCTTGTTCATGGGAATTTCTCTATGCATACATACATTGAATAGGAACTAATGTGATAATCCCATGATTCAAAGTGGGTAGTAAACCCAAGTATTTCTTATATGTATCATGCAATGAATCAATAGTATTGGTGGACATGTATGAAACGTTAGATTTAGAGATTTATCTTTAGGTGTTACATGTGTCATCAGGTGAAGGTGGAGCACCAGTGACCTTGTAGCTTGTTACAACCATTACCATCCATCGAATTGAAATGGGATGATGTCATTATGGATTTCATGACTTGTTTTATGAGTTCTCATTGAGGTATCCATTAAATTTGGGTACTCATGGATAGGACGAAGAATGTCACCCATTTTCTTTACATCAGGGTGACCATCTTAGTGGATGTTCTTGGTAGACTATATGTTTGTGAGATTATACACCAACACGAGGTCGCTAATAAAATCATTTTATATAGGTATTATCTATTTATGATTATCTTATGGAAGTTGTTATATAAGACTCTCAGGGCACAAGTATTTTTGAGAACAACCTTTCACTAAAAAACCAATGACCAACCAGAACGAATGATATAGGTAATGGAGGAAATGATCTTGGAATGTGTCTTAAATTTCAGAGGATCTTTGGAGAAACATATGATTGTCATTTATTTTATGTATAATAATATCTTCCAAAGTACTATACATATGGATCCTTATGAGGATCTATATGATTTTCCATGCCATTCACCCATGTGTTGGTTAGAGGCGGGGGAGAAATCCTTATTGGGAGCTCTTCTTATTTAGAAGAGTTCCGAGTAGGTTCATATTTTCAGAAAGAGGATGTTTTTATGTAACACCCCGAGCTTCCATGATACGCTTCTCATTCAATAATGCAATAGCTTGCATTGTATGCAACTTCGAGTTCTAACACACCGCAACTAATCAAAGTAGCCGTTATGAATAGTAATAACCACTTTTTAAATTTATAGAAATTTTATATTTCAAAATGGACTACATTTTTGTATTCCTAATATTGAAATTAGCCTATGTTGAATTTTTTGTAATTTTCTGAGAACTTCCAAATTTTTATGAATAGTGAAAAATACTTAAAACAACTTTTTTAATCAAAATAATTTATAGTGATAAGTTATACTATTGAGTGGTTTTAAAGTATAATTAGAATATATTTTTACCATTTTATCCAATGGTGTTCATTAGAATTAATTTCACTTTGAAATTGGACATAAAAAATTGTCAATCTTTTGATATAAATTGTTTCTTAAAAACACGCTATTTGTTGTGACAGCGGGAATTAATTATAAAATTAATTAATTCAACTTATATGTTTGTAATTTCATAAAATAGACATCATTTTTGAATTCGGAATATCAATTATAGCTTAGGGTGAAATTTTGGCATTGTTCTGAAAAACTTCAATTTTTGATGAATAGTGAAACCACTAAGTGGTAGTTAAATAACTGATTTTTCGTTTAAATGAAATATTACCACTTCTGTGATTTTATTTTCAAAAATATGACATACATGGTTGTCAATAAGAAGTAAAATGTGGTTCAATGAGAATAAAATAATTTTTTGGTGAATAGTAACTTTTAAGTTCTTAATCGCGATTAGAGGTAATTAGTGTAGTTTAAGGTAAAAATAATGTTTTAATAATATGAGATGAGATTGACACATGTCCTACCCTCATTTTATGTGACATGGCCGTCCAAGGCAATCCATGGGTCAACTTGGGGACCCCATGGATCCACTTTAGTTGGAAAATGACATAAATACCTTTTATTTAATGTTAAAGTAAAAAATAACACAAACATGAAATGTTTTACTAAAACAATTTTTACATGGGGTTATACAAGTCATATTTTTGACTATAAATATTAATTGGAAAGATAAAAATATTTCCTATATCATAGTATTTTTTTATAATTTTTAGACATTAAATAAATTAAATTATATATGACATCATTATGATGCAGCGATGACCTCATTATTTAACGATTTTTATAAAATGAAAAGATACTGTACAATCCAAGGTTTACACTTTTCCAAAGACTATTGGATGGGTAGATTTCTAACCCTTATCACCTTATCCACGAATTATATAAGTGTGGGACCTTTAGAATCCGAAAATCATTGTATAATAATGTAAAATTTCCTTACTTTCCAAGAGTGCCCCTCCTCTCCTCTTATAAAAGGCCCCCACCTCTACCACCTCATTCACACTTTCAAGCCATTTGGCTCAGCCAAACTCTGCCCAAATACTCTCCCAACTTCCCTCTCTTACTCCTAGAAGCCTCACTTTGGGCAGAAATCTTCCCAAGGAAGCCTTTGGCTCAAATCAAAAAGAGTTACCCGATTTTGAGGTAATGTCTTCTCTAATGTTGTTTTGTTTTATTTTTCTTATCCAACCCCCTAAACTCTTTTTATTCATTTATTTTGTAACAACACAAGTATCCTCAATATACTAGGATGTTGTTATAAGAAGTATTCGAGCTACACTTACACACACCTACATCTAATGGTTAAAGAACATACGGTTTCTGTGGATGGTGAATTTCTGCCTCACGAAACGATGATTGTTCAACACTCATATAACACCTTCAAAGGTGGCCATTAAGATGTCACTATATTTATATATGATATATAATATGTTTATGTTTTACTTATGCTTCTTTATTTCTCATTTATGGCATACTTTATGATTTCCATTATGGGTAAACGCGATAATTTCATTTTAGGAAGTGCGGACTACCGCCCCCTCAATGTGATGTGAATCGTTAATGAAATATGTGGGATGTATAAAGGATGGAGTAAATGATATTATATATGATATTATACTGGAAATATATTATACCTTTATATAATTATGATTTCATTCCATTAAATACAAAACAGAAATGAAAGTAGCGTTCATGCGTACGTACGGCTTACCGTCTCCATGAACGGTGAATTTCATTTCTTACCTCTAAATGTTATGTAAGATTATAAATTCATGTATATACTGGATATATATGATATATATGATATCTAAATCATGAACATAATTCTGTATATAATGGATATATCACCACATGAACAACTTGTAATTATAAGAATTTTATTTTTGACTCAAGTACCTAAGATCGACAAAATGACCATTATAAACTTAAATAATTACATAATGTTCATAACATGGTAATAAGGGATATAAAAGGAATAATGAACATGAAAAAGGTTCTTAAGTAAATAGAAATTAACTCTAGTTTATTATTCAGGAGGTTAAAGAACGGTCGAGTCAGGACAGGACGCAAGGTAAGGGAACTTCTTAACCCAATTTCTATTCTTTGGGTTAATATCCTACTTGCAAATTATGTCATGATATTATTATGTCCTATCTTGTATTTGTACATTATTTATGTGTACTTATAGTGAATACACATTATAGATGTACTTTATTTAAAAAAAATGATCTTTTTAAGGACATCTTCTCAATCCCCTTTCATTGAGGCATATTTGGTTTTATACACAACTTTCTTTTATACGGTGTATAAACCTCTTTGACTTTTACGTTTATTCAAAAGGAATCTTTTTTATACGAAGTGTTTTACTAAACGACAAAAAGGGAATGTTTTTATTTCCGTACTTATGCGGCGACAATGACTTCTCCGCCGCCGTGACCATTATTTGAGTTTCGGCTTCCTCTACAAGCCATCATTTTTTTTAATGAAAAATAAATACAAAGTTTTAACTTTCTTTTATTTTGGTATTGAAAATGGTTTTGAAAGCATTTTTATTATATCAATGTGTTGTATTGATATCTTGTGATTGAAATGTGGAAATGTTATGTTTCCTTTATGCATGTTTTATGTGATACGATTATGTTATGGTTTATGATATGTTTAAACCTATTCATATGAGGAATGCATTGGACTTAATAAGTGACGGGTGGAGCCCGCTATAGCTCCTCGATGCATCGGAAGGTCTCATGAGACAAACTAGTGTCTTGGCACGAGGCCTTGACAAAATCTTATTTGTGGTCTTGGCACGAGGCCTTGGCTACGTGGTTATGATAGTCTGGCATTATGCATTCCATCATTATGAAAGTGGTTAATGATATGTCGTGTGATTATTCGACCAGTAGAATATCCATGTGAAGAAGTAAATGACATTATCTCATTTTACTTTTTCCATATTATGTTTATGTTCAAGTTTAAAAAGGATTTTGTTTTAGTTATACATTTCCTTAAATGTTAATGTTTATTTATGAAAGCTTCCGCAATATTGTTATCCTTACTGAGCATCTGAGCTCACCCCTTTCAATGTTTTAATATTTTCCAGGATGTGAAGAAGTATTTTATGAATGACCTGTAGGGATTTTCAGAAGAGGATATGAGTGTGGACTATGGAGACTTTTTTATTGTAGTTGTTTACTTTATGATGTAATTTAACGTTTATGAATGTATCTAGTGTTTCCAAGGATAATAAACTAATCGGTCTTTCGAGACTTGATCTTTTTTGATCATGACAATGTTATGAAGTAATGCACCGACTCTGGGTAGCTGGGGTCGGGGCATTACAGTTGGTATCAGAGGCAGTTTAGTACTAACCTTGGAAGCTAGATTTAGATAAACTCTGATTAGAGCACATAGCACAAAGATAGACTTTGAGGATTAGTATAGAAGAACTTCCTAGAATTTTGTTATTGTAGAGATTTTGTGAGTTTTCCGAGCAATACATCCCTGTCTGGATACAAGCAGGTAGAGGCGGCTCTGGAACAGATGTACCTAGGGGTAAAACCTGAAAACACCGCTTTGAGCTAGACTCGAACGGGAACTGGTGCACGACAACAGGCCTTGCTGCACTCTTGGTTACGATACTCCCGAGGGATATGCTTAGGATAATTCTCATTTTCTTTACAAACCACTATGAACGGTTATGAGTATATAATTCCTCAAATAAAACCTTTTTATGATTATAGATTATATCCATAAATAGTTCAATTTATGTTAAGTATTTTACAAGTATGGAACTATGTATTTTGATTCATAAACTAATCTAGTTTATGCCATTGTTTAGAAATGGCGCCTAGTGGAAGGAATGGAAACCGTATCAATGCGTGCACTCCGTGTAGGGATTTACCTCTTTCTCAAGAAAATTACTGTGGATCTGGAGATACAACTGGTGCTGATCAACTTATTACCATACTGGGACAACTCACTCAAGTTATGAATAATAACCTTACTCGTATGGATCACCCTGATCCACAACGTGGAGGATCAATGTTAGACCGCTTCATGAGGCAACAACCACCAACATTTAATGGGAGTACAAATCCGTTAGTAGCTGAGCAATGGATAAACTCCTTAGAGAAAATATTCCATGCCTTGGGGAGTAGCGAAAGGGAGAAGGTTGTCATGGAAGTCTACCGCCTCACTGGAGATGCCGATCAGTGGTAGTCGCTAATTCAAAACACAAAGGAAGATGATGACGTATCGAATATGGAATGGAGGGAGTTCAAAGAGATTTTCTTAGAAAAATACTTTCCTCGTGACCATCGAGCAGATATGGAAAGGAAATTTCTGAGTCTGAGACAAAAGGAGGATGAGAATGTCGCAAAGTATGAGGCTAACTTTACAAGGTTAGCGAGGCATGCTGCTGATTATATACGTAACCCAAGGAGTAAGATTGATCGTTTCTTTGATGGGTTAAAACCATTTCTCCGTCGAGATTTAGTATCACAATCCTACTCATCATACGAAGATATTGTCTCGTGTGCTATCAAGACAGAAAAGAAATTCTCTAAGTCTTATGACAATAAAGTAAAGCAAGAGAAGAAGAGAACGGTGGAACAAGAGACAGATAAAGGGAAAAAGGGAAAGAAGGATTTTCCATTATGTGATAATTGTGGTAAGAATCACCCTGGTACTTGCCTAAAAGGAATGGGAGTTTGTTATAAATGTGGAGAAAAGGGTCACCAGGCTCGTGATTGAAAGGGAAAGAAAGAGGCTATCAAATTTGAATGCTATAATTGTAGAGAAATGGTTCATTATGAAAATGAATGTCCTAAGCGTCAGAGAAACTTACCTCAGAAAAGGCCAAGGGATCAAGGACAATTTTATGCTGTTACTACAGTTGAAGCAGAATAACTAATGTATTGGTGCTTTTGGACTCATGGATTATATTCTGGTTATTAGAATAATGTGATATATATATAAGGATTGTACTTCAGTACTTGTTGATTTCAGTAAGGTTTTAATATGATGAAGGTAATTATATTTTTAGAGAAACTTTACTTTGTTTGGGGAATCTGATAAATTGATTTTGGAATTAAGAGACCTTTTAGAGAAAGTCTGGAAAGAGGTATTTTGGATAACTATAAAGGTTGGAGTGGATTAAGTTGATCTTTGGATAGTATTGTTTAGGGTTAAAAAATTTATGAAGATTATTTTTGGAATATTATAATACTATAGTTTTAGGAAAAGAAAAACCGGCAGGGTGGGGCATAACCCGTCGCTTCGGACAAAGCTGTAGGAATCGAACCCACAACCATAGTGCGACAGGACTTTATTACCTACCACTAGCCTACATCAAGTCCCTGGTTATTACAAAATAGTTTTTCTAATATAAATGGGATGTGTTAAAATTTGGAACCTTATACAATTAGGATAAGTATAATATTTCTGAGTTCTATTATCTTTTTGAGTGAAAGATGAGTTGAAGGTTGAAACTCTAATTGTCAAGCATAAATATATATATACCCACCTCTTATTCAATGAATAAATTAATTCTTAAACTTTAGTAAAGGGATATTAAAACAAAAAAATGTGTTATCCTAATACCTTATGTCTCTTTGAACTGATGATATTTTAAATCAACATAGATTGAAGGCTTTGAGGCCCTCAATTTGACAGTTGATTGTGATTGATGACCTCAATCACTCCCTACAAATATTTACGTTTTTCCTCCAATTATATGTCTCTAATTGCCACCAATGTTATCCTTATCGAGATCATAATTTGGTGGTGACTTTCTTATTTCCATTTCCCTCTTATTAAGACTAAATTTTATTAACCTTATTTCCGATGTGGGTTTTCCACAAAGGTATTTTCTATTTTCAACCTTCTATTTTCCAAGAAAAATTTCAAATTGAAAGGACACAATTTATTGAAGGAGGGGAGAATGTAACCCCCCTGATCTTCCATGATACGCTTCTCATTCAATAATGCAATAGCTTGCATTGTATGCAACTTCGAGTTCTAACACACCGCAACTAATCAAAGTAGCCGTTATGAATAGTAATAACCACTTTTTAAATTTATAGAAATTTTATATTTCAAAATGGACTTCATTTTTGTATTCCTAATATTGAAATTAGCCTATGTTGAATTTTTTGTAATTTTCTGAGAACTTCCAAATTTTTATGAATAGTGAAAAATACTTAAAACAACTTTTTTAATCAAAATAATTTATAGTGATAAGTTATACTATTGAGTGGTTTTAAAGTATAATTAGAATATATTTTTACCATTTTATCCAATGGCGTTCATTAGAATTAATTTCACTTTGAAATTTGACATAAACAATTGTCAATCTTTTGATATAAATTATTTCTTAAAAACACGCTATTTGTTGTGACAGCGGAAATTAATTATAAAATTAATTAATGCAACTTATATGTTTGTAATTTCATAAAATATACATCATTTTTGAATTCGGAATATCAATTATAGCTTAGGGTGAAATTTTGGCATTGTTCTGAAAAACTTCAATTTTTGATGAATAGTGAAACCACTAAGTGGTAGTTAAATAACTGATTTTTCGTTTAAATGAAATATTACCACTTCTGTGATTTGATTTTAAAAAATATGACATACATGGTTTTAAATAAGAAGTAAAATGTGGTTCAATGAGATTAAAATAATTTATTTGGTGAATAGTAACTTTTAAGTTCTTAATCGCGATTAGAGGTAATTAGTGTAGTTTAAGATAAAAATAATGTTTTAATAATATGAGATGAGCTTGAAACATGTCCTACCCTCATTGGATGTGCCATGGACGACCATGAAAATCCATGGGTCAACTTGGGGACCCCATGGAGCCACTTTAGATGGAAAATGACATAAATACCTTTTATTTAATGTTAAAGTAAAAAATAACACAAACATGAAATGTTTTACTAAAACAATTTTTACATGGGGTTATAAAAGTCATATTTTTGACTATAAATATTCATTTTAAAGATACAAATATTTCCTATATCATAGTATTTTTTTTATAATTTTTAGACATTAAATAAATTAAATTATATATGACATCATTATGATGCAGCGATGACCTCATTATTTAACGATTTTAATAAAATGAAAAGATAGTGTACAATCCAAGGCTTACACTTGTCCAAAGACTATTGTATGGGTATATTTCGAACCCTTATCACCTTATCCACGAATTATATAAGTGTGGGACCTTTAGAATCCGAAAAGCATTGTATAATAATGTAAAATTTCCTTACTTTCCAAGAGTGCCCCTCCTCTCCTCTTATAAAAGGCCCCCACCTCTACCACCTCATTCACACTTTCAAGCCATTTGGCTTGTCCAAACTCTGCCCAAATACTCTCCCAACATCTCTATCTTACTCCTAGAATCCTCACTTTGGGCAGAACTCTTCCCAAGAAAGCCTTTGGCTCAAATCAAAAAGAGTTACCCGATTTTGAGGTAATGTCTTCTCAAATGTTGTTTTGTATTATTTTTCTTATCCAACCCCCTAAACTCTTTTTATTCATTTATTTTGTAACAAAACCAGTATCCTCAATATACTAGGATGTTTTTATAAGAAGGATTCGAGCTACACTTACACACACATACATCTAATGGTTAAAGAACATACGGTTTCTGTGGATGGCGAATTTCTGCCTCACGAAACGATGATTGTTCAACACTCATATACCACCTTCAAAGGTGGACATTAAGATGTAACTATATTTATATATGATATATAATATGTTTATGTTTTACTTATGCTTCTGTATTTTTCATTTATGGCATACTTTATGATTTCCATTATGGGTAAACGCGATAATTTCATTTTAGGAAGTGCGGACTACCGCCCCCTCAAAGTGATGTGAATCGTTAATGACATATTTGGGATGTATAAAGGATGGAGTAAATGATATTATATATGATATTATACTGGAAATATATTATACCTTTATATAATTATGATTTCATTCCATTAAATACGAAATAGAAATGAAAGTAGCGTTCATGCATACGTACGACTTACCGTCTCCATGAACGGTGAATTTCATTTCTTACCTCTAAATGTTATGTAAGATTATAAATGCATGTATATACTGGATATATATGATATATATTATATCTAAATCATGAACATAATTCTGGATATAATGGATATATCACCACATGAACAACTTGTAATTATAAGAATTTTATTTTTGACTCAAGTACCTAAGATCGACAAAATGACCGTTATAAACTTAAATAATTACATAATGTTCATAAAATGGTAATAAGGGATATAAAAGGAATAATGAACATGAAAAAGGTTCTTAAGTAAATAGAAATTAACTCTAGTTTATTATTCAGGAGGTTAAAGAACGGTCGAGTCAGGACAGGACGCAAGGTAAGGGAACTTCTTAACCCAATTTCTATTCTTTGGGTCAATCTCCTACTTTCAAATTATGTCATGATATTATTATGTACTATCTTGTATTTGTACATTATTTATGTGTACTTATAGTGAATACACATTATAGATGTACTTTATTTAAAAAAATGATCTTTTTAAGGACTTCTTCTCAATCTCCTTTCATTGAGGCATATTTGGTTTTATACACAACTTTCTTTTATACGGTGTATAAACCCCTTTGACTTTTACGTTTATTCAAAAGGAATTCTTTTTATAAGAAGAGTTTTACTAAACGAAAAAAGGGAATGTTTTTCTTTCTGTACTTATGCGGCGACAACGACTTTTCCGCCGCCGTGACCATTATTTGAGTTTCGGCTTCCTCTACAAGCCATCATTTTTTTAATGAAAAATAAATACAAAGTTTTAACTTTCTTTTATTTTGGTATTGAAAATGGTTTTGAAGGAATTTTTATTATATCAATGTGTTGTATTGATATCTTGTGATTGAAATGTGGACATGTTATGTTTCCTTTATGCATGTTTTATGTGATACGATTATGTTATGGTTTATGATATGTTTAAACCTATTCATATGAGGAATGCATTGGACTTAATAAGTGATGGGTGGAGCCCGCTACAGCTCCTCGATGCATCGGCAGGTCTCATGAGACAAACTAGTGTCTTGGCACGAGGCCTTGGCTACGTTGTTATGATAGTCTGGCATTATGCATTCCATCATTATGAAAGTGGTTAATGATATTTCATGAGATTATTCGACCAGTAGAATATCCATGTGAAGAAGTAAATGGAATTATCTCATTTTACTTTTTCCATATTATGTTGATGTTCAAGTTTAAAAAGGATTTTGTTTTAGTTATACATTGCCTTAAATGTTAATGTTTATTTATGAAAGCTTCCACAATATTGTTATCCTTACTGAGCATCTGAGCTCACCCCTTTCAATGTTTTAATATTTTCCAGGATGTGAAGAAGTATTTTATGAATGACCTACAGGGATTTTCAGAAGAGAATATGAGTGTGGACTATGGAGACTTTGTTATTGTATTTTTTTACTTTATGATGTAATGTAACGTTTATGAATGTATCTAGTGTTTCCAAGGCTACTAAACTAATCGGTATTTCGGGACTTGATCTTTTTTGATCATGCCAATGTTATGAAGTAATGAACCGACTCTGGGTAGATGGGGTCGGGGCATTACATTTTATCCCTTTATAGATAAAATTCATATTATACTGATATAAAAAACCTCCAAATTTTGAGGTCGGGTATCATGTATTCTTTCATGTTTTGTGTAGAATGGGGAATAAACACAGTTAGAGATAGTGTAATCTATCACCTCATTAATCATGGACTTTCATGATATTAGACAGAGTTGAGTTAGTAAGGTATTAGATAGCTATTTATCAGAGGTATCAATCCATTCACAAAATCTTCTATATATCAGAGATTCATATAGGTCATTTTGAACCATCTCATACCTTTGATCTGGAGGATGTTGAATTTTAGGATGATGCTTAATTTGAGATGTACCCTATTCATATCATTGATCATAGAAAAAAGTCAATTTGAGGTAGGTATGTCTCTCTAGTATGGGTTCTATGATAGCATGAGAAAGTATAGGATGATACATGGTAGATAGATATTTATATAAATGCTCAGTAGTCCTAGTTGTTCACATACAAATCTTTACCACTGTTGGAAGGGAAAAATAGGGAAGATTTTTTTTAAACAGGGAACATTGTATGATCCTGATATTTTCATATGAGGTATATATCCTTTAAATTTTGGAAAACCAACACCAAATTTTTGGGTTAGAATTGGTAACCACACATTTAGGTTGGTCCATTTTTTTGGGAGGAAGGTTGAAGGGGGGTGGTGCCTGGTTGCATAGAAAATTCAAAACATGAATTGATCTGGATAGACCCCTTGAATTTAATTTAGAGAATGATAGGTTTTCTTCCATGACTGAAGGAATTTATGATGTGAATACTATTCATGTTATGAATATTCCATGGCCCTTTTAAAGAATAAGAGAAAAAAACCTTATTTTATTGGAACCCTTCTTCCTTCCTCAAAGTAGCTATGAACATAAGGCTCCTATCATCCTCACATGGGTTACTTTGGTTATCCCTAATTCAGACTCCAAACGAGCCACTATTTGTTTTTTTCATTCATTCCAATAAGAGATTCAATCTATTAAATTAGTTTCTCAATTAATCTCTCCTTATATAGAGTTAGTTTGGTGCGAGCTAGTGGGTCCTATTTTTAGATATTTTGGATGGTTTTCTAATTTCTTCCATTCTAATCCGAATCAGATGCTGATACTGGATAAATACTCCTCTACCGCCATACGGTTGGTGGTATAGTAATTATACCTCATGTATTTTTTTATTTATATTTTTCATCGTGATGCCACATCGTGTATTTTAAAATTGTTTCCTTAAAAATAAATTTTCTTATTATTTAATTTGTTAACATTGATTGAAATAACCTCTTGTCTCTAGGTTTTTGTAGGAATTGGTCCCCAAAAAAATAATTCCAACCCTTGAGGTGTGATTTTGTAATTTTTTCTTGATATAATAAATTCTTTTATGAAAAAAATGCATTCTAATTGGTTTGGATTGAAATCTAAACGAAATAACTATAATGAATTAAATATAAGGTGAGTAGTTCGATAATGTGAAGTAATTTTATATAAAAAATGTTTATACCCTTGTTTGAGTGGAACACTAATGAATTATAAATAATTTATTGAGTCATACTAATGCCTATTTGATTAATTATTACTTATGATACTTGGGAATGATTTCCCTAATAATAAGACAATTAGGAATGTTATCCCATATAACTGTCATACTCAGCCATGGTGTCTCTACTAAAATAATAATGGGGTACGATATCTCATATCCCATTGATACCCAGGAATGAAATCCCATATACCAGTGATACTCTAGCATGAAATCACTTATACTAGTAATAATAAGGCGTGACATCTTATATACCTATGATAATTAGGCATGACAAGACTTACGATTTATGATAATCAGGCATGGAGTTCCAAACTGCTTGTGAGACTCTAGTGACTATACCAATGTGACTATTGTTATCAATAATGCTAGGCTAAGAAGAGCAATGCTAACATGTCATAGTTTTCATGGCCACTAAAAAAAATTTCATTTTTATTTTTAGAAACAGTTTTAAAAAAAACCATTGGTATTTAGTGTTAGTTAAAACCATTGCTAAATCAATTTTTTTACTATTAATTTAAATTTAGTGGTGTTTTTAAAAAAAATTACCATGAAATATTTGATAAATAATTGTTATTATTTATGAATTTATAACGGTTATTTATTATTTATAATCATTTATTATTTATTAATTTATAACGGTTATTTATTATTTATAACAATTAATAATTATTTCTATATGTATATAATTACACACACACAAATATTAAAACCATGGCCAATACTCACCCACTTAATAATGGTACAAGGGAAGTTAGAAATCAAACTTCAACTTCAAATTACTATGAATTTTGATCAAAGTGTCTATTTTTTCTTTTTGACCTATCAAATTAGAAATTACAGAAATTAACTATGATCATATTGGATTAAATTTGTTAATAATTAATAATAAAAAAATTACTAGATTTCTAAAATAAGCTTAAGATGAAACTTCTACTTCAAATGACCATAAATTTTTGTTTAGGTGACTATTTAGGATTCACGAACTATTAAATAAATTATTATAAGGAGTTATACACCATTTAGTAAAGTGATATTATTTATCCCATTTTTTATTATTCAAAATTGGTCTAAATTATTTCTAAAAAGGAGTCTTAATTTATGTTATTATCATTTTAGATTTTCCATTGGAATTTATACTTCATTTAAAAGGCTCTTCTTATTCTTTTTTTATTGCATGTATGAATTTATTACTAGTGTTTATATTACTTATGATATGATGGTTTTTATATTATAGTGATCTTCCTTATTTTGGTGAATTATACTTTTTTTATGTTTTTTGTGAAAATGATTGATTTGGAATAGTTAGTCACAAATGGTTTTGTCATGGGGATTTCAAGGCTTGAATTTGGATGGAACTCATGGTAAAAAAAAAAATTTCATGGAAATACATTATGGTGGGATGTTCAATGTTAATAATTTTTCTAGTTTGTGTACTTATATGTGTTTATATGTCTATAGATATATTTATATATCAATTTATGAATATTAGTTTATATACTTATGTGTATTGGTGTATATATATGTTTTCATATATAAATTTTTACATATTTATATTTATATATAATTTTTCATGATCCACCCCCTTTGGGAACCCCTTTAGGGCCTATAGTGAATATGAGAGTCACCCCAAAGCCTTCTTGAAATAGGATCAGTGTTGGTGACTAGCACTAAGGGTATACACTATACATATGGGTGGAATTACCATTATATATAATAGGAATATATAAAGAAACCCTTAATAAAATCTATAATATTGATAAACCAAAATCCATATTAAACCCAATGAGTATGTTAGGAAAATAAAAATCCATATATAAAATACCAAATATGTCTTAGTTAGTGACTCCATGGACATCCCAAATATCCAAGTAAGTACACTCCAATTAGGTCGACAAACACACCCAAGAAACTTGAAAGAATATATATATATATATATGGTATATCATAACATTTTTTCTAAATTTTATCATACTTAGGACTTCTCATACAAATGTGGGAGAAATATTCTATTGAATCAATGTGAAAATTGAAGAACAAACAAGAACCTATCATGTCTACTAACACCTAGAATCATGAATGATCACTTACAAAGTCTCATAACCATGAATAATAACATAATATATTGAATATATGAGAATATGATCCCTGTAACCACTTCAATTCCTATTTTCCACTCTCATACTCAAACTTAAAAAATCTAATTCTCATTCCCTCCAACATATGATGTGGGTTAGATTGCAACACTACTTATACCAAACTTTATAGAGGTCAAAAATCTCATTACAACGTTAGTCTATCCATTCCATAAACACAAACATAACACAATCCAATCCACCCCATCCTCATCATATAATATATAGTAAAATTGTCTATGATGAACATGCAGAAGACCAACCTCATTCACTAATCCTTCCAATTAAAGCCCTCATAAAATATCATCACATCATCCACATATCCAATCCATAATTTCACACATGATATAGATAGTGATGAATATGGGGTAGCCATTTAGGACTCGTAAAAAACCAAGATGTTGGGGATAACACCTAGCATCCCAAAAATTTGGGTGTCCATAAGTTTATTTGATTCGGGTAGGGTGAGTAAATTAATCACTGATAAATATATCACACTCACACACACACACACACACACAGATATATATATATATATATATATATATATATATATATATATATCACACTAGACTAATAGAACCACTGATCCCAAATATAATAGCACAAAACAAACCACTTCTGACAAAAATAAAACCAAAATAAACATTCAAAATTTATTGTTTTTTTTACATTACTATGTTCTAATATTTACCAATTTCCAACCAATTTGTGTACATTTAGGCATTCAGTTTCAGATTTAATGATGAACCATTTCCATAAAGTACCCATGTTATTAATAAAAATTACCCACTACCATGTTATCATTACCAATTGTATCCCACAACCATAGATCCACTAAAAAATAGTCCCACTATCATCACAAAAAAAAATTGCCACATCTATCATTATAAAATCCTATCACATTCCTACTTCCCAATACACACTAACATCACATACAACATAAATTAACCACTGGAAAGCTATCCCACAACACATCTCATGCAAACCATCATAGCCTCGCTACCCCACACAAGCGATGCATCATGATAACAGTGGAAACACTACTAAAATTTTATATGGAGAAACCCCACCAATTACTCGAACCAATAACACTGTGAATACATGAGACCATGCTATGATACACATGAGGCTAAATAATTTAAATAAACCTTAATAAAACACACCATGAAATTAAGGACTCATGCCGTGATAGAGAAATTTATAATGGTAAATCCACTTATGTATTCCCTTTTAACCTCGACTAGAATGGCCACACCATAACCTATTTCTCCCAGATGAAATTTAAAGTCAAACATCACCATTTCTTCTTCAATATTAATGACACCAAAGACACCCAAAACTTAAAAAATAATGATCCATGAAGGTTTGTAACATTAAATTACATACCTATCAAATGATTCTCTTTTTTTTGAATCATTATCAAACCCAAAAATAACAACAAACAAAAAAACCTCAAACACTCCACTTAAAGATACTTCTCAAACAAGAATATGTCACTAACCAAAAACAATGAAAAAGGAAAGAAGCATCTTAATTAGATCATCAATTTTTATAAAATTACTAAATTTAAACAAATAAGTATTATATATCTCAAGATACTATGTTTTCATCTATGAATAACCTTTCCACATACTCCCCTCTATACCACCATGCATCCACAGAACACGCATGAAAAGAATAACATGTCCACACAAGACCTTGCATCGATAATCCAAGATATTAATTGTATGATGTATGAAGGTTTCATTGTCCTAAATATCCAAATATCCCAAATAGATGGAATTATAATCCTAAGAGAGATTTAATAAATTTGTGACACATGGAAGTCATTATATACCGTGTACAGTTGTGGAGGTAGTTCCAACCGAAATGCCACCTCGCCAATGCATTACGACACCTCAAAAATATTGATAAACTATGGAGATACACTAATCAATCTATTAAATAAAAAATACCTAATATTAGGGAACATATTCAAGAAAACTGGCCAACAACCAAAATATTCTTAGGGATCCTCCATTTATCATCATATGATTTCTAAATGTCATTTGTCACCTTCATCTTCTCTTGAAATATCTGGAAGCTCTATGTCATGCTCTCTGTAACATTTGGAACAAGGACTATGACTCCCCAACTTCATACTTTGTCCTCAGTTATTAAGAAGACCAATCATACAACACATCAAATGGATCGATGCTAACAGATGAGTGGATGTTGTTATTATAATAAAACTCAATGATGGAAAATGATTCATCCATGACCCATAGAAATACAGAACACAAGACCACAACATATCCTCTACCATTTGAATTGCTTTCTTCATCATCACATTAATATGAGGATGTAAAGTAGTTCTAAAACACAACTAAAAGATAAAAAATACAATATTATACACCTTCAATTACTAAGAATCTTGGTGGAATAAAGAATAAATATATTAAAATGACCTCACTTTTCAACTCGAGGACATCCAATGGATGTGAAAAACCACAAGAAAAAGATGATACAACTTCAATTACTGATATAAAAATCCATATAATATAAAATCTTAGACCGAATAATTTATACCAAGCCACCAAAGCTGAACACTAAAGGATTTATACATTTTGGACATGCCCGAATTCAGTACCACTACTGAGGTATGAAACTCAATGGGAACCTCCTCCCAAACTATAGATGTAACAAATATCCTCCCATGAAATGTCATATAATACTGGTTATCCTCCAAACATCCCTATGGAGTATCATTACTGATGATATGATCTTGTATAACCCTACCTATGAGTCTCTCTATTGATTCTCCTCCACCCTCCTCATTATGAAAAATTTCATTATCATCTGGAATACAAAACCTCTACCACTAACCTACAATACCTCAAGTTTCATCACTGAAAGATCATAAATAACCTACCAAGAATATCCAAATTAATAAGAAACACATCCTCAAAACATCCTATTCAACATATCAACAAATACATTACATTTCCATGTGGTTTAAGAGATATTAAATTCATTGTCTTAGAGAATCCCCATCCACCTATGTTATTTGAGATTCATATATCATTAAAAGAAAAAATATCTTAGGATTTCATGATCTGTGAAGACTACAACATGTACACTAATGAGATAAGGTCACCCCAAATTCAATAAAAAAATCTATCACATATAACTCTAGATCATGGGTGGAATAATAACACTTATGGGAACATAACATTATAAAAACATATGATATCACTTACCTTTATTAAATCAAGAAATAACCAAAACAAAGGCTGGATGTGACATAGAATATTTGAAACTTCAATCCCTCCTCCAGTATCTAAATAATGGGGGGACTGATCAACCACTTCATCAGGTAACCAAAACCTTGCAGACACTAATCAGTTCACAATAAATCCTAGTTTTTCCTGGTCAAATCTATTAATGAGAGCATGACCAGAGAGAAATTATACATGAATATCTGATAATACCTGATGAGATTGAGAAAACTATAGACCTTGATAATGGTATTGATTTTTACCTAAGAAGTAATTACCTCAGTAGTCAATTGATCTAATGACACTCCCTGTCGAGATAACATATGTCCTAGGAAAGAAATGGGTATCATAATCATGTCATAAAGCGTAATAGATTTGCGTATAATACATGTTTCCATGAAAGAAAGTAATGAAAACATAAATGGACATTGATAAGGGAAAATATTCATATATCATGAAAAGTGATTTTAAAAAGACATGACAGTATGTAAGAGGATTATTTAAGAAATTTTAGAATTAAAACATTTTAGTGCAGTTTTATGGAAATTAATAAATAGCCTTTAAAATAGAAAAAGTCATAATATTTTATTTAAAAACAGAAGTGAACCAATATGGTTTTAAAATAAATCTGATTTTATAAAAAATGGTGTCATAAAATAGATGATAGAGTACACTTGAAATTGGGTAAGAATTTGGAAGTTCCCTTAAAATGGGTTTGCTTATCATGAATTATTGAGGACAGAACCACTTAAAAACATGTATGTCACTGAAATAGAACAATGAATGGATATTTATAAATGAGTATGTAGAATATAAAAAACATTTATAAGGTGTATATCAAAATAACCGATAACTTAATTTGGGTAAAAATAAAGATAGAACAACCCGAAGAAATAATGGAGGTTCGGGCAGAATCCATTTCCTTATGTCTGACGGTGTACTTCACTTGATCTTAATGCCTTGTATAACCAAATTAAATTAATTAATTTATATCTCCAGAACCTCTTATTCATGAAATTGATGTCGTATAATTTTTAAATTTTATTAATGACCTTTTTTTGATGGGTTAATAGGTTCAATTTCATTTTTTGGGAGCATTTTTTTACTGGGTTTTCATGATTATTTTACTTATATACATATAAGGACGATCATGCAACATGATAATGGTTTTCATAATTGAATATATATGTTATTCATGAACATTTAGAATATTGTATGATCGTAAAATTCACTTGGTTGAAAACCAATTGTCCTTGAATGTTGTAATTTAACACATCTCAGATGCTGCTTTAATTTATAGTATAAAACGAGGGGGGAAAGAGAGATGATGATGAATTATTTCATTATAAAAAAAATTATAATACATGTAAGGTACTGGAGTTATCATAACATTTGGTTTAAAGGAGATGAGGAAAGATATAGAAAGAAAAGAACATGAAAGAAAATAAAAGAAATGAAAAGAAGAGTTTTCCTCTTGAATATAACTTTTTTGAGAACCTTTTTATAGGAGAGGATTTGGTATTTTGAAGAGATTAAGTGTTGATAGAAGTGTGAGAGGGTATTATGGATATATTTTAGTAGAATTTAGACAAGGCATAGGGCTTGAGAAGAGTTAAGAGAAGAGGTAAAGAGGGGAGGTATTTATTATGGAAAAGAGGGTGTGTTTCCCATTACATTAATCATTTTTTAATATTTTTTCTCAAGATTATTAATAGTATTTATTCTTGTGACAAAAAATAGAAATAATTGAATTTGAGTTCGAAAAAATGGAAATTTACATCATCCATGACTCAAGCATGATGCAGAAATCCCTGTTTTAGCACTTATCAAAAAATATCATATTTTACTATTAATAAAAAAGTCGAGTATTTCATAAAAATCCCAAAAATTTACCCTAACCATTTTTTTATGTGTAGAAAAAAAAGAACTCCATTTTTTTAAAATAGTATTCTAATTATGAGAAATTGAATTTTGAATTAAAATCATCATTTACTTGAGAAATACTTATTTTAAAACTATAAGTGATTTTAAAATACTTTGAAAATTTTACTAAGGTATCATAAAATTATCCTATAATAGTAAGACATGAAAAAAATAATTTATGAATACATTTTATGGAAATAAATTTTCTATTTTAATTATTAAATCATACATTAATTTTTAATTAAATATTTATGACTTATAAAAATACCAACACTATGATATTGTCACTTATAGGATGGATAAATTTTGTCTATACGTTTATTGGTAAGGTTACTATTTACTTGGAAAATTTACAATTCATAAGGTTCATATTGCTATTCTGAATGGTAATATTACAATTCATAAGGGTTAGTTACTATTTACCCAAAATTAAGATTGTCTTATCGAACTCCAAACATCTTACTGATCACAATCGTGTATGTCAAATTTTTGAAATTCAAATCATAGAAATGACAATATTATGTTTGAAGGTCACATAGTACTTAGTAGTTCATTGTGTTGAGATTTCATGTGATTATATGACATGATTATAAATTGGAAATTTCCATTGATTAATCTTTGGTTCATTACATTCTTCCCCCTTATTAAATTTCTCGCTCAAAGTTTCATTTTACATTCTATACCATAAACAGGTTCAAGTAATTTTATTCATTGGCTTCTCTAGTTCTCATGTTGCCTCTTCGTACTTATGGTTCTACAATTATACATTGAGTAGGAGGGTAGTCTTGATACGTAAAACTTTATATCAACAATCTATAATCTTCACTGGCTGCACGACTTAAGAAATATCATTATCCAAATGTACCACCTTTGAAGACTAGCATGTGAAGGATCTAGTATGTACTTTCTTAAGAGGGATATATGAAATACATGATATTCATTAAACATGTAGGTTTATGTGCTTGTTGATAGGCCACAGCTCCAAAACAATCAAGAATATTGAAGGGGCCGATGTACCGAGGAATTAACCCTACTTTCTTCCCAAACCTCATGACCTTCATCCAAGTAGATATACGGAGGAATACCATGTCTAGATCTTTGAACCCAGGGTCCCATCTCTAATTTTTTTCCTAAAAATTCTGTTGACTTTAGGATTCCTTGATGTGTTGATGAATGGTTTTCACCTTCTCCGCCATTTCTTTGACCATTTTAGGTCCTAGAAGCTTACACTCACCGAACTCTTCCCAACATGCCAATGTTCTTCACCTTTTCCCATAAAGGGCTTTATATGGGTCCATTCGGATGCTAGAGTGGAAATTTTTGTTATATGATAATCTACTAGTGGAAGATGTTGGTCCCACCCTCCTTTAAAGTCTATAGAACATGCTCTCAACAAGTCTCCCACAATCTGAATAGTTCGCTCAGATTGGCCTTCAGTTTGATGATGATAGGTCATACTAAAGTTCAGTTCAGTTTTTAGAGCATGTTGGATAATTTTACAAAACGTCAAGAGGAATCTCATATCTCTACCGAATACAATAGATAACAGTACTCCATGTAGCCTCACCAGTTATTTGATATATATTCGAGAAAGTTGATCTAATGAGAAGTCATCTCAAATTGTGATAAAGTGAGATATCTTTGTAATGAGATCCACAATGGCTCATATATAATTGTTTCATATAGGTGTCCTTGGATGTCCATTGAAAAAGACTATGGTGATGTTCTCCCACTTCCATATTGATATAGGTAGTGGTTGCATCTGTTGGAACCATGGTCATCTCTGCATGAAATGGAGAATGGTTTGTGTTTGTTGTCAATCCTCTAAGGAATTTCAGAATGTGTGCCAGCAAAGTACTCATACAGGTCAAGCAGATAATAGTATTGAAGGTGGCATTGTTTTCTAGTGTTTTAAAAATTTCTAGACCTCAAATTTGACAAAAGGGGAAAAAATGTTTTTTGGAAAAGGGACTTGCGTGCCAGACATGTGTCGCTCAAGTGACTTGCGTTCCGAGAAAGGACTTGTGTGCCGGTGCCTAAGAGGATTGGAATGTTGCACACTAGAGGTTTTTCAAGATCAGAACTTCAAAATATGTAAAAGTAAAGAGGTTCACACAAGTATTGGTTTGATCGCGCAAGTGAGTAGTGCAACACAGGCTTGGGTGATTGGAGTTGCGCGCCAGAACTTGCATGCTGAGAGGAGGCTTGCGCGCCATCGCGTAGGGTGTCTAGTTTTCATATAAATAGAGGAACACACCTCCTAATTTGTAATGAAGTTCAAGAGTTATAGAATTTCAGTACTCCCATCGCGCAGGTGTAGTGGTCGCGCAATTGTTTGTGCGTCGCGTAAGTATAAGTTGCGCGACAGTTGTTTGCGGCACACCAAAACCTGTTTGGGTGTAAAGGAATATGAGTCACGAATGTTTGAATTTTCATAAGTGTCATGCAGTTGGTTGAGGTGGACTTGCACACTAGTTATAACTAGCATGTCGTCTATGAAACTTGGGCACCGTCTTGGAGAAGCACGCCTCGTGTTGTTGAAGTACGCCCATCTTTTTGATGCTGAAAAAAAGATGGATGATTTCCCGATACCTTTGGTGCAAAGTGAGATTAGTCTACCAGTGAGAGTTAGACTTCAACAAAGCATCTACAAACAATAGAGGATGCATTATTTTTCAATGATGAAGAGACCTTCACATATATAAACTGAGTGAGACTTCACCAAAGGTAGTGAGCCATGGGGAGTCAATGGGAGTGACCCAAGGGATGCAATAAGCTATCCCTGATCCTTTTTAAATGTAGTGAGCCTAGGACAAAGTCACTGTGCCCGAACCATTATAATCCACAACTAGTGAAGAATATTTGAATTTGGTATGACCGACAACCTATCAGTGTATGCTCCTTGGATGTAGCCCTTAGTGGTGAACCAAGTAAAAAATGTTGTGTCATCTCTCTTCATGTGAATGTTTTCTTTCTGATCTTATTCATCATACAGGTTTAACAAGTTCCTACCAACATGGGAACAAGATCCATCTCTTTAAAAGAAAAATTTTCCACCTTGATTCACCCCTCCCCTCTCAGGGTGTCCCGGGGTCCTACAAGTGGTATCAGAGGGTAAAGGTTGCTAGTGTTGAATCTGTCCTTTGTCTCTACGGAGAATATATTCAATGTTAGGGGAGTCCCTCTCTTAGATGGAAGTAATTTTCATATTTGGAATAACAGAATGAGATCTCATCTAGGATCCCTTGGAATGGATGTTTAGTTTTCCACCATACAAGGTATACATGTTACTGATCCAACAGGGCTGGCTATGACTGATGCCGATAGGAAAATTCTTGATGTTGATGCTAAAAAAACAGAATGCTCTCACCGTATCCCTTTCTGATCAGATCTATATAAAGTTAATGAGTTTCACCTCATCAAATCCCATGTGGGACAAACTTGAAAATATTTATGAAGGAGATAGAAAAGTAAATGAGGCAAAACTACAAGTCCTACACAACAGGTTTGACAATCTAAAGATGCATCCTAATGAGAATGCAGATTCCTTCTTCAATCGAATTACTGAAGTTGTGGGAGCAATTAGAGGTCTTGGAGAAGAAATCAAAGACATTGATATCATAATGAAAATATTGAGAAGGCTTACTCATATGTACAATGCAAAGGTGTCAGCCCTTGTAGAAAGAGTTCTATCTAAACTATCTTTATATGATCTTTTAAGTAGTCTAGTGGCATATGAGATGAGAGTCAAACCTGAAGATTCCATGACTCGTGTAAGCAAAGAAAATGGAATTCAAAGCCATGGACAGACTGAAAATTTCAGAATATAGTGGTGGTGAAGATAAAGAGGAAAAAGGAAATTCTTTATCTCATTGCCAAGAAGCGGAATAAGGGAAAAGTTAAATTCAAAGGTAATCTACCTCTGGCATGTTTTCGTTGTGGAAGAGTCAACCACATTTCGTCTCAGTGGCAAAGAAAGTTTGATGAAGAGGAAATTGAAGAAGAAGACATTTAGAAGCCTCGAAAAAGGTTTTTAAAAAAGTGAGACTTCAAATCTGGGAAGAAGCTACAAAGGAAGAGTTTTGTCTGTGAAGAGGAAGATGATGATATTGAATTCTCTGAGGAAGAAGAACCAGAATTTAAAATTGGGAACCATGCATCCATGATGGCCATTGTTGAAAAAGCAGAAGATACTGGTGGAGAAAATCAGTTGAAAACTAGTGAAGATCCCAAGTTTCAAATTAAGGATGTTGTTAGTAAGCTCAAGATTAAATGTAAGAGTTTCTATAAGTGGAAATCAATTGTAGAAGAATCAACTGAATATGTCGATCAACTTGAAGCTAAAATTGAACTACATGAAGAATTGGTGAAAGTATAGTCTAAAGTACTTGAAAGCAATGATGATGTATTGGATCTGAAGATGAGAATTGAAGAGTGTGCAGGGGTCATCAATGACCTCACCTCCATACATAAAGAAAAGTCCAAGACTGCTGAGCGTCGTGAGGAGGAAGTTGTTACTATAAGGAGTAAACATGAAAAAGATTCAATTTCAAAAGAATCAATGAAGAAAATACAGTTTGGAAGGTTCTCATATGCTGAGCTGTTGGAGAGAGAAAAAGGTGGTTCAAATAGAGTTGAAAAGATTTTAAATGATCAAACACCTGCCTGCTTGGGAAATAGTGGAATTGGTTGTGAGGCAGAATTGTCAAATGCTGCAAATAAAGGTGACCAAAATAAAGGCAAGATAAAAGTGGGTGATGTGGGAAAGTCTTCTGAAGAGATGAAACGGAGACCCGCAATTCGATCTAAAAGAAGAAAAAAAGATTATTCTCGAGCCTCGTGGAAAAAGGATCCCTCATACTCTTATCCCATAGAAGAAGGTATGAGGAGAAATTCAAGTGAGAAGACATTTCCTCTCATGATGTGTCAGTTATGTTGCTATTTGGGACATACCATGTCATATTGTGAATAAGTAAGGAGCTACTTGAATGGGGAAGATCTGGGAGTTCAATGAAGGAGAAAAAATTCATATCATAATTCTTTTATAAGAAAAAACTTCTATTGATATTGTTTTTGTTGTTCTAACTTTGGTCATAAGGTTGTTAATTTCAAGTAGAGAAGGGACATGGACACCTCATACTGGAGTTCAAGACAAGTCAAATCTCATCATCAAGATAGTGTTTCTCTTACAAATAGGTTTTCTCTACTCGAAGAAGACTTCGACTATGAAGAACCAATGTACACAGATGAGATAATTGAAAGTCCATAAGTGCTCTATACTCAATCCAATGTCTCATGGAAAGAAAGAAAGAAAATTGAGAAATCCAACCTCTCATAAGTAGCCCTCAAATCTGCAAAGAGCAGCAGCACCTAGATTCTTGATAGTGGATGCTCTTCCCATATGATGGGAAATGCTGACCTTTTGGAGAACATTAAAAAGAAGTTTGATGGAACAATGAGTTTTGGTAATGATGGTTCTTTTAAGATTAAAGGCAATGGGAATACTTCTCTCACCAATGGAGAGATAAAGAAGACTAAAGTTCTTTATGTTGATGGTCTACATCACAATCTCCTTAGTGTGAGTCAACTCTATGATTCAGGGCTCGTAGTAACTTTCAATCAAAAAGGATGCACTATAAAGGGAAACATGGAATTCTCTTATGAAAGGCTATAGAACAGATGTAAACTTATATCAGGTTGACAGAAAAGTTAACTCCTTCTATTTTTCTATTGAAGAAGAAAACAATTTGTTGCATCGAAGACTGGGGAACATTAACCAACAAGACATGGAAAATATATCTAAGATGAATATTGTCATGGATATCCCCATTCTGAAGCATGATCACGAAAAGTATTGTGATGTTTGCATTCGTGGGAATCTGGTCTGCAGTTCATATTGTCCAAAGAAGAAAAGAGAATATCATATTCTGGACCTAATTCATACAGATGTATGCGGACCGATAAATGTTTCTAGAACACATAGAGAGAGGTAATTTGTCCTTTTCATTGATGATTACAGAATAATGGAATGTGTTATGGTCATTCATAGGAAACGAAAAGTGCTTGACTGCGTGAAAACATATCGGCGAATCAATGAGAATGATACTGGATGAACAGTCAAAGTGTTGAGATCTGATAATAGAGGGGAATACACATCCATTGAGTTTGAAAATTACCTTGAAAAACATGGCATACAACATGAGGTAGCTACTGTGAGAACTCCACATTAAAAATGGAGTTGTTGAGCATCAGAATCGACAAGTAAACAATATGGCCAGGATGATGCTGATTGAGAGTGGTATCTCTCACCATTACTGGAAGGAAGTTGTTGAAGCTGCATTGCACATTCAAAATCGAATATTGCTTTATATGGGATAAATGAAGACACCATATGAATTGTGGAAAGGAAGGAAGCCTTCATTGAAATACTTTCATGTTTTAAAAAGAAAATGTTTCATCCGGAATAATGATGGAAATCAAGGTATGTTTGGTTAAAATGATGATGAAGGAATTTTTCTTGGGTATCCAATGAACAGAAAAGCCTACAAGTGTTTCAACAAGAGATTAGGAAGGATTGTAGAAAGCAGTAATGTTGAGATAATTGAAGAGAAAATCACAAATTCTTCAAAGAGGTCATATGATGATGTGATAGAAAGTGAGGAAGAAAATGAACGTGGAGAAAATAAAAATAAAGAAATAGAGGAGGCTATACAAAACACTCCGTAGTCACATCATGATGTTGACTCAGAAGAAGAATCTGAAGAAGAAATTATGGATGGAGAGAATGTAGCTAAACATCACAGGAGAAATTGTAGAGCTGAGATTGATCCATCTAAAATAATTGGGGTCAGGAGTGCACCCACACAAACAAGGAGGATGAGGAATAAAACACAACCTACATTTCTGTCAGTTGTGAAGTCATCCTCATTTGAAGAAGCTAAAAAGTATGAATCTTGGGTGAAAGCCATGAATGAAGAGTTAGATCAGATTCACAATAATCAGACACGATATCTTGTCCAGATACCAAAAGGTCACAATGTTATTGGTACACAATGGATCTTCAAGAACAAGTTTTATGAGCATGGAAGTGTTATCAAAAACAAGGCATGACTGGTATGCAAAGGATACTCCCAGATTAAAGGCAGTGATGTTGAAGAAACCGTTTCTCCAGCGGTTGGACTGGAGTCAATTAGGCTTTTCCTTTTCATGGAACTCCAAAGAGGATATAAATTATATCAAATTGATGTCAAGACAACATTCTTGAATGGTGTTCTCGAAGAAGAAGTCTATATTGAACAACCAGTGGGTTTTGTTCTTGGTACTGATGAAACAAAGGTCTGCAAACTGAAGAAAGAACTATATGTTTTGAAGCAGGCACCACGGGCGTGGTACTCCCGACTGGACTCTTATCTCAAGAAGTTGGAATTCAAAAGAGGATGAGTAGATCATAATCTATATGTGAATAATTATCTAAATGATTAAGTCATGGTTCTAGTCTATGTTGATGATATCATATTTGGGAGAAGAAGGCAGAAATCAGTGGATGAATTTTCCAATCACATTAAATCATAATTTGAAATGTCTATGATTGGGGAGCTCACATATTTCATGGGGCTGCAAGTGATTCAAAGGAAGGATTACACTTTCATTTCTCAGGAAAAGTATGCAATAGAGAAACTGAAGAAGTTTAATATGCAAGACTCCAAAACAATGTCAACTCCGATTGCAGTTGGAACTAAACTTGGTAAGAATGAAGATAGAAACTCTATAGATCCAACCATGTACATGAGGATCATTGGAAGCCTATTGTACCTGACAGCGACACAGCTAGATATTGTCTTTTCCACATGTCCTGAAGACACTTTTAGAGTAATCCAAAGGAGGAACATATGAAAGTAGTAAAAAGAATCATGAGGTATATTCAAGGTACTCACAATTGTGGCTTATACTTTGTTGGAGGAAGGAATAGTGAATTATCAACATTTTTTGATGTTGACTAGGCTGGTGATGTTGTGTACAGAAAGTCCACCAGTGGTGGAGCATTCTATGTTGGGAATAAATGTGTTCACTAGTTGAGCAAGAAAAAAGATATTACTTCTCTTAGTACTGCTGAAGCTGGGTATATATCTGCCACAAAGACCTGCACTCAACTTCTATGAATGAAGCAACAATTAACAGATATTGGTGAGGAGGTGAAGCAACCAATGGTGATTTAATATGATAAAAAGAGCACAATTGATCTTACGAAGAATCCGGTTCAGCATTCTCGTACAAAAAATATTGAAATTCGTTATCACTTAATCAAAGAGAAATTTGAACATGGCGTGATTAGAATGGATCATTTGGGAACTGATGAGAAAGTGGCTGATTTCCTGACCAAGACACTATCAACGGCTGTGTTTGGGTAGCATCGGTTGAACCTCAGTGTTCAGCCACCTCCCAGTGTTTAAGGACGTGATGAAAATCCCCCCTCCCAGGTTATGTTAAATGTTTTTAATCTGTTTATGGATGTGATGTAGGTCTGTGGGGGAGATACTATCGAGGAGGAGTGTGTTTTGAGCTGAACAAGGAACAATTACCAGTCTTTGAGTTTATTTTCAATGGGGGAGAAAGGAATAAATTCAGGCATGTTCAGGCATGTAATGCTTCTGTGACACTGTAAGAGAATTTCTTGGGCGTCATTGAGAATTCAAAAACACGGCAACCCAATTCTAGCTTTCTCTATTTTTTTCTACACCGATCATTGCTCACGTAGACTTAGAGTGTTGGGTGAGTTGATTCTTGAGTTTTTGGTTTCCATAAGGATGGCGATCTATTAAATTTATATACTAATTGCCAACAAACCTGAAGGGGGAGATTGTTGGAAGCATGGTCATCTATGCTTGAAATGGAGAATGGTTTGTGTTTGTCGTCAATACTCTGAGGAAGTTGAGAATGTGTGCCAGCAAAGTAATCATATAGGTCAAGAAGATGACAGTATTGAATGTGTCACTTTTTCCAGTGTTTTCCAAATTTAGGGACCTCTAATTTGACAAAAGGGGAAAACAATGTTTTTTGGTTCCAAGGAGTTGCGCGCCAGACATGTGTCATGCAAGTGACTTGTGCACTGGGAAAAAACTTGTGTGCCGGTGCCTAGTAGGATTGGAAATTTTCACGCCATAGGTTTTTCAAGATCATAACTTCAAAATATGGCAAAGGAAAGAGGTTCGCACAATTATTGGTTTTGTCGCGCAAGTGAGTAACACGACAAAGGCTTGGGTGGTTGGAGTTGCTCACTAGAACTTGCGCGCTGAGAGGAGGCTTATGCTCCACCATGCAGGGTCTCTAGTTTGCCTATAAATATAAGACCACACCTTCTCATTTGTAACAAAGTTCAAGAGTTAGATAATTTCTGTGCTCCCGTCATGGAGGTGTAGTGGTCGCGCAAGTGGTTGTGGGTCGCACAAGTATAAGTTTCATGATAGTTGTTTGTTATTCTCCAAAACCATTTGGGGTGAAAAGGAATGCGAGTCACACAAGTTTGAAGTTTCATAAGTGAGTGTATCTCAAGTTGTTGAGGTGGACTTGCATGCCAGTTATAACTTGCGCGCCGTATTTGAAACTTGCGCACCAGCTTGTAGAAGCGCTCCTGGTGTTTTTTAAGTACGCCCGTCTTTTTCAAGCTGCACGAAAGCTGGAAGATTGCCCGATACCTTCGGTGCAATGTGAGATTAGTCTACCGGTGAGAGTTGAACTTAAACAGAGCATCTACTTACAATAGAGGATGAATTCTTTTTCAATGATGAAGAGACCTTGAAATCTATAAACTGAGTGAGAATTCACCAAAGGTAGTAAGCCAGGGGGAGTTAACGGGAGTGACCCGAGGGACATAGTGAGCTATCCCTGAAACTTTAAAAAGGAAGTGATCCTGGGATAGATTGACAATGCAAGAACCATTGTAATCCACAACTAGTGAAGAATAGTGGAATTTGGTACGACCAACAACCTGTCGGCGTATGCTCCTTAGACATAGCCCTTAGTGGTGAACCAAGTAAAAAGTTTTTTGTCATCTCTCTGTATGTGAATGTTTTCTTTCTGATCTTATTGGTCATACAATTTTAACAAGTTCCTACCAACGTGGGAACAAGATCCATCTCTTTAAAAGAAAATGTTGCCACCCTGATTCACCCATCCCCTCTCAAGGTGTCCCGGGGTCCTACATCATCATCCACTTAGAAATATATCTTCCAGCCTTCACTTGTTGACATACAAGGCATGTTGATGTATATCCATAAAACTTGTTCTTCATATTATCCCACCAAAAGTTTTCTCAGAGATATCAATACATCTTTATGCCACCTGGGTGAATAAAGAAGGTTTAGCTATGTGATTCATTCAAAAGATCCTACTTTATCTCTGGACAGATGGTACACATAATTGTAACCCAAATATTATAAATCCTTCCTAATCAATCTTGAACTCATAGGATTTTACATTTCTGATAGCATTAACCCTTTTCTGAATTTCTATATCTTTTCTTTGATAATCCTTTATTTTCACCACGAGGGATGGTTGGGAAATCATTTGAGAATGTATTGATAGAATTACTTCCACAATTATTCCCATCTCCATCCTCCAAACATATAAAATATTGGATCCTTTTCAATTCCCATCATTGATAAAGATGTAGGGTCCTTTCTACTTAGAGCATCTTCCACCATATTTGTCTTACCAGGATGGTAGTGGATTGAGCAGTCATAATCCTTGATGAGCTCTAACCAACTTTGCTAGAACATGTTTATCTCTTTCTCTATGAATATATATTTGGGAATCTTGTGATCAATATATATCTCACCCTTCTCCCCATAGAGATAATGCCACCATTTTTCCAATGAAAATATCACAACCAACAACTCTAGATGATGCGTATAACAGTTTTACTCATGGATCCTCAGTTACCTTGAGGCGTAGGCTATCACTTCATCATTTTTTATCAGAACCCAACCTAATCCCTTATTTTAATCATCACTATAAAGCATAAAGAGTTCTCCACTTGTTGGGAGTTTGAGTACTAATGCATTGATAAGCCTCTTTTTGAGCTCTTTAAAGCTTTCATCGCATTCTTAAGTCCAGTCGAAATTCACTCCCTTCCGTGTGAGCTTGTTCATTGGGTTCGATAATCATGAGAAGTTCTTCAAAAATCATTGATAATACCAACAAAAAAAGATGTGGATAACCATTATAGATGTTTTCTTGGTTCATTCTTCAATCGACTTTGTCTTGGAAAGGACTACAGATATCCCTTTTCTGGTGATTACAAACCCCAATAATGATACTTACTCTCTCTAGAACTCACATTTAGCATACTTTTCATATATTTTCCCCTGTAAAAAATTCTTTAGAATGGTATTCAAATGCTCCTTGTGTTCCTCTTTTCTCTTTGAGTATATCAGAATATCATCAATAAAGACTACCAAAAAGTTTTCTAGGTAATCTCTAAATACTCTATTCATTAAATCCATGAAAATTGTTAAATCATTAGTGAGTATGAAGGGAATCACTATGAAATAATAGTGTCCATACCTTGTTTTAAAGGCAGTCTTGGGAATATCTTCCTTCCTCACCCTTAATTGGTGATATCCCAACCAAAGGTCCGCCATAGAGAAATAACTGTTACCACAAAACTGATCAAAAAATTCATATATCTGAGGTAGGGGATAATTTTTCTTTATTGTCATTTTATTGAAATAATGATAATCAATGCAGAGGAACATTGAACCATCCTTCTTCTTGAAAAAAAGGACCAGAACACCCCTTGGTGAAGCACTTGGGTGTATAAAACCCTTCTTCTGATTCTCCTGTAATAGCTTCTATATCAGTTCCAGTTCTATAGTGGCCATTTGATAAGGTGTATTTGATATGGGTAGGGATATAGGAATATATTCAATTGAGAACTCAACCTCTTGATCAGGAGTAAGAACAAGAAATTTTTCAGGGAATAAATTAGTGTAATAACTCACAATGGGCATATCTTTGAGAATTATCATCTTTTTTATCTCAATCATTTGATCTAGACTTGATTTCTCATAAGGATGTAATATTCACACTTGTGAAAATGGTTTTCAAGGTGATTCATCTTCTTCTTTACACTTGTAAAGAATTGTAGGATGCTTTAGAATTTGAAGAGTGATATCAACTTCATGACATTTGATGTTGGATTTGTATAAAGATAACTATTCCATGACCAAGATAACATCGAAATCCACTAAAGGAAGTATGGAATGATTTTCTAGGAAGTTCTGTCCACAAATATTTACTGGGGAGGACTTATAAACCTTGGACTCAATACTTTCCCCATTCATTGTTATCAAAGATAACATATCCTACAAATCTTGAGGTGGTGTTTTAATAGTTCATCTAAATTCGGAAGATATGAAATAATTCCTAGAACCATAATCAAATAGTATGTTCATTATTTTCGAATGAATAACTAGTGTACCTATTACCACATTACTGTCCAGCTCCACCTCAAAAGTAGTGGTAGCATAATCCCCTCCCTGTTTCCCTGGAGGTTGTTGTTGATTGCCTCCGACAACCCTTGGCTTAGGGTAATTGTTTACATAATTCCCATGATCCATGCAGATGTAACACTGCACTATAGGTTGAGTGTTGATATGAATCTTTGTTTCTTCTTCCACATTTGTGGAATTATTCATATCCATTTTCCAGTTCATTTCTAGATGTCCCATCATTCCACATTTTATGCAATTCCTAGTTCCCTTTAAATAGTTCACATGATGATTCTTTCCACAATTTCAACTTTTGGGATGTTCGGTCTTCTTTCCATTATGGGATTGATTTACTGCCTGAATGGCCTGAAGGCCTTCTTTTATTTGCATTTTTATTATAGATAATCCCCCTTTTAAGGGATGAATGGGAACCTATTGTAACATCCCCAAATGATAAAGGGTTAAATGACTAATTGATATGGCTCATGTCAACAAGGTGCACCTTCCTTTTCGAGAGCCTGTCTGATTAGAACTCAACAGTTAAGCGTGCTTGGCCTGGAGTAGTGATCAGGACGGGTGACCTTCTGGGAAGTTCCCAGGGTGTGTGCGAGTGATGACAAAGCACACTGGAAAGGACAAGTGTTGGCCTGTGGGGACTGCCATTAGTCAGATGACCCGTCCAGGCATGTGGGTGGACACTGGGGTGAGCCCCACGTGTCTGCGGGGGAAACTGGTGGTACCTGGTGGGCCAAGACCCGACAACCATGTTAAGGCGGGGTGGATGTGCTGTCACCGGGGCCCGGTTGTCACATTTGGTATCAGAGGAGGAACCCAGCCTTAAGTGCGCGGTGCACTGCCTGGGTTGAGATGTAGGGCCCACAACGAGGGCGTTGTGCTCTAAAGGGGGGGGGTGAATGTAACATCCCCAAATGATAAAGGGTTAAATGACTAATTGATATGGCTCATGTCAATAAGGTGCACCTTCTTTTTCGGGAGCCTATCTGATTAGAACTCCACAGTTAAGCGTTCTTGGCCTGGAGTAGTGATCAGGATGGGTGACCTTCTGGGAAGTACCCAGGGTGTGTGCGAGTGAGGACAAAGCACACTGGAAAGGACAAGTGTTGGCCTGTGGGGACTGTCATTAGCCAGTTGACCCGTTCAGGCACGTGGGTGGACCCTGGGGTGGGGCCCACATGTCTGCGGGGGGAACTGGTGGTACCTGGTGGACCAGGACCCGACGACCATGTTAAGGCGGGGTGGCTGTGCTGTCATCGGGGCCCGGTTGTCACACCTATACATGACCTGTAGGCCCAAGGCATAACATGACTCACAATACATAAACCGAAGGCCTATAGGCATACTATTTTCAATACATGACCCATAGGCCCAAGCCACAGGAACTTCCCCTCCCCTAACTTCTACATCATTGATCACCTAGCTCTCCACCTTGCATTGCTTATCGGCTAGAATTTCCCCGTACAAAGATTCATGGTGCCTGGTCCCAATGGTGAGTGCCATACCCATATTAGACTCTATCTTATGCTTTTTGTCACTAACCCATGAGACCACTGGGAGTCTCTGATCTCCATTTAATCATTGAGGTCACAACGAACAATCTACTCATAGTTGTAAAAAATCACAAATCACCAAAACTTTTCATAGACTCAGCTTTAGTCTACTAAATAAGAAATCCACCTTAATTTTTTGTGTTCTTGATAAAGGTAGAAGCATATCTTATATGCCTTGTGATGTTTGATTCATATGTCCCACTGGACTAACCTTTCTTCTACTTGAGTTCGATGAACTCTCTTTCCCTCTTGAGGTAGAGGGTTCAGGTAAAATATTTATTGAAAAACATTTTCTTGAATTCTTCCCAATATATTGTATCAATTTCCTCTTGGGATGTCATATTCTTGATCAGTGTCCACCACTGAACAACTTCCCCAAAAAAATTATAGACCTCTAGTATGCCTTCATCTTCTTCTGAACACCGGAGGATAAAGAATATCTTTTCAATGGAGTTAATAAATTTTTCCTTGAGGAGCGTATCTAAAGATACACAAAACATGGGAGGCCTTTTCTGCATGAAGGATTCAACAAATAATTTCTCTTTCTATTAAATAGTAGGGTGTTCCTCCTGATTCAATTTATTATTCATAACTAGATCTAGATGGCCAAGTACTGTCATGAAGTTTTTATCACACATTCACGTCATATTTGGAATATAATTAGGGAATTATTCACATTCCATAACAAATTTATTGTTGGAACATGTTCTTCTGTTTCCCACCATTAACTATGAAAAAGAACATACAATTAGGGGGATTTAATATTTTGCTAATAAGCATATAAAAGGAAACTTTCAACAAAAAAGGGTAAACTCTTAACGGAAAAGTATGTCCTAGATTATGATTAAATAGGTTTCAATCTAAGTTATCCTTGATTTGTTTCTGAACTTAATTTCTTCTGTGCAATTTTTTTATTCTCTTAATAATGGTTTGTAACAAGCTTATGAATTTACCAAAGAATATCCCCTGGGTGTGTCAAACCAGAAGTGCAGCAAGGCCTACTGTTGTGCACCAGTTCTCAGTCGAGTGTAACTCAAAGTGTTGTTTTAGGGTTTTAACCCTATATAAATTTATTCTAGAACCTCATCTATTTGTTTTTACATAGACATGGATGTATTATATTGATCAACCACATACTCTATACTTACCAAATTTTAGGGTTGTTTTCTTATTCTTGGTCTCATACTTAAGGTTCTTACTAAAGTTCTCTATTCCTAATCACCAAAAATAACTAGACCTTTGATATGATACCAACTATAATGACCCTAATATTTTACACATATCATTACATAATTTAAAGGATAACAAAACATCATATTACAGGCCAAGGATTGTGGTGTCTAGTGTCTTGGAATACTAGGTACATAAAACTGAAAACATTGGATTAAGAAAAACATTTCTTTATTTATTATTTATAAAGATATCCTAACTCCCATTTTGATTATAAAAATTCAAAGGATAAACTAAGGACATCATGAACAAAGTGATGAGCTAAAATCCAAATATGTTAACAAACATAAGAATACATCTTTTGAACATGGGTTAGAAGGCATGCCATACTGATATAAAAAGGCATAGAAGAGATGGAATCATAACATATAAACATGGGGTCGTATAAAGATAGAGACATAGTAATGTGGAAGCATCATTAAACATGACTTTAGCAAGATTAAAGTCTCATTTAACATATAGGAGAACAATTCAAGGTCAACCACCAAGACCGTTGCACATGGTAGCACGAGTCAAGGCCAATCGACAAGATAGTTTCACAAAACATCTCATGAGGATTAAATTTACCCAATTCATTGGAGCACTATATGGGAGCACCCATTATAACAAGTTCTTGAATATTATTTCCACATATAGAATAAAAAAATCAAGAATGCATAAACATAAGGATAACCATAGAAAGAAATGGGTGTCATAATCATGTCATAAAACATAATAGATGGGTGTATCATTCAAGTGTTCCGGAAAGAAAGGACTTAGAAAATACATGGAAAATGATAAGTTAAAATAAGAATATATCATGGAAATTTATTTCAAATATTAATGAAAATATGTAAGAATATTATTTAATAAATTTTAGCATTAAAACATTTTAGTGTGGTTTTATAGAAAATAGTAAAGAGCCTTTAAAATAGAAAATGGAAAAATATTTTATATAAAACTAGAAGTCAACCATGAAGGTTTTAATAATTAAAATAATTCTTTTATAAAAACAATGGATTCTTAAAATATATGACCGATTGCACTTGAAATGGGGTAATAATTCGAGAAGTTCCCTTAAAACATGTTTGCTTATCAGGAAGTATTGAGAAGGGAACAACTTAAAAACATGTATATCACCAAAAGAGAATAATGAAAGGATCTTGATACATGAGTATGGAGTATTTACACAGAATTTAGAATATTTACATAAAATATAATTGATAAATTAATTTTGGTTAAAAGAAAGATAGAGAAACCTGAATGAATAATGGTGGTTCGTGTAAAATCCCTTACCTTAAGTCTGATGGTGTCCTTCACATGATCATAATGTCCCGAATAACCAAATTAAAATCATTAATAAATATTTTGATAACCTATTATTCATGACATTGAATTGTTATAGACTTATTATTTTCATTCATGACATTTTTTGGATGGGTTAAGAGGTTTAATTTCATTGTTTGGTAGCATTTTTGACTTATTTTTCATGATTGGTTTACTTATATACATGTAAGGATAAGCATGTAAGATGCGAATGGTTGTTCAGAATTGAAGTTATAAATTATTAGTGAATATAAAAAATATTAAATGGTCATAAAATTCATTTGGTTTTTTGGAGTGAAGATGAATCATTATATAAAACTTTAATGATAACCCTTTTGGTTAAATGATAGTTTTTGGTCACATCGAACAAATTTTGATTTATAAATTAATATCATATGTAAAAAAAATTATAGAACACTAAATTAGACATAATAAAAAATTTCTATTCTTTTTATACCATTAAAATGGATTAGTTACCATAATTGAATATGGAAATAGTAGTTAAAAACTCGTTGTCCCTGAATGTGAAAATTTAACACATCTCTGATGGTGTTTTCATTTATATTATAAAAGGAGGGGAAATGAGAGATGATGATGAGTTTTAATATTATAGTAAAACATTATAGTACATGTAAGGTACTATATTTATCAAAATATTTTGATGAAAGTAGGTGAGGCAAGAAAAATAAAGAAAGGAATTTGAATGAAAATAAAAGAAATGAAAAGTGGAGTTTACCTTTGGAATATAACTTCCTTGAGATCCTTTTTAGGGGAGAGGATTTAGTCTTTTTAAGAGACCAAGGGATTTTGGATGTAGGAGAGGGGATTTGGGAGATATTGTATCAAAATTTAGACAATTCTTATGGCTTGAGAGGAGTTAAGAGAAGAGGTAAAGAGGGGTGGTATTTATTGTGGAGGAGAGGAGGGGATTCCCCTTATTTTAATCCTTACTTTAATATGTTTTTTTCAAGACTATGAATAATATTGATTCTTGTGAACATAAATATTAATAAGTGCAAGTGAGTTTAAATTGATGGTCATATTCATCTTCCATGACTCAAGCATGATACAGAAATTCAGGTTTTAGCACTTATCATAAATTATCATATCTTATTATTCATAAAAAATCCAAGTATTTCAAAAAATAACAAAAAATTAACCTAACCATTTTTTGATATGTTGAATAAAAAAAGGAACTCCATTTTATGAAAATACTTTTCTAAATATGGGAAATATAATTTTTAAATAAAATAATCATTTACTTGAAAAATACATATTTTAAAATTATAAATGATTTTATAATACTTTAAAAAATGAACTAAGGTATCATAAAACGATCCTATAATAGTAGTAAATTAAATAAATAATTTATTAACACTTTTTTTGAAAATATTTTATTAATTAGTAAATTATTCACAAATTTTTAATTAATTATTTATGACTTATAAAAATACCAACACTATCATATTGTCACTTATAAGATGGATAAATTTTATTTATACATTCATTAGTAAATTTACTATTTACTTGGCCAATTTACTATTCACAAGGGTCATATTACTATTAATAAGGTTAATTTTACTATTCATGAGGGTCAGTTACTATTCATCAAAAATTAAGTTGTTCTTATCGGACTCCAAATATCATTCTGATCGGAACCGTGTATGTTAACTTTTTGAAATTCAAATCACATAAGAGGAAATATGATGTTTAAAGGTCACACAGATCTTATTAGTTCATTGTGTTGTGATTTCATGTGATTATATGACATAATTATAAGAAGGGAATTTCCATTGATTAAAATTTGGGACATTACAATCCCCCTAAATAACACTGTTATGGTGATATCCAAACTGCAATTCATTCTTTGAAATCTAGATGGCTCCCTCAAACTATTTCAATAAATCATCAATTTTCAAAAAAGGGTAACCATTCTTAACTATAACACCCCAAAATCACTCATTCTGAAGATTATCAAAACAATACTCCCACATGACCTCAAGGGAACCTCCAAAAATGCCATAGGTTGTTGACTAGTAGCAGGGGTATAAAGAGGTACCTTGGGGAGGCTATTCCCCTTGATTCATAGTAAGAAATAGTGGTAAATAACATAATATCACACATAATAATAATAAATAATACAACATAAGTAATAAATATATGGTATGCTATAAAAAAATGAAACATAGTATACAACTTGAATGGTCATGCTTAGAATATAAAATATCAGCACTAACTACCTACTAGGCCGATTATACATACGGTGTAATTAAAATAATAAATCGCATGAGGTTCTGCTCCATCTTCATGCCATACCTCATCCCGGTCACTAATACATTATTATATTTTCCATTATTCCATGCTAAATAGAATCTCGAGCGCCATCCCAACCTATTCCAACAATAACCATATGATTGTTTCTCAAGTACCCTTGTTCAATAGAAGTCTAAGAAGTGTGTTAATATAAAAATGCATATGGAACCACCAATTTACTACCATACTAACAAGAATATACTATGATGTATGAATGTGACATGCTTAACTATATTACATATATATACTATAAAAGAAAATAGATAATTAAACAACAAACATTACCATCATTATCCTAATGTTGGGTTGTATCCAACTAAATCTTCATAACCATTCCTCCATTGCATCATGACCAATCCAAGTGCATAAAAGTATTACCTGTTCTAAAAAAGCAACCCTCATTGATCCTTAGGTCCATAACCCTAATCGACTATACCTAACTCGGTCAATGTTGTAGTGTCTCTGAGAATGATCATTACCACTGGTTAACATCTTTCCATACTACAGGGATACCACTATCACCCGTATATTGATGAGTAGTGGATCAAGATGCATCAATGAGTATCCCTCATCCTAAATTCCTTAGGTAGAACCCCATGGAATTACCTAATTGTTCTCAATGTCATGCTGATGTTTGATTCCTTGGAGGGGAGGTCCAAGAAAATCCTATTAATATTGGATTGGATGATTCTTTGGTGACTTAGGAAATAAAATGAGTATACCCTCTTATATCCCATAACAAATCTACCAAGAATCCACTATCTTATAGCTCCTAATTTGATCCATTACTAGTGTATCAACATGATCTTATGGAATATCCTATGTATTTATAAACGGGATCCAAAAACCACCCATAGGATGTCCAACATCCATGCTCAGAGATATACACCCACCTAGAACCTAATACCACCATTAAAATCATAGATTTTGTAGGCCTTCACGGTGTTCTAATGGTATTTACATTTGAATCCAAAGCTCCCTGATCTTTTGTAATGGTCACATTGTATTAAAAGAATACATTCCTTCCCAAATATTCCGGTATGTACCTAATCACATAGCTCTGATGCTGGATCCAAGGTACCACCATTATGGATACACTCCTACATCATCCATATCCCTATATTATATCCAAACTAGGCCACCCAACCCCCAATATACTATGATACTATATACGAAACATTTCAAGAATCATAGGGTCTCATCCATCTATTCAGGTGATTCCCGAGCATCCTAGGAAGTCACATAATTTCTAGGACCCAAAACTAATTCCATTGTGTCTTATGAAATCAAATTTCATTGATCCTATCATAAATAACAACATAAATACCATAAGGGTTGGATGAATTCCCACACCCATCATCAAAATCTCATCCCCAATGAGCTTTCAGATTAGATCATTCTCTAGGGTGACACCCACAACCATATCTACCCATAGCCATACATATTTTCTGAAGGATGATCTGTCAAAGGGGAACCCTCATGGATCCCCTATGTCACAGTGTAAAAGATTCACCCTCACATTTCTCCATTGTCTCATCTTGGTCTCGGTTCAAAATCCAACACTCTAAGAACATCACATCCCATGAAATCATCAATAGGGTAGTATGACCTTCCGAACTACATAGTGATCTCTATATATGAAATAATCAAAAATATGTCCCATGTTTCATCTTAGAATTCATTGTCTCACTAGTAAGTTTAATCACCCAAACCATCCTTTTTTATAAAGACCATCCACCAGGTCTTGGACATGTCCAACGAGGGAGGGACACTTTCCTCTTGTTTGCACTATGAGCCAAATGGCTCTATGGCATCACAAGGTTCCTACATGGCCATTAAGGGAAAATATCCCAATTCCTCACTCTGATCTATATGAATATGACTAAGTATTTTATAATAGGTCTAGTATAATACAATCATTTAATTTGGTCATAACCCTTCTGGGTCCGAACATCGCATAGAATACAAGTGTAGTCAAGGCCTTGACCATTGACGACTGAGGCAATCAAGCTAGTGCTCATGGTCTATTGTGGCCTTGGAACCTTGTGAAATTAATGAAGTAATTAAACATTAAATTATAAATTGTTCTTAATTTTTAAAATTTCGATCACTGAAATTAGTGATACCATGTAGATGTCAGAAGACAAAAAATAAAGCATAAACCTTATAGGCACGTATGAGGTCCCAGTTACCTCAAACAAGATATTTCTCCTTTTAGAATAGCCATACAACTCTCATTTGAGCTCTTCCAAGTCCATTTGGCCACCAACCATACCTGTGAGGACTCATGTCATAGAAATTCATTCAAAAAAATTAATTATAAGATTATATATTTAATTAAATAAATTAATTTAAATATTAATAAATTCCTCAAAATCATTTGGTCACCCCATCACTACAAAACCACCAACAACGAGGTGTGGTCCACTCCTGATTCATTCATGGGAAAAAGTAAAATGATATACCCAATTAATATTACCAATTTGATAATCGGTTTTTATCTGATTTAAGAAGAAACCCTAAATAAAATGAATAGTAGATTCACCATTTATGAAACAACATGCGACAACATGTGGATTACCTCTCGAGGCCACCTCTATAAAATCATTAAAAATAGCCATCCATTTCTATCGATTCCACCATGCACTAGTGGAATCGATTCCAAAACCCAAAAATAAATCATCATAAATCAATTGCTTAATAAGATAAAGAATAATGAGGGGGGGGTAGGTGAATAATCATACATTTGATACTGTGAATACTCATCCAGAGTAACAAAAAACCTAGGAGGATGGAGGTTGGGGGAGGTATGGCAGAGACCCTCCAAATGAATCCCATTCATCCTAAGAAAAATGGTACTAATCTTCTCTTAAAATAACATTTCATATGTTTCATAACCCGACCAATGGGTTCCTGTTGTGTCTACCCAAAATAGAGGGGCCTTCCCCATTAATCTCAAAAAAAATCATGGTGTGACCACTATGGTAACATCATGGTAGTACCGTTACTACTAAAATATGGTATATCATCCACCCAAGTTACCAATTATGCTTTTCCAAACCCCTAAAACTACCTTCCAAGCTCATACCATGTCAAAAAACTTCTCTTAGAGTCATCTACACGCTCAAAAACTCATTTAGAATCCCCGTTCTAAAAAATAGAAATCCAAAAAAATGGAAATTAAAATTCTAAATAGATTTCATAACACATATTAACATTGGGTATTACAATGACCATCACATTATTCAACCACCAATAGTCTTTTCAAAACCTCAGAACCTCATCTACATTATTAGATAATAACACAAGAGTACACCATAGTTGCAAAACTGGATGAGTTGAATCCCATATATATCAGATTATCAATCTAAATACATAGCTCTTATATGTCAGAAGGATTGATTCAATAAGGAGTTATAAAAATTAAAGTGGCATTGAGCTGTAACTTTATCTTGAACTCGATATTATGTCAAGGTAGTAATTCCATAGCCTCCTCACAAATAACATCAGAGAAATCCTCCAAACTCTAGACACCTCCACCACCATTGAATCTGTTGAAACCAATGACAAATATTATAATTGATATATAATCATCCCCGAAAATAAATGACCCATCTGATGCTCCCGCTAACCAACATACACTACAAACTGAACCTCCTCATCATATTACACAACTGTACTAACAAAAAAACAAGTAATTTAATGCATAGAATACAACCATTCAAATAAATGAATGATATAAAATGATTGTATCTGAATTAGAAATAAATCCCCAAATAGCTGGTGCTTACCTACCATTGTTTTAGATCCTAATTACACATAATTTATACTCATGTGAACTAAAACTAGCAGAGTTGATTCCAGAAGAATTATAACCCTCACTATGCTGATTCATAAACCCAAAACAAGGGTGGGTGAAACAGGGGAGCATGAAACATTAGAATCAAACAAATAATAAGTTGTTGTAGAAGATAAACATATAGTACCTTGGATGATCTAGACTACCTATGGTGCTGGAACATTCATAGAATGATGTTTTCCATATCAGGCTATTCTACCTAGATGATGATGGACACCTCCATGGTCATGCTAAACCTTTTATTATTAAGGGTAAGGGGAATCACGGGCTATCCACTATGAAATCCATCTAACTTCGATTGAATGAATGTTTGCTTCCCCTACTGCTTGCATGAACTACAATCCATATAATACAATTGGGGTTGATAAAGGAGCTAATAACCTATACTATACTAAACTACAATAATTAACTAGAATTGGATCTAATGGTGTCTATGATTTCCTCATGAAAAAAAACACTAAAATAGAGTCCTCAAAGAGTGTATGGAACCTGATATAGTTGGGGAAACATGTGATGAAAAATATTGAGGTAGAATTTCAGCTGACCAAAAGCTTGACGGTCTGGATGACAAAAATCCTCCACTAATAAATATAATCATCGAGGAACTATTATAGATATCAACATGGAATAAAATTGGATGAGAATTCATCCTTCCACTGAAATTAAAAATCTTCTATACCTACAAGTTCCTAGGAAATGTAAAGGGGGTGACATTCTATAAAATCAAGAGACACAATGCCTCCTCTAAAGACTTAGATCTTGAATACCCATATGGAAAAAGATTGGGATCACAAAAAATAATATCCTTAAATAATATCAATATATCCCACACACACAAGGTCCCCTGATAAAGAGAGAGAAGCTCCTATATCTCTTATATCCTCACTTACGATGATGATAACCCAGCTCAAATCTGTTGCTAAAAATAACCCAGAAACATCAGTCTCCTTTTGATCCTTGATATAAATGATTCACTATTTCCATGATGATCCCCATATATAACTAATGATCAATATAGCTAAAAAACTTTCTTGTCATGAATGATACCAAAATTGATCTCAAGCTCCTCTGATCAGTACTATTTATCTTGATTAGATATGATCCCCTCATATATAGACATATATTGATACTAGAAGTCTCACATCATTTTCCTCCAGATATCATCATCTTATACTGTGTTAACACTTATGCAGTAAACTAGCTCAACTTGTTAAACCTCACCAACCTAAATTACATACGAATGATGACCAATCGACATATCTACAAATAAAGAACCAAACTCAAAGTCCCATTAGTATATTATTTATTTAATCTATTAATTTAAATACACTCAATTTATTTCACAAAAAGAACCACATTTCAAACAGAAGTAAAGACAAGCATGAAGAATGTAACTTTCATAGGTCTCTACCCTACAAAAATCACCATATCACTTGGTCATTTGGTAAAATTATGGTCCTTATGTTGGATCATAGGGGACCATAAAATCTCATGTCCTAATATGTCTCCCTAGTTTACAAAATAAAACAAAAATATAGAACGTACTATTTCCATGCTAGAAAATACATTCCTCGCTGGTTTCTAACTCTAATCTATAGTGTATATGTACATAGAAATATTTAATACCCCTCAATCATGACCCACCCCAACTAGTAACTTCTCCTGGGATGATAGTGAAGGCGAGAGTGACCCTCAAAGCCCACCTCTAATAGGGCATTGGTTAGATACTAACATTGAGGGTATAAAACAAACATATGGGATACATTACCCAAATATATCTCCCGAAAACAAAACAAAACCATCAATAAATCCCATTATATAGATAATATAGAGTCAAAAATAATCCCGCAATGCATGAGTATGTCGTATAAATAAAATCCCATGCTAAAATACCAAATTAGTCATAGGTAGTGAGTCTACAACAAAACCATATCCGTAATGTAGTACTTTCTAGATCAATCAGCAATGATATACTAGAAACCTGAGTTTTTATATATATACATTAGGGTGATCGCAACATTTATACTCTATAATATCATACTCAATACCACTCAGTAAAATGTCGGATATTCATTCTAATTCATCCGTGAAAAAAAAACAGAATGAACAAGAACCTATGAGATCAAATAAAAGCTAGCCACACTAAGGCTCACTCACCAAGTATCATATCCAAGTGTAATAACATAATGTCAATGATATATAAGAATTGAAACCCATCAACCACTTACCCGATAATTTTCAAATCTCAAACCCCATTATGAATTATCTCGTGCTCACTCCCTCTAACATCTAATTCTGGTCGGGTCAAAACCCCACCCATACCAACTTCCCAAAAGATAAGGCATCTCATGTTGGAATCTATACATCCATTACATAAGCATAACCATGCCACATACTGCAACTACATCATCCTCATAATCTAATATCTAGTTTAATTGGGTATTATGGACCCAAAAGGCATCAAAATCATTTCCTCCACCTACCATGGATGTCCCAATTATATCTCAACACATTATTCACATATACAATCCATATTACCACACTTGGTATAGATAATAGAAAAATTGGTATATTCATCCATCCATCCTCACTAACATGAATATTAGGGAAAAAATACAGAACCCAAATCATTTGGTAATCAGAAAGGTTATCAAGATCAGGTGGGGTGTATTATGTAATTAAAAGAAAATACATGAAATATAAATATATATACCACATATAATCCCAAAACAGAGGGTACACACCAATAAAACCTCAGAAAAACCCACAACTATCACTACACTACCATCACCACACACTACCACCACTACCAACTATAATACCACCAACCACGCCACTTATCACACTACACAACTTCAATAAACATGTATAAGTTCCTTATTAATTTTTTAATTTCTTTATTTTAGGAAATTAAAATTACAAACCAAATCATGACCACTAAACCATTCTCGTCCCTATTTATTGAAAACATGTCCCTTCCAAAACCCATATCTCTTTCATCCATTACCCATTTCCCAGTTTATCATTACTAGTTATATCCACCTACTACTAAGCCAATAAAAAGCTACCACTCCCTCTTCATGAAACTTAACATCCACATCCTTCATAGTAAAATTAAATTAAAACCCCATTACCCAACCCACACTAACACACCATTCAATGTCAATTGAACACATCAAAACCAACCTACAATGCATCTCATGATAACTATCACAACCTCCTTTTCTCACACATGACAACCCATGAAACCACACATCCTAACACATTGAAACTTACATAGACAAACTTCCCAACACAATCCATAAAAACCAACCAATTAAAACCCACATTAACTAGAAATACATAGTAAAAAAATACTGAACAATGGGAACATGAGATCCACATGTACATTAAAAATGATTTTAGAAATTACTACTACTGCAAAATTAATTTTAAACCAGCATCATTACATAATAAAATTCCCCAAATAACCAGTTCAATTACAATATTTAGTTAATTGTCATTTGATGAGTTTTTATTCCAACAAACAACCTACAACATCAATATAAAAGATTTAACAACAATAATTATTTTCATCAAGATTAGTATGGAAACATAATTACCATGACTAATATCATGGAACATGTAAATACACATGAATCATATATTTCTCATATGTTTCATTAGGTCCATTTCATTATCATTATTGGGAAAATCCATAATAGTCAACCAATTAAAATAAAACTATGTTAATCCCAAAATTAACATAGAATAAATAAGAGCTATTGAACCCCCTAATTCAACCAATGATTCAATGACTATCATTTTAGAATACATAGAGAGGATATGATATCATGGCATGAATCACATGGAAGATATCTTGAAAATCTTAGATGGAATAAATATTGATCTTACCAATCCAAGGATTGAATGCTGTTGAAGGGTATCAAGATACTCAAAACATGCACCTCATGTCACTAGTTGTTTTAGATAATTTGAAGAGATCTGAAATAATTTGAAGAGATTTCTAAATTTATATCTTGATGGGAAAAAATTGTCACAAGATGGTAATTCATATTTATGCTATAATTATCCCAAAAACACTAACTCAGATCATGTTGAATTTTTTGCCACGCTACGACTGTTTAATCTATACCGAATATCCAAAATTCACAGTGCAAATTTCCCAATTCACACCCATTTAAATCATGCTCACAGAATTTGATATGATCCAATTGAAAAATGGTACTGAAGAGATATATTTCATCATTTCACAATATCACTTGAGATAAAGAAATGTAAAAATCGACCTTTGGGAAACATATTGAGAAAACCATGGTCATTCCATGAATGTATTCCATTGAAAAAATCTACCACTGCAATGAACTAATCACACCACAGTTGTATGAGATTGAAATGTGACACACACTAGTAAGAATCCTTAAAAATACTCCTCGTGACTCAAAACTACAACATTAATGCCTCATGTCATGATAAAGAACTACAGAAATTCACATCAACTGATGCAGACCGTTTTCACCCTGATACGAATATTCACATAATGACTAACTTATTAAAACTGAAATTTCAATTCAAACAACACCCTTTCTTCCTCATGCCTCTTCCCAGCACCCTCAACACCCCAAACATGCAATGCGATGGGTTGAGAAGTCCCTACCCATTACACACACACATATATGTTTATATACGTTTATAGGTATTTATATGTATTTATGTAAATTTAAAAATATTTGTATTAATATTTATTTACATATATTTATTTTCATATATAATAATATTCAATTATATATTTAAATATAAATATGTATGTATTTATATATATTTACATAAATTTTGTTATAGTTATTTATAGATATTTATATTTATATGTATTTATGTACATTTTTTCTTATATATATATATATATTAATATATATCATGTGGGGGAGTGTGTGGGTATATATATATGTGTGTGTTTGTGCATGATTATATATATATGAGTTAATATATATAAGTATTTATATATCAATTTATAGATATTTATATGCATCTATGTATATTTGTATCTAATTATGTATATTTACATTTATATGTATTAATAAATACTATATCGACATTTATATAAATATATTGATATAAATATATTTATATATATACTTATTTATATTTATATGTCATTATATATATGTCTCTCTATATATATTTAACTCTCTCTATATATATATTTATAAATATTTATATATTGTAGGTATATATATAAATGTGTGTGTGTATATTTATATATGTTTATATATATATATATTTATATTTAATGACATATAGATTTATATATATTAACATATATATATATGTTCATTTACATTTCTCTATGTATAATTATATATAATTATATGTATTTATTTATATTTATATGCATTTATATATACCATGTGGGTATATAAGTATAAATATAAATAGATATTTTTTTATTTTTTTATTTACATGTCTGTATATATATATGTGTGTGTGTGTGTGTGTGTGTATACAATTATATATATATATTTGTATATATTTCATGTCATTTTATTTATATCTTAATATATTTCTAGATATTTCTATCATCTTATTTATATGTATATATTATGTTTGTATATATATGTATATATATATTTGTTTATATGCCTATAAATTGTAGGTAGGTTGGTTAAATAATGGAAATGTGTTCCCAGCTAAGTCTGGTTCAAGGGTTGGGGGAAATGCAATTTTTCCTTTTATGGGGAGGTTCAGTGGGACTATAGTTATTAATAAGACCCATATAGATGAATCTGGTTTTGATGATCTGTGATGGATAGACAACGTTATGATGTTATCATAACTACCAGGTTAGAGACATCTAAGGGAAATCGGTGAAATCCATTGATCCCCCACTAAGTCGTTGTATGTTTATATATATATATATATAGATATAGATATAGATATATATCTTCATATACATATACACATACATACATATATATATATGTATGTATGTATGTATGTGTTTATATATTTATTTATCTATACATATTTATAGGTATATATATATATTTATATATATTTATACATGTATATATATATTTATGTAAATTTATATTTAATTATATATATATATATATCTGTGTGTGTGTGTGTATTTATATATATTTATGTGTGTGTGTCTATATATATTTATTTTTTAGGTTGCAAGGATGAAACAACACACACCCATAGGTCTGTTAGGAAACATCACACCCCCTTTTACGGTTGACCCACTATAAAGCTATTCCATTACAATTTGATATCTCAAACACCTACCAATTTATGGCCCGAATGACATTTCATCCTAACCCAAAGTCCCCTTACCTATTTCATGTGTTTTCATTATCACGTACTCAGGTTTTCACCCCTTTCTAGCATCATTAGTTATAGATGACCTAGAAATCCCCCAAAGGGTGGTAGCCTGGATTTGAACCCTTTCCATATGAAAAATTACTGGGTATATATATATAGAATCCTAGACATGTAAGTAACTAAATTACATGAGTTGAAGAAAATATTTCATTAAGACACATCAGAAAGACCTTTTAGGTGAAGAGTTTTAGAGACTTAAGACAAAAAAAATTTGAAGAAAACTAATGTCTTTTTCAAATAATCAAAATTTTCTCCACTACATAAGCCACTACTAAATCTAGAAAAATTCTTCAAAATCTCCCACTAATTGTCCACACAAGATAGTATTCTATACATTTAATACATTTATTGTCTTTATAAACTAGTGAAATATAAATATGGGAAAGTTATGAGTTCAGATGCTCCAAAATGGTAAAAAATAGTGACAAAGATCAAAGATCATAAGTGAGAATAAGATTAATAGATGGGTATAATCTTAAATAAAAAGAAAGTTATACCCAACAAAGCATAGATTATAAACCATGTAATGACATAAGAATACATCATCAAAATGTCTTATATCATAGACAAAGTACATACTTGTGAGTTATGGCACATAAATAAGCATATAAATTATAACACAATGGATCATGTATCAAAACCCATTTACCTTAATAGAACAATCTTCACTCACCTATTTCCATTGGTAGATCATGCATCACTCACTTGTTTCCTAGGGTTTATTAGGCCTCAAAACATGTTTCCCATTTTGGATCTAGAATCATGAATCTTTTCACTATAGTCTCACGTGATTTAATGATTTCCTAATTCATTAATAAGAGATATAGGTCCCACTCATCACTTAATGATTAACCATACACTTGGGTTCTATAAGAACCCCTCTAACCATAATATCATTAAAAATTAATAATGAGAATGGATTTCATAAAAATTTATAATTAGAATAATTCAATTTTTATGGCATCAAGAACCCATAGAAATAAAATGGTTTTCATTTAACATGTCATAAAGAACCCATAGAGAAAATGGTTTCCATTCCAAAAATCCTAAAAAATAGATAGAAATAAAATAGATTTCATATCCTTTTCAAATAGAATCACATAAGAAAATTTTTAATAATTCCATCAATAATAATATAATGATAAACCAATGGGAAATAGATGGGTATCCATTGATATTAAGTAAAATTCTAGGTAAATATCATTCAATCAAGATACTAAATCTTATGGTATTTACACAATATATATATATTTTTTGGTTATATTTTTCGGGTAATAATTTACCCAATAAATTTATGAATGTCATCTAGTTGAACACCCTTCACTCAATAGATGGAAAACTATGATATTTATCAAAAAAATAAATTAGATGAAAAGTTATTTCTATTAACAGAGGATGATATAAAAATAAAAGGCAATGATGGATACGATGTTTAATGGAAAAGAACATTAAATAATCCTTAAAAAATAATAAGGTGTATTATTTTGAAAGAACATATCTTTTTTGTAATAATGGAATCTCATATGTTATTTGGAAAAAATAAAAATCATATTTGCAAAAAAAAGCATCAAGCATTGTCACATGACAAGGGATAAATAATTGAATTGTTTGATACAATTAATTCAATTAACAAAATTATATATATATATATATATGTTTGTGTGTGTGTAATAGATAATAAATCACTTAACATAAATCCCATAAGTGTAAATGATTTTTAGTACAGAAAGTAAAATGGAGTTGAAATCATAAAAAATATTTTGGAAAATATTTTTAATATTGATGTAAAATACTTACTTACATTTCACTTTAACATGTAACTTTTGAAAATCAAAAGTGAAAGATTTTTAAAAGTTTTACTTTTAAAAATAATCCCCAGTGATTTAACCTTGGAAAATTTTTATATAGGAAATTTCTATCCAAATGTAAAACATTTTATTATGAAAGGAACCTTTTTAACACTTAAAAAATACATTTTTTAAAACCCCACATTATATAAAGGGTAATAAGACTATACTTAAATTAAAACATACTTTCCACAAAGAGGATTATAAAATACTATATAATAAAGTGTTAGTGTTTTAGAACCCAATAATGAAAAAAAATGACCAATATAAAAAATTATAATTCAAATAAAAGAGATTTTATCTATTAACATCCCTTACAAGAAACATACTTTGTAAGATAAGAAATATTGGACAAGGATATATATGGAAGGAAATAAAATAAAAATAAACTAGTGATAGATTACCACATAGAAAATAAAAGGAATAATTCACTGAACTTATATGAAATAAGTTCTTGAGAATGGTCATAACTCAATAAATAAAAGTTGAGTTACAAAAATGATTAATACTGGGGAAGAAATTGAATCAATATCCATTTGAAGAAGGGAATATGATTTGTCATAGAAAATCCAATTAAATAATTTATTTGATAAAAACTAGTCCATGTGAAGTAAATTTACCACACAAGGAAAATATGGTGCATATAATGTAATATGTCACAAAGATTCAGAATTGAGACTAAAAACCCTCACGACAATAGAAATTTTGAATGAAATCCACATAAAATATATGATTTTAAATAAAACATAAAACATCATGAATAATGATAGAATATATATATTAAATATTAAATTGGTATTAGGTACATCATTCCAAAGAAAACATGGTGTATATTAAGAAGTTTGTCTCAAGGTGTGAAAGTTTTAGAGAAATAACCTCACCTTAATTTTTGATTATTGAAAATATCCCTTGAATCCTATATAAAAAAATTATCCATTTTAATCAAACATTTTAACTCAGTTTTCATATATATAACGTTTTATAAACATCATTTATATTTATTATCTTCATGTTTATTAGTTTGTTATTATCCATTTTTTATATTAGGTGTGATTAATCTTAATCTTTTTTAACAAGCTTCATAATATAAGTATTTTTCTCCTTTAATCTCCCAAATTTTATCGTTTCCAGATCATAAATGGTATTCTATTTTATAATTTATAATTATTTACAATGTTATAATTTCATTCTATGGGGTTTTGGATAAAATTCTTAAGTATAAATTGGGCGATGAGTATGTTTTGATGATTCTTTGTGAACGAAGGGTGTTTTATTAAATAATAAGTTAAATTTTTATATTACCATTATGGAATAAAATAACATATTATTTACTTATGGATATCAGATATTACCATAAATTAAAATTTTATAGTTATCCCTGATATAAATTTATAGCATTTTTCAACTAGGTTGTTAAACCAACACAAATAAGAACATAACATAATTAATGGATGATTATGAATTGATTCAGTTGTAATATAATTTTACTAGAAGAATAATTAATACATTTTGTTTTTATTAGTGTTTTATATCATAATTTTAAATAATTATTACAAAAATATAAACTATACAATGTTATTTCATTTTATAAATAAATAATTTTTTCAACTATATTGCTATTTTGGATGGTTGAATTTTCTATAGTAGTTTACTGCTCAAAATGATATTAGTTTTTAAAATGTATCTTTAAATAAATTTAATGAATTTATAAAATTCATATTTATCCATTAAACCCACTATAATGAACAACCATGTGTGGTTGTGATGAAAAGAAATACAGAAATCAATCATTCCATGAAGGCGACCTTCCACAAAAACACATAGATGGTGATTTCGTTTAGCATAGAATAGGGAAAAAGGATCAATTTGGTTTATCAGTTAATAATTTAAAATATTTCATAAATACCATACATAATATTATATTACATATTAGGACCAGCCTTTTAAGGTGTTTAATGAAATTGAAACATATTGCGTCATAGGGGCTGTAGTCTGCACAACACAGAGATATCGATTTGATTTTTCTTAATAGAAAAGTAAAAGGTCATTAATTCTTATTACATAATTTTAATAAAATACTAGTATGTGAATAATAATTATGTTATCATATTAATATTTTTAATTTAATTTTATGAAAAAAATTCACATAAATAAATAGAAAAAGAGAAAGGGGAATTTTGAAATTTATACCTCACTATTTGGATTATCTCCTCTATGAAGGCATTTACACTATTAAGTTATGACATTTTTACAAGAAAAAACCCATTTGTAGGTGTATAAAAATTTTGAGGATAGTTTTGGAATGATTTTTGTCCAAAAATAAGTGGTTTGGGGTGTGATGGGATGTGAGGATTGGAGTTCCCTGTTTTTGAGATGAATGTGGTGAAACTTTTGTAAATACCGATTACTTTTAAATAATGGGAAGTAAATATCAAGTAAAGTTGATCTAAAATTGAGAAATAATGGGGATGAGAATATATAGGTTCTTTTTAGTCCTTAAACATCCATTCCCATAATTAAAAAAATAAACCACATTACCATTAGAGTTTTCAATTTTACCATTCCAGGGTTTACTGTAGTAACAAGTTTTTACCTAATGAGAAATATATTTATAACCAAAATAGATTGGAAATAATTAAAATACATATAAATAATTATCTGAAAATTTTCATGCTTTTTATTTTATAATTTTTTTAAGTTGATCTAAATTATTTTTAAAATAATATACCTATAATCTATTAAAAATAATTTTTTATAGAAATTTCACTCATGGTCTAAAATATTAATTATTGGTCTGTAAACCAAAGTATGTATTTATAAAATTATAATTTCACTTATATTTTTCTGAGATAATGGTTTTCATAAATTTTTTAAATAAAACTTTTATTGTAATAATTCTATAAGTAGAATGATATTTATGAAAACAATATATTGCACTATTAACCTTAAAATCAATATGTTTATAAAGATACAAGAAAATATATCCTAAGATAATATTATTATGATGAATCCAAAAACGATTTTTTTTAAATTTAAAATTCTAAAATATATAAATTTCACTTTTAAATGAAATTATAAGGTGATGCAAAAAAAATTATTGGCAAAGAACTTTGTGAAATACTAGTTGTTTTTATTCCTAATTTCAAGAAAAATAATATTAAATATAGCATGTATTAATGAATATTATATTTTATTGACCTCATCATTTAACAGTAATATACATAGTTTTCTTTTTTAAAGAGTAGAGTGCAATAAACATATATTCTTAAAAAATAACGAATTAAGTAAATTTGTATAACATTACTTTTATATATAAATATATTTAAATATATTTCACAATTAAGTTACTCCAATTCATATCTACTAGTTCAATGACTAGTGTTAGTATCCATATTTAATATTATATATATATATAAACACACACACACTCCCTACTGTTTTATTTTAGTTTGGTTTTTCATGTGGACAAGATTATCAAATATATTTGAATTAGAGGAAAAAATATATTAAAACCTTTAGTCCTTACAATATACATATAGATATTTATATATATTTATATTCATTTATATAAATATAAATATATATATATATATTTATGTATTTATATATATTATGTGGGTATATATCTTTATATATGTTTATATATATGTCTTTGTGTGTTTATATATATGTCTTTGTGTGTTTATATATAAATATATATAGATTTGAATATATTTTTGTCAATTTATGTATATTTAAAAATATTTATATCTATTTATGTGTATTTATATACAATATCATCATGTATATATATATATATTTATGTATATTTATAAATGTGTACATACATATACATAAGTATATCTAATAATATATATTTATGTATCTATTTAAATTTATGTAAAATTAATTATATTTAATAGTTATTTTTATATATTTACATATATTTATTAATTTATATTTAACTATATTTGTATAAATTTATATGTAATTATAAATTTATATTTATTTATATATAAACTATGAATAAAGACCTGTATTTATATATATATGTGTGTGTGTGTCTGTGTGTCTTGACATATATTTTTGTATATACATATATATATTAAAGATTTCTTAATCTCCCCATGAAGGGCTTGATGGAGTGACAAAGATTTTGTAGAATAACTAAGTTGTAAAGAGTTAAAATCCCACCCTACACATATATATACTATATTCTTCTATAATAAATAATAATAATAATAATAATAATAATAAACATAATTTTATTGAAAAATAAAATGATTAAATCCACTGCATATTAATTTGTGGAGGGTTTTAAAACCATTTTTAAATATATTTAATTAAAATTTTCATAAAAAAGGGAAAAATACATTACCATTTGTAAACATTTAAAATCATTACAAAAAACTACTACAAAATGATTCAAAATGGGGTTTTAAAGGAATTCGAAAATAATCCCTAACATAAAAATTCATGAAGGATTTTAAAAACCACTTAAAATCATTTCATGGTAGTTTAAACCCCCACAAAATTCCAAAAACATTACTACTAAATAGTGTTTTGGCATAGTATTAGGGTTCAGTCTTCTATAACTTTTGAATCTGTGGTTCATTCTATAAGAAATATTTTTCCTAATGCACGTAATGCCTATGCCATAACAGGTGACCCATTGGGAAAAACGATTTTGACAATAAAAAGAGAGTGACACCTATTCTAGGAGCATTCCAAGAGGGATTCACTATGCTTTTTAGGGGAAGAACAAAGTGCACACCACATATACATTTTAGAGGCACTTGAGGTATGGGAATCATAGATCATTCAATTTGTTGGAACTATTTTTTTATCTTTCTATCAGATTTGAGGATAATCCTATTTCTCCTTTCCTTATTTACATTGATAATAAATTGAAAATGTGGGCAGTGGGGTCACAATTGTTGATCCAAACTTAATTTTATTCATTTTAAAAAAATCAACTTTATAGGGTATAGTGAAAACCCACACAAACCCCTAAAAAGAAAACTAATACAAACCAAATACATATTCAAATTTCAAAATAATTAACCACAACTACCTTCTACAAACATCACCTAAAACTACTCTCACTCTAAGGTTGACCACCTGCTTACAAGGGTGCGCAAAGCATATAAAAAAACTCTTTCAAAAAGTGTTCTTTGTCACTAATTCTCTTGTCATCACATCACCACCTTTGATATCATGTTTCACTAACCGGTTATGAGAATACCATTTTCTGAAAATTAGATTTGGTGTTTTTGATCAACACTAATTCACCATTGTTAGTGGTGGTACACTCTCTTACAGAACTAAAAAAATTCAAATCCATTTTAAAAAAATACTGATTGTATCATAGTATATAAATAACAAATATAAAATAATGGATGTATGTGTTGGTTTTTTGAGGGGACTATGCTTTTCCAAATTCATTGGAAACAATTTACCATAATATTGTATGTCATAGGATATTTCGATTCATTTGAAATGAATAAAATAAATTATGAAGAAATAAATTTTCCCTATTGTTATGAACTATTTAAACTTTTCCACATGATCTTGATAGGGAAAACTAAGAAGAAGTAAAAAAATCCTTCCATTGATGGTATCTATGAGGTAGGTGAATCTCCCAATACATGGTAAGAATTCAATTTTATCCACAATATTATATAATATTTGTATTATTGGATGAAGAGAAATGAGAGTTAAAGACATATTTATCCCTGGATTGTTTAATGAATCTAACTATTCATGTATTTTTCTAGATATTGTATTGATTATTTTCAAGAGAAGTCACCAAGACAACATGCGATTCTAAGTCTTGGTGTGCCGGGAATACATTTTTGAAATTTTTTAAATATATTAAATAATATTCATGCCTATTTTCCTAGAAAAAGTGGAATAACTTCTATATGGAGGCCCAAATTAGAAATATTTGTGCACCTTTAAATTAAAAATAGAGGTTTTACCCTAGGAATGACATAAACTTTTCATAATGGGGTGTTTTTGGTAAATCAGTCGCATGCATAAAATAAATAAAATTAATTGAAATTATTTTATTAAACCATATATGTAACAACCTAAATTATTCTACAAAAATATGGTTGTGACTAAATTATAGGGTTAAACACAAATCCCTGAATCCATTATACTGCCTTTGGATAGAGCATTGAATTATCTCTCTCAAATTAATGGCAGTAACATCTTAGATCAATGATTGACATACAATGGGATATAGGATCTTACCAAAAATAATGAAACATGATCATTCTTCATAATAGATTGGTCCATCTCGAGGTAGGATGATTGTTTGATTGGATTTCTTTCCAAATTCTTAATTTATATAATTAAGGCTAATCAATCGATTAAAATATTGATTCAAGGGTCAAAAGTTTACAGGATGGGATTTATTGTGGGGATATTTTCTGGGAGAATTTCTTTGTGATTTATTTTTATCTATTTTTTCTTCATTCCAATGAAAAAAAATTTAGGTCAACATGAACATCGACCAAGGTCTGTTCACATTGATAATTCTTGTGATTTTATCTCTTTTTCTTCATTCATCACAATTATTCTTCATTTAGGTCATGGTTTGACATATCCTGATGAATTGATCATTGAACACCCATTTCAGTTCACAATGATATGATATTGTAGATATGAAATCAACACGACATGATGGTGGTTTGAAGATGAAAGAGGTGACATATCAGATGGGTTTGGATACCCAATTTCATATCCTTCGGCAAGTAATGAAGAACCTATTCGAAGGAATTTTTTAAAAGAATCAAAGGGATGTATATGATTGTTCGATGATGTTCTAACTAATTGGAACTTATATCACAATTTCGTGGCAAGGTTCATTGCTAGATCATGGGTTGGAGGAGAGACCAATGTCACGTGAAGAGGATCTTGGATTCTGGAAAAGTTGGATGCACATGAAATGTAATACAGGATTACACAGTACATGGGCCTCTTTAAGCTACTAATGGGGTCTTGGAGAATGTTAAGTATGACACAACATGTGAACCAGCCACACAACATGTGATCTCTCCCCGGTGGATTTGAATATACCACATATGGTACATAGACATGGGCTAGAGTACATGGGTTGGAGCAAGATGTGTACTCCCGTACATGGACATAGCCTATTTCAAGTACACTGGCTAATTTGTGAATAGGTTCATGGGAAAACTACACTGGTAGATGACATGTCATGCACTATTACACAGACACATGCATGAGACACAAGATATTTACATGGACGGAAATTGGGGTCAAAGGGATATTGTGTGTAACACTTCTACACACCATTTACTCCTATAAAAATGTCTTAGAGCCATTTTCCTCTGTGTCTTGGATAAGTTTTATTAGGATGATTTCCCCATATCCATTCCATGAGGTTTACTATAGAATCTCCTCATAATTCTAGGAAAACAATCCATTCCAAAGGAATTCTTGGTAAGAGTTGGAATCCTTTTGTGAGGCCTATACTAAGATCCCCCATTTATCTTCATTCCCTAGGTAGAGTTCTTGGTATCATCATGGCCAGAACTACACGGGTATCAATCATCTACTTAGAAGGTTAATCCAGATTGAGTTTTTGGTATACCCCATAGTGTTGGGTGTCATCCTCATCTGTTTATCATATCCCTTTGGACCTTCAATGTGTGATTTTAATTGTGAGACCCAAAAATCACTACCTCTCAGACATACATCATCAGTGTTGTCAAAATCAGGAGTGTGTTCTCCAAGTTGGGTTCTATGTAGAATCTTTGAGTTGGAATACCAGTTTGTCATTATGTTTATGACTTACCTTTATAATATGTGTCTTGTTGAGTATATCTATATGTTATTGCTATATGTATTTTTAAAATATTACTATGTAGAGATTAATTTATTCTTAGGTTGTACGTTTTTTTTGTTTTGGGTGTTGTATTGATTATTTTTATACTCACCTCTGTATGGGATTTTCTAACATGTATCATGTCTTTTGAAGATGATTGAACTTTTGACCTTGTATTAGATGTACCAGGACCAGACCATGCTTATTGAGACCAGACAGACTAAGGTGTGTTCCTATAGTATCTTGATATTATTACTAGTATTACATTCCGGTTGGACATGTTTTCAGACTCTTTATGGTGGGCTTGTATTTGGCCCTGTTTAATTTCATTTAATTTTTTCTTACTGTGGTTGTGGGATAATATGTATGCATTCTTTTTTGATCCATTTTTTTACATTTCTCTATTGTATAGGCTTGGATATGTGTGCATGTGTTCCAGTACATAGGATAAGGCCTCCCTGGTTAGTGATATTCCTAATTGGTTCCATTCGTCTTCCCCTTCTCTATTAGAGGAGAGATTGGAGAATCGAAAAATAGAACTCATTGGGATGGGTCATGAAAGAGTGGCGTCAGAGCTGTTAATTCTACATTAGTATTAGATTCTATGAGTTAGGTTTTGGGAAATACTATTATGTGTTTCAAGTTTTACTTTCAGGCTAAGGACTCTAGTGTTGGTGTGGTGGATGATGTATTCATACACCCAGACTCTTTTCACCTGTTTTTCTACTTGGTACATGAGAAAAATGTTTTCATGGAAAACAATGGTAGATGCATCATATAGGAATTGATTGTGGTTTCCATTTCCTTTTTGAGTTTTTCCTCAAGATATACTCATTGAACATAGTGAATCTTGTTTACTTTTAGGATTCCTCTGTGATATATTCCATGTAGGATTCAGCATCACGATCACCAGGATGATCCCCTCGGTGATGAGGCATCGATAAATGGAGTAGTTCCATTGGTTATACCTCCATGTGGTGAACCAATAATACCACGACCTATTGAGAATTTGATGTTACATACAATACCACCAGATGAGGTGTATAGGATAATTGTACTTGAAGAGTTTGAGTGAAAAATACTCCTCTAGTTCTTAGGCAAGCTCGACCCATAGGCGACTGAGGGATGAATTGAGGTAGTGACCCTAGTTTTCTATCTCTCTAGAACCCAAGAAAATCAGATAGTGGTCCTAGTAGTGATACTTATACATGGATTAGTAGAACAATGGTGGGGATTAGTGACCCATTATTATGATGAGGAGACTCTACTGTGGTTAGATTTTGAGTTCCTTTTCAAAGAGAAGTTATCTCTAGCTACACTGAGTTTTGTATGTATCCTTTAGATTTTATAGATCATGTTGGGAAACCTGATATTATATGATTATTCATCAAGGTTTACCAACCCCTCCAGGTACTCTATGTATATGGTTCATGGATAGTTCTTCAAGGCCCATACCTTCGAATAAGGACTGCATAGATACATCTGAGGCAGTGTTATACCTATGTGTTTTACTAATTATGGTGGGGTTCTAGAGTGAGATTATATGGTTGAGTGTTTCTTGTATGAGATGACACGACCAATGGTTTATTGTAGTGGGAATTTAGGATAAGTGATATCATTAGAATGGAGTCGACATTTGTCTCAGGGACCGGGAAATGTGAGACGTTTTTGGTGGGGGTCCAAGGATTGGGAGTCTATGGGTCATGGGTCTAGATATGGGTCCTGTTATCCCATAGAGAGGCTTTTATAATCATGTTACATCATGGGACATATTATATGAGATTATTTGACCCGTTGTACAGTTGAAAGAGAAACCATATATGGGACTCCAAAGTAGACGTGGTTGTAGGAGTAGATAGATTCATAGGGTGGTGGATGTGGAATATGAGCTGGGAGAGCAGCATGAGGTGGTAGATGCTTTGACTTGTTACCACCACCACCACCTGGTGGTCCACTCCAGGCTTAGGGAGTTGGAGGAAATAGGTGGGGAGAGCTGTAGCTGGTCAAATCTTATGACCAGTGGATTTAGGAATGATCCAATATACAATCTATGTATTTTTTACCTTAGCTATGGTACTGATAGACACATGCCCAATTTATTCCTTTCTTACCACATATCTTATATGGGAATTAGATTTTTCTATAGACCCCTTGGCAAGAACCTTCCACCAAGAGACTCCTACTATAGATGACTCAGAAATCACACACTTGTTATAATAGTGTCAATCGAATCTTGGAAGCGAGAATTTATGTTGGGATATTTTTATTACAGTAATGAGGCCTTATGAAATCATCTTAGGTACGGATTGGTTATCCACATTTCAGGCCCAGGTTGATTATTTTAGGTAGAGTATGTAGTGCTCTGTATTGATGAGACTAGGTTCTCCTTTTTCATTAAAAAGTAAATCGAGGTAGTGCATGATTAACCCATGCACAAGAGGGTATGGACAACTAATCCTCAGTTGTCCAGCCCGACCCTTGGTGAAATGGATGTTATGAGTTATCAGTTTCCTACCATGGTCGTGGATTACAAGGAAGTCTTCACAACAGATTTTCCAGGATTACCTCCCCACCGAGTGATGGAATTCTAAATTTATCAAAACCTGAGGATGACATCGATATTTTCACCAGAATATCATATGGATCTTGTAGATCTTTATGTGTTGAGGGTGTAGTTGAAGGACTTGTAGAGGGTGGGATTTATTATAACAAATGATTCACCCCGGGTACCCTCAGTTTTGTTCTCCAAGAAGTTAGATGAGAACTTGAGACTGTGTGTAGACTATTAGCACTTGAATCAGGTGACCATGAAGAACTAATATCTACTAGCAAGGATCGATGACCAATTTCATATGTTCGGAGAGGCATGATAGTTCTCAAAGTTTGACTTCAAGTAATTCTATCACCAATTTCATGTATGAGATCAGGATATATAGAAGTTGTCATTTATATGTCTCTATGAACACTATTAGTTGATGGCGATGCACTTTGGCCGGATGAACGCCCCATTAATTTTCATGGGACTCATCAATTAGATCGTTTATCCTTTTATAGACTAGTTCATGGTAGTATTCATCAATGATATCCTTATGTGCATTGAATATATGGAGGAGTATTAAATACACTTGAGAATGGTTCTGGATGAACTTCAAGTGCACTATCTTTATGGAAGTATCTCTAAGTGTTAATTATGGATTCAAAAGTCCACTTTATGGGACATGTTACATCAGTATATAGAGTGGAAGTGGACCTTTCCAAGGATGAGGCAATTTTTAAATTTTGAGTCACCTAAGAGTGTGATAGAGGTATAAAACATCCTTGGGTTTGTAGGATATTATTGTAGATTCAATCCTTATTTCTCTAGGATATCAGTACCTATGATATCATTGACTTAAAAGAGGGATCCTTTTGGGTGGTAATAGAGGCTCCAGAATGAGTTCTAGTACTTGAGACATAGTTTGATGATCACTTCCATATCTATATTTCCAAAGGAGGGTATTAGGTGCACAATTTTCTATAATAAGCCAGGAACTTTGTTTGGTTTTGTTTTGATGTAGAGGCAATTGGTGATTTCCAATAGTTCACTACATTTGAGACAAAATGATAATAAAAACGAAGCCCATGATCTTTAGTTAGCTGTGGCAGTATTCTCGCTAATGATGTGGGGACACTACATAATGGGAAAGCGCTTTTTCTTACATTCTATTTACAGGAGTCACAAGTATATCTTCTCTAATAAGGGTATTAACTTGAGATAGATTCAATGAATAGAGTTCATCTAGGATTATGCCTTCAAGATATTATATAATCATGGGTAGGGGAATGTGGTTGCATATGCTCTTAGTGGAAGATCTTGTTCATAGTTTCTGAATGAGGGGTCAGAGTGATTATCCTCAATACAGTAATCCATTTGGGATGGAGATGGAGGTTCTTACCTTCAGTTGATTGTTGTTATCCATCTGATTTTATAGTGAGTGATGGTGGAACAACATAGGGATGCCAATTGTGAGACCCTATATAATCATATATCCATTATACATGATTCTGATGGATTTTATAACGGTGGGGGCATGTATTTCTTTTTAGAGGATGCACATTGGTACCCATGATGTTGCTGGAGGGTGTTTTGATAGAGTTTCATAAATCTCTATTGGTAGTAAATTTAGGTGTGAAGGAGATGTACAAGGACCTATGACGTCAGTTTTGGTGTTTAGATATGAAGAAAGGAGTTGCAAAGTTTGTCTCTCAATGCCTTTCTTGTTATCAAGTGAAGGTTGAGAACCAAGTTATAATGGGTTCAGCTCAACCCCTTGAGGTGTTGAGTGGATGTTTGATGTGATATCCATAGACTTCATGATTGTATTACCATATACTTCTAGAGGACATGATTTCATCTGGTTGATCATAGAATGACTCACCAAGTCAGCCCACATCTTTTCTATTTAGGAGAAGAGTTTATTAGAGTTCTTGGAACTCCTCTACATGTAAGAGATAATATGAATACATGGAGTTAGAATGGAAATAATTTTTGAATGTGATTATCACATCACATCCTGGTTGTGGAAGGTATTATAGGAGGCATTTGGAACTCTTTTATCCTTGCCCACAACATTTCATCCCCAAACTCTTGGGAAAACAAAGCTAACCACTAATGTTCTAGAGGGAATTTTGCGAGCGTGCATGTTGGGCTTTGTCCTTAGTTTGGATGATGACCTAACAGAAGCAGAGTTTTCATAAAACAACAGTTACCATTCTAGAATCGATATGGAACCATTAACGGATTTGTATGGGAGACCCTTCCGGTCACCACTTTTCTGGAATGACCTAGGAGATTCCACAATTATGAAACCGAAGTTGGTTTGAGAAAATACTGAGAAGGTATAGATAATCAATGTGAAGAGGAGGACTATATAGATCCCTCTGAAGTCTTATTAAGATAGATAATATAGGCCGTCAGTTTTCAAGGTGGGAGACCATGTGTTTCTATTGGTTTCACCATGACGAAAATTACATATATTTGTTCTTGAAGACATGATATCTATGAGATTAATTTTTCCTTTCTAGATACTTCATAGAGTTGGAAAGATGGTATACCACTAAGATCTATGACCACAGTTAGATCGGGCAGACAACGTCTTCCACATGTCGTAGCTGAGATGGTATGTGAATGATCCATCCCATGTTATAGACTAGGGTGATCTGGAGAACAAGGATGAATCCAACTTTACTAATTACCTAGTAGAGATCAAGGATCATCTAGAGAGAGTCCTTCATGATAAATTAATTCCTTAGGAAATGTTCTATGGTAGCATGGTAATCTCTAGGAGAGAAAAAGGGAGCAGGAGGCTCAGATTCATTCTCAATACCCACATCTCCTTACATAGCCATTGTTTTGGATTTTCAAGGACATAAATCCCCAATGTGGGGATAATTCAATGAATTAGATTTTCCATGTATTATTTTTAGATATTGTAAGAATTATTTATTTTGACCAGGTGTTAAGATGGTGTACGATTCTAAAACCCGGTGTGTCCTGAATAAATGTTTGAAATATATTAAATATTTTAAATTGAACATGAATGTATTTTTATTGAAAAAATTGAATAAATTTTAAACATTTTCCCAGATCGTAAATCTAAGCAAAATGTTGAGTTCAGAATAAAGGTTTTACCTTAGGTGAACCATAACCATTGTCGACGCGGGGTGCCTGTGTAAAAGACATCACAGACCTAACAAAAATAAAATATTTATGTAAAATTATTATACTAATATGCTGATGCAACAACATAAATTATTCTAAAATAATATTGTTATGACTAAATTCAAGGGTTATTTGTATAACCCTAGATCTATTAGAGATCCGTTGGAGAGAGCGATGGATGATCGTTCTCAGAAAATAGACCATGATATCTTGGATTACCGATCGATATACAATGGGATTTGAGATCTCACCAATGACAAAGACACATGATCATTCTTCATTAGCAGGTTATCCATCTTATGGTCATATTCTTATTTTATTATGTTTCTTTCCCCATTCTTAATTTCCATGATGAATGTAAATTGATCGACTAACGAATTGATTCACATATCGATCATTTGTATAAGATGGGATATATTTTTTATATATTTTTTGGGATAATTTCATTATGATTTATTGTTATATATTAATTTTTTATTATAATGTAAATGAATAGAGATCAACAAAAACATCACTGAGGTCCATTCCTCTTTATTGTTCTTGTTCTATTCTCCCTGTTTCTTAATTCATCCCGGGTGTTCTTTGTTTGGACCATGGTTCGATATATCCCAATGAATCAATCATTGAAGACCCATTTTTTGGGAAAACAACCCAATATTTTAGATATGGAATCGACACATTATGATGGTGGTGGGAGGATAGAATCAATAAAAGAACATATAGTTTTGGATTCCTGATTTTGTGTTCTCCAACATGCAATGGAAAACATATTTCAAAGGAATTATCCTAATGGATCGAAGGATCAGATCTTATTGTTCAATGATGGAAATAAACTGTAGGGATTGAATCATGATTTTATGTTGAGGTTCATTGCCATATCAAGGGTTGGAGAAGTTTTTTAAGACAAATGAAGTGGATCTGGGATTCCAAAATTTCCCAATACACACAGCATGTAATCCGAGATTACATGGCATGTGGATCCTTCATAGTTGCTTCTAGGGTTTCAGAAAATGTTAAGTATCACACAACATGTGACCCTATTATACGGTGTGTGATCATTCCCTATTGGATTGGTGTGTTCCTCGGATGGTACACTGACACGTGTTAGAGTACATTGGTTGGAGTACGCCATGTACTCCCCCACATAAAAAAATCATAGACAAAATAAACTGTCTAATCCATCTATAAGTATAGGGTCAAAGTACATAGGAAGATAAAACATCATGTATTGTTACAAAAACACAAGAAAGATACATGTGTTGTTTACACTGGAAGAACCTAGGGTCGAAGGGACACAATGTGTCACCCTACTACACACAGTGTACTCCTAAAACCATGGGCTGAAGCCCTAGTCCTCTGTATTATGGAAAGAAATCCCTTTAGTATTACTTCTTGGATATAGTTGTGTGAAGCCTTCCATGAGGCCCGAAGTGAGATCCTCTATTCATCTTCACTCACTAGGTGGAGTTATTATTATCTTCATGACTAACAATATGTGGTCACTGATCCTCTACTTAGTGGTTGAATTCAGATTGAGTTGTTGGTATACCCCCTTGGACTTGGGTGTGATCCTCTATTGGGTATAATATCACATAAATCATTTTGTGTGTACTTGAAATGTTGAGAATCGATAAGAACTACCTCCCAAACAGACTTAATCGGTTTTATGAGGATTAGGATTGTGTTCTCCAAGATGAGTTCTATGTAGAATCTTCATTCTGGAATCCTAGGTTGACATTATGGTTTTAACTTACCTTTAGTATGTGTTTCTTGTTGAGTATAACTAGATATTATATATATATGCGTTATAGATATGTACATGTGTAGAGATGACTATATTCTTGTGTTGCATGATTTAGCATTTTAGGGTGTCATACTGGGTGTGGTTATACTCACACATGCATACACTTTTTCTGCATATGTCATGTCTTGAGTGAATGATGAACCCTTTGAAAGAGTCCTAGATGGTTGGGGACCAAATGGTTCTTAGTGAGACTAGAAAGAGAGAGGTGTGTTCCTATAGTATATTGACAGTATTCACCTTATTAATTTCAGGCTAGAATTGTCTTCAGACTCTTTTTGGTGGGATTGTATTTAGACCTGTTTATATTACATTACCTCTTATTATTATATGGTTGTGGGATATAGATTAATTCTTGCATTGTTTTTGAGTTTTTTTTACGTTTTAGAATTTAATGGGCATTTAGATGTGTTCATGTGTATAGTTACTTAGGCTAAGTCCTCCCATTTTAGTGATATGGCTACTCGACGCTAGTCTCCAGCCTCAAGCCTGTTAGATATGGGCTTGAGGAGTCACTTAATAAGACCCATTGGGATGGTTAATAACATAGATTCTATAAAATGAATAATGTAACACTATTTTATGATCATGGCCTATTTATAACAACTTAAAGGATTCACCGTGAACATTTTTTCATTATTCCCAATGTCTCCTAAAAGTTTGAATTATGAAACCCCTGAAAACCTATTTTTAACAGATGATCAACAACAATGAACACATTACCTCCATAAAAATTTCATATTCTATTACCATAACAACTTAAATCACCATAAATTTATAATCAAACTGATGCATGGTAAATGTTTTTGAAGAAATAACAAAGTCAAATGTTATCTCACAATTCATGATTTATCATGAACTCAACCATGACATAATTTAGATCTCCAAATCATAGTTTTAGGTTTAATGGATATTTATATTACTCTATCACTTACATTAAAGCCTCATATACTTTTCATATATTCCCCATAGGTCACATTATATGATACAACATGTGAAAATATATCCCTAAATTCAGTTGGAAGTATTCCAAAACTCCAAAAAAGATATCTTCCATTGTTACCATATGTTACATCCTCTGTAAAAAATTGTAAGAAATTTATCAATTTTTTTAATACCCTCCCAAATAGATTTTGTGTATATATCAATGTTTTTTATATAAACTTTTTAAAAAAACATAATCCCCATTCATACAAAAAAAAGTGTGATCCCATGGGACTTTGTAGTGTTGAAAAAAGTTATAAATGTCCTAATATATAATTGAGATGACCCAACTATATAATATATACACTATACAAAATTTTACATGAATATCTATTTTATGTCACTATAAATCATGCCCCAAAATGTAACACCCCGACCCCAGAATCCCAGAGTCGGTGCATTATTACGTATCATTGGCATGATCACAAAGGATCAAGTATCAAAAGATAGATTAGTTTAGTATCCTTGAAAGTACTAGATACATTCATAAGGTTTACATTACAACATAAAATGGAAAACTACAACAAAATTAGTTCCATAGAAAACACTGAGATCCCATAGACAATCCCTGCAGGTCAATCATAATATATGTCTTCTCATCCTAGGAAAAATAAAACATAAAAAGGGTTGAGCTCATATGATCAGAAATGATAACAATATAGCGGAAGCTTTCATAAATAAGCATGAAAACTTAAGGAAATGTATAAAACTAAAACAAAAGTATTTTAAAAATAAACTTCATCATAATATGGAAAATATTTATCAAAATAATTCCATTTACTTACACACATGTATATTCTACTATTCAAATAATCACATGCAATATCAATGGCCACTTTCATAATGATGCAATGCATAATGCCAGACTTTCATAACCACATAGTCAAGGCCTTGTGCCAAGACTACATGTAAGATTTTTTCAAGGCCTTGTGCCAAGACACTATTTTTTCTCATGAGACCTACCGATGCATCGAGGAGTAATAGCGGGCTCCACCCGTCACTTACTAAGTCCAATGCATTCCTCATATGAAAAGGCTTAAACATAACATAAACATTCGTATTAAAACTAGCATATGAAATGTCAATACTTTATCCATAAAACACGAGTGGTATCAAAATAAAACATACACAGTCAAACATATCACAGAACCTTCAATACAATATGGAAGTTTTGTATCATAATAAATCAACATCAAATAAGCTTAAAATCCATCAAAGGATGTTGACAAAGATAAAATCAAAACCTTTTTTAGAGAAATGTATATTTTTATTTTGAAATCATTTAAAAGTCACATAATTATAAAGAAAACATTTATTTTGAAAATATTATTATAAGCTTATAAGTGAAGCTTTGACAATGTTATAACAGCGGAAAATAGCCGCACCCGCTGTATAAGTTAAAAAAACATTCTTACCTTAATTGTTTGGAAAAGGTCATAAAGTACCTTGTTTGGAAAATGACAGAAATATTCCATTGAAAACATATATTTTCAAATAAGGGTATAAATTACTTTAATCCATTTTCTATAAAATAGTAAAAAAAATTTGAAATACATTTTTAGGAAACATGGATGTGGATGATAAAGAGGTCCCAGTAGATAATTACGTATAAAAAACCTCAGATAATAAAGAGATTGTGAAATTAACCCTTACGTTGTACTTTTCCTTGGTCGAGGGTAGATCAAAATCTTGTATAATGGTTAAATAATTGTTATTAAATTATAAAATAATCTTATATATTAATATGATATAATATATGATCTTTTAACATTGCTTTGTTAATAATATCTTAGTATTATCGTCGTTTCGGGTGTTAGCTGATTCGTTTTCCTTTATATGATTTGTTTCGTAAGTAATTTTTGTTATCGATAGGATTTATCTTATTCATATTCACAATTATATTAAATCTTTAAAAATTATTTTTAATCATCTAATGAAAATTATTCTTGAATGGATACGATGGGGAATGATTGTCATCGTGTTTGAGGAGATGGTAATCCGTACGTACGCACGAGCGACAATATCATTCATTTGATATTAAAATAATATATAATTGGATGTTATATCATATATACAGAATAATTATCATGTTATATTTATTATTCAAATCAATTACACATAATTATTACCCATCCAAATAATAATGTATTGAATAACAATTACACCACGACGTGGAGACGTTAAGCTGTACGTACGGATGTGTGGTGACATGTCATTCAAAGGATGGATATAATAATGAATACGGTTGTACCATATTTATATTAAAATCATAGTATATATAATGTACATGAGTTATTATTTTATAATGTAAACAAAAAATAAAGGGGAAGTGGAAGAACAAAGGAACTTGAAAGACATGATGAAATATTAACCTCTTCTTCGGGTTTATCCTTTGGATATGATCAAAAGGGCTCCATAGGTAAGATTTATGACTAAATTAAGTCCTATAGGATGATGGGATGAATGTTTAGAGGGTATTTGGGCAGGGGTTGGCAGAGATAAATGGATTTGAAGGTGTGAATTAGACAGAAGGTGGAGTGCCCTTTTATAATAGGGGTGAGGGGCACCTTAGGAAAAGCTAGAAATATTATTTTATAATAAATTTATTTTAGGTTTATAATGGATCAAAAATTAATTATTTAAAGGATAAGGTCTTTATTAGTCTTAAAAAACACAACAAATAGGTTTTATATAGGTTTGGGTCACTATATTAAACTTATATTTCAGATTTAACTCTTAGTTAAATAGTTTGACATTTAGCGTGTCTCTTTGTATTTTTTATATTATATGGTTAATAAACTTACAATATACTTCCAAGAAAACCCCAAGTGGTTTATTAATGATACAAATATAATTATATAAGTCTTTTGGACGAGCCTTAGATTTTTAAGAATAGAATATCAATTAATAATATAATATTTCTTTTTAAAAAACTCTTTTATGTCAATTTTGAAACTATTTGGTATTTTGTTTTTTCTAAATTCATAATAGCATTATTACTTCAAAAAAAATTCCTCTAACAAACCATTATATTTCATATCAACATATAAAATTATTTTAATTCATAAAAAGTTTCAAATTACATTTATTTGGATGTTTATAATCTTAATTATTTTAATCTTTCATTACTAAGGTAATTATTGCATCATCATTGTGTCATAAATAAATTTATTTATTTAATGTCTAAAAATAATAAATAAAATACCATTATTTAGGAAATATTTTTATCTTTCTAATTAATATTTATAGTCGAATTTTACTTATGTGTAACCCTATATTAAAAATGGTTCAGTTATTAAACTTTGAATTTAACACTTTTAATTCTTTTTTGAATTAAATAATAATAAATGTCCTAATCTAATCCAAGTGGACCTAAAGGATAATATTTTATTCCTAATGTTTTTTGGTCAAATCACACTTATACAATAGAATTAGGGCATGTGATAGGTTAATAATAATATCATTTTTACCCTTAATTACCCTATTTACTTTTAACTGTGGTAAATAAAAGTAAAAAGTTACTATTTACCAAATATAATTTTCATCTTATTGAACCAAATTTTACTTACTGATATTAATCATGTCTCTCATATTTTTGAAATTCAACTCACAGAAGCAGTAAAATTAAGTTTTATGTAAATTTGAAAATGCTCCTAGGTGGTGGGTAAAAGACGGTAAAAAGTTCAATAAAATTTTTAAATATCTAAAATGATTATAAACTGACTCCAATGAATTAAATTGAACTTATATAGGTATTTTGTATCTATTTTGACCTAAAATAAATTCAAATAAAATAAATAATTATTTAAATAAAAAGTCAGATTTAACCAATAACTCAGTGTTTTTCACTTTTAATCAAAAATTGAATGTTTTCAGAAAAAGACCAAAATTTCACCCTAAGAAAATTTTGACATTACAAATTCATAAATTAAGTCTATTTTACGAAATTAAAAACATATAAGTTTCATTTAATAATTTAAAATTAACTCCTGTTGTGAAAACCAAAAAACGTGTTTTTAAGAAATAATAACTTACAAAAGATTGATACTAGTTTATGTTCAATTTCAAAGTGAAATTATTTCCAATGAATAAAATTGGATTAATGGTAAAAATATAATCTATTTATAATTCCAAACCATTAAAATGTATAATTTAACACTACAAATTATCATGATTAAAAAAGTTGTTTTCAGTTAAAATATAGTATTTTTCACTATTCACCCAAATACGAAAGTTATCAGAATAACACCAAAAATATATTGACACTAAATACTAATGTCCCGATTCTAAAGGAGTTATTTATTCAAATGTAATATATAAAAGTTTCAAATATTGGATTTAAAAAGGGTTTCCATTGAAAGGAGGTAAAATTGCAATTTTGTTTTAAAAATACATCTTTTATAAAATAATGAATTTGTATTTCCATTATGTTTAAAAAACTCATAACATAGATTCTAAAAATATAAGGATTATATAAAGTTCAATATTTATTTATTACTATTCCTAACCTCTTTTGAACGGCTAGTTTGGTAAGTCGAGGTGCGCTTGAACTCGGTGTTGTGTGTAGTGTATGTTATTGAATTACATTGAAGAAATAACGTACTATGAAATCTTGGGGTGTTACATTATTCCCTCCTTCAATAAATTGCGTCCTCCCAATTTTAAATTTTTCTTCAAAAATAAAAGGTTCAAAATAGAAAATACCTTTGTGGGAAAACCCACCTTGAAAATTGGGTTAATAAAATTCAAACTTAATAAGAGGAAAAAGTGGAATGAAAAAGTCACCACCAAATTATGATCTCGATTAGGAGAACATTCGTGGAAATTAGAGACACATAATTGAAGGAAAAACATAAATATTTATAGGGATTTATTGAGGTCATCAGTCACAAACAATTATCGAATTGAGATCCTCAAAGCCATAAATCTATGATAATTTAAAATATCATCGGTTCAACAAAATATAAGGTATTAGGACAACAAATTTTTAGTTTTAAAATCCCTTACCTAAAGTTTAATAATTAATTTCTTCATAGAATAAGAGTCGAGAATAATATATACTTGACAATTAGAGTTCTATCTTTTAACTAATTTCTACCACAAACTCATCTTTTACACTATTAGATAATATAACTCAATTTTTTTTCTATTTATCCTATTCATATAGGGTTCCAAAAAAAGAATTTATAATTCATCTACCAGACCTTTTAAAACAAAAACTAAATTATTCAATCTAGGACATCACATGGGCCAGTGGTAGGTGATGCACCCTTTTCACCCTTCAGTTGTGGGTTCGTGTCTTAGGGCCTTGCCAGACATGACTGGATGCCGCCCGACCTCCAGGTTACCCTTTCTATGGTAATACAAAAATAATATCAAACTAGACTTATCCCAAATACATCTGTCCAAAATCACAGTCCAAAATTTATAAGGAAGGTAAACACAATGAAGATACCCTTTTCCACGTAAAAATATTTGAACACCTTCATCTTGTATTATTTTAAAACACTGAAACATCAAGATTTACCATGAATCCTTATTGATTACATTTATGCTCCCTTATTCCTTATAGAATACGGGATATACTCCTTCTATCCAAAATTTTTGTAAACTCCAATAATGATGGAATATAAAAATCATTAATCAGTTCCAAGGTAGTCAAGAATATCCAATATAATTTATCCAAATCAATCATGTATTGTTCCAAAATCAATAACTCAATATCAGAACCATATTATGGTTTATCTTTCTCTCAACCATATATTTCCCAATAATGTATCCTACCATTGAGTCACTTTTATTGGTTCCACACAATCTCAAGTCCTTAATGAAATAGTACTACAGTATAATCCTTATATACTCTATAATTCTTATAACATGTACATCATTAATACAATAGTAAAATGAAACAATAATTTAATAAAAACATAAGAAATATAATCCTTCCTCTTCATCTTCGGTAGTATCATAACTTTATTACTATCCAATAGCTGCATTTGGGGTATACTCTGATGATTTGGATATTGATTCGCATAGTGTCCGCGCTCCTTGTAGATGAAGCATTGTACATTTGAAACTTTTTTCTTACCCTTGCAATCACGTACATGGCGTCCTTTTTCTCCACACTTATAACAAACTCCCATTCATTTAAAGCTTTTACCAAGGCGATTCTTTCCATAGTTATCACATATGGGAAAATCCTTCTTTTCCCTCTTCCCTTTATCCATCTTTCTCTCTTCCATCCTTTTCTTCTTTTGCTTCCCTTCAAAACCATAGGACTCAGATAATTCTTTACTTATCTTATTAACACATGATACTATTTATTCATATGTTGATAATACATGGGAGACTATTTATCTTCTAAATGTCAGCTTAATACCATGAAAGATATGATCCTTCTTACTCTTTGGATCATATGTATTGCTAGTGTTCACATTCCTTCAACTGTGTGCCATTTCTATATAATGGAATACACTAGGTCAGTTTATGAATTGCAATGAATAATTCCAAACATTTAAAATACCTTACATCAATTGAAAAAATTTGTGGATATAATCTATAATCATAAAAATATTTTCTTTGAGGTGGTATATACTCATAAATCCTTCATAATGATTTGTATAGAAAATGTGAATTATCCTAAGAATATCCCCCAATAGTGTCGTAGCCAAGACTGCAGTAAGGCCCGTTGTGGTGCACCAATTCTTGTTCAAGTCTCGGTCAAAGAGGTGTTTTTAGGTTTTCCCCCAAGGTACATTTGTGCCAGATCCACCTCTACCTGCTCGTATCCCGACAACAATGTATTTTCTTGGAAAACTAAAAAAATCTCTACATTAACAAAATTCATGGAAATTCTTATATACTAATCCTCGAAGTCTATATTAGGGTAATGTGCTCTTATCAGAGTTTATCTAAATCTAGTTTACGAGGTTATTTATAAACTTCCTCTGATACCAACTGTAGCACCTCAACCCTAGAAGCCCAAAGTCGGTGCGTTATTACTTATCATTGTGATGATCACAAATGATCAAGTCTCAAAAGACCGATTAGTTTAGTAGCCATGGAAGTACTAGATATATTAATAAGGTTTACATTACATCATAAAATGGAAAACTACAACAACATGGTTTCCATAGACAACACTGATATCCCATAGACTATCCCTGTAGGTCATTCATAATATACTTCTTCGCATCCTTGAAAAAATAAAACATAGAAAGGGGTGAGATCAGATGCTCATTAAGGATAACAATATAGCAGAATCTTTCAAAAATAAGCATAAAAATTTAAGGCAAAGTATAAAACTAAAACAAAATCCTTTTAAAAATAAACATCATCATAATATGGAAAATATAAATAAAAATAATTCCATTTACTTACTCACATAGATATTCTACTAGTCGAATAATGACTTGCAATATCAATAGCCACTTTCATAATGATGTAATGCATAATGCCAGACTTTATAACCACATAGTCAAGGCCTTGTGCCAAGACTACAAATAATATTTTTTGAAGGCCTTATTCCAAGACACTAGTTTGTCTCATGAGACCTACCGATGCATCGGGGATCTATAGCGGGCTCCATGCATCACTTACTATGTCCAATGCATTCCTAATATAAAAAGGTTTAAACATAACCTAAACATTTGTATTAAAAATAGCATACAAAATGTCAATACTTTATCCATAAACCATGAATGGTATCAAAATAACACATACACAGTCAAACATATCACAAAACATTCAATACAATATGGACATTTTGTATCATAATAAATCAACTTCAAATAAGCTTAAAATCCATCAAAGGATGTTGACATAGATTAAATCAAAACCTTTTTTTAGAGAAATATCTACTTCTATTTTGAAATCATTTAAGAGTCGCGTAATTATAAGGAAAAAATTTATTTTGAAAATATTATTCTAAGCTTGTAAGGGAAGATTCGACGATGTTATAACAGCGGAAAATAGCCATCCCCTCCGTATAATTTAATAAAAAAAATTCTTAACATAATTTTGTAAAAAAGGTCATAAAGTAACTATTTTGGAAAATGACAGAAAGATTCTTTTCAAAATATATAATGCCAAATACGGGTATAAATGAATTTAACCCATAGTCTAGTAAGTGGTAAAAATATTTTGAAATAAATTTTTAATAAACATGGATGTGGATGGTAAAGAGGTCCCAATAGATAATTACGTATAGACAACCTCAGATAATGTATTGAATAATAATTACACCAAGACGTGGAGAGGTAAGTCATACGTATGCACGTATGGTGACATGTCATTCAAAGTATGGATAGAATAATGAATATGGTTGTACCATCTTTATAATAAAATTATATTATATAGAAGATACATTATTTATTATTTTTGAATGGAAACAACAAAGAAAGATAATGTGGAAGAAGAAAGGAACTTGAAAGAGGTGATGAAATTTTTACCACTTCTTCGGGTTCATCCTTTTTGATTTGGACAAAAGGGCTCTTTAGGTTGGCTTTCTGAGTAAAGGACTGCCTCTAGGATGAAGATAGGACAGTTGAGAGATTAATGTTTCATGGGTTGGCCGAGCCAAATGGATATGATGGTGTGAATTAGAGAGAAGGGTGGGGTGGTTCCCTTTTATAAGAGGGGTGAGGGGCACCTTAGGGAAAGCTAGAAATATTATTTTATAATACAATCATTTTCGGTTTCTAATGGCTCCAAAATAAATAATTAAAAGGCTAAGGTGGGTATGGGTCGAAAAAACTCAACCAATAGGTTTTAGATAGGTTTGGGTCACCAAATTAACCTTATCTTTTAGATTTAACTCTTAGTTAAATAGTTTGACATTTACCATGTCCCTATGTATTTTTATATTATATGGTTAATAAACATACTATATATTTCGAAGAGAACCCCAAGTGGTTCATTAATGATACACCTATCATTATATAAGTCTTTTTTCAAAACCCTAGATTTTTAGGAATAGAATATCATTTAATAATATAATATTTGTTTTAAAAACTCTTTTGTGTCAATTTTGACACTATTTGGTATTTTGTTTTTTCTAAATTCATAACAACATTATTACTTAGAAAAAAATTCTTCTAACCAACCATAATATGTCATATTAACCTATAAAATTAGTGAATTAATAAAAATTCTCAAATTACATTTATTTGGATATTTATAATATCAATTATTTTAATCTTTCATTAATACGATAATTACTGCATCATCATTTTGTCATAAATAAATTTAACTATTTAATGTCTAAAAATTATTAATAAAATACCATTATGTAGGAAATATTTTTATATTTCTAATGAATATTTATAGTATAATTTTACTTATATTTAACCCTATAATAAAAATGGTTTAGTTATTAAACATTGAATTTAACACTTTTAACTTAACTTTGAATTAAATAATAATAAATGTACTAATCTAATCGAAGTGGACCTGAGGGATCATATTTTATTCATAATATTTTTTTTGTTCAAATTAAACTTATCAAATAGATTTAAGACTTTTGTTAGGGTAATAATATTATTATTTTTACCCTTTATTACCCTATTTACTTTTAACAGTGGCAAATAAAAGTAAAAAAGTTACTATTCACCAAAAATTATTTTCCTCTTATTAAAACAAATTTTACTTACTTATATCAACCATGTCTCTTGGATTTTTTAAATTCAACTCCCAGAAGAGGTAAAATTATGTTTTATGTAAATTTGCAAATGCTCATAATAGGTGGGTAAAATACAGTAAAAAGTTCAATAAAATTTTTATATATCTAAAATGATTATAAAATGACTCCAATGAATTAAATTGAACTCATATAAGTATTATGTATCTATTTTTACCTAAAATAAATTTAAGTAAAATAAATAATTATTAAAATAAAAAGTTGGTTTTGACTAATAACTCAGCGTTTTTCACTATTCATAAAAAATTGAACGTTTTCAGAAAAATACAAAATTTTCACCCAAAGCTAATTTTGATATTTTGAATTAAAAAATTAATTATATTTTACCAAATTAAAAACATAGAAGTTTCATTTATTAATTTAAAATTAATTCCCGTTGTCAAAACAAAAAAAGTGTGTTTTTAAGAAATAATAACAAACAAAAGACTGATACTTGTTTATGTTCAATTTCAAAGTGAAATTATTTTCAATGAATAAAATTGGATTAAATGGTAAAAATATAATATATTTATACATCCAAATCATTAAAATGTATAATTTAAAACTACAAATTATTTTGATTAAAAAAGTTTTTTTCAGTTAAAATATAGTATTTTTCACTCTTTACCCAAATATGAAAGTTATCAGAAAAACACCAAAAATATATTGAAACTAAATTCTTATGTCCCGATTCTAAATAAGATGTTTATTTTGTCAAATTGAATACATAAAAGTTTCAATTAGTAGATTTAAAAAGGGTTCTCCATTAAAAGGCGGTAAAATTTCATTCTTTTATAAATAGTTCTTTTATCTGAAAAAAATGAATTTGTTTTTTCATTATTTCTAAGAAACTCATAATATGGACTCTAAAATTATAAGGATTATATAAAGTTAAAAATTTAGTTAATAATATTCATAACCACTTTTGAACGACTAGTTTGGTAAGTCGTGGGGCGTTTGAACTCGGTGTTGCGTGTAGTGCAAGTTATTGAATTAATTTGAATAAATAACGTACACTACTACAAAAACAGTCTTTATTAGTGCTCAAAACGGGCTTTAACAGCACCAAAAAAGCATTGTAATGATCAGACCTGATATAGGGGGGTCCCTTTTATCAACACTCCGAAAAGCGCTGATAAAGGCCCCTTTTATCGGCGCTAAAAAAGCGTTGATAAAAGTAAAAAAAATAAAAAAAAATAAAAAGGAATTATATAATCCAGGGAGATATTTTAACAGCGCTTGACCCCCCCCCCTTTATCAGCGCTAGGTGTTCTCCCACGCGCTTCCCTTCCCGCGAATCCTCACACGCGCGCAAACCTTTTCTTCCACCCGAACTCGAACCCGTGACCTCCCCCCTTTCGTGGTTGCACCTTTACAACTAATCCATTTCGTTTTTTCCCTATTTAATGATATATCTATTTATTTACATATATATATAGTTATATGTCTTCGTATATTGATATAGATTTTCATATTAATATAAATATATTTATTCATATATTAGTATATATATATTTATTCATATATTAATATATATTAATATATATTTATATATATATATAGTTATAATTGATTATCTGTATATTTATTTTTATATTAATATATACTTATAAGATTAGTTTTAAATACATTTAGGAAATATTTTTTTTATGTGTGTTTATAAATAAAAAAATAAGCAAATAAATACATATATACAACACACACACACAGAGGCACATATATATATTTACGAATAAATACATATATATGTGTATTTGAAAAGCCATAGAATGTTAAAATGACCATAACATATAATCCAGAAAATCGTTTCAACATCACAACTAGTCAAATCGAAGAAAATGAAACGATATTCGATATGATATGTGGTATAGGCCTAACGAACGTTCGGACCAGAAGGTATACTTGTTTGAATGTTTACAAATAGGTGTATCCAGACTAAAAACTCATTTTGGAGGCCTTTTAGGCCTTTTTTGGCCTTGAAAAATGTGATGGAAGCTTTGCTTGGTCCACTTACGCGTAGAGCTCATTGCAAGATTCTATTAGATATGTTGTAGAGCTCAAACAAACATACGAATCAAAATTTATGGCCCTTTGATGTTTGAGTAACATTTTCAACTTATTTTAGATCTTTTATTATTATTATTATTATTATTTTGTGTCTTCAAATTGTTATTAAATGATTTTTAATCGATAATAATTAGCAAATTATTAATTAATAATATTTTTTAAAATATTTTAAAGACATTTTCACTAAATTTCTTATATATTAAATGTAATTGTCTATTTATACTTATCTAAAACATATTTAAAAAATATATATTATATTTATATCAATATAAATATACTTATATTACAATATTGTATTTTTCATGATTTTTTTAAAAACTAAAGTTTATCAGCGGTAGGAAAAAGCACTGATAAATCACCTCTTTATCAGCACTACTAAAATAAGCACTGATAAAGGGGTCCCCTTTATCAGTGCTTAAAAAAGTGCTGATAAAGGGGGGCCTTTAACAGTGCTTGTTTTTAGTGCTGTTAAAAGTGCCCCTTTCTCAGTTCTTTTTTTAGCATTGATAAATGACCCCTTTATCAACGCTTTTTTAGCTAATAAAAGGGTAGCGCTTCCTTTGCCCATTTTTTTAGTAGTGGTACTATGAAATCTTGGGGTGTTACACAAAACCTATATGGTTAGTTTATTAGTAAATTGTAGATATGAACTTATTATTTTACAAAAAGTCTTCATTATCTCCCATAAAATTCACCACACACGATATCCTTCTAGAGATAGTACAAATAACATTCCTCTCTATTACCCAGGGAATGGAAAAATAAGAAACTAGTTATATTAGATGCTCCATATGGTGAAATTCCTAAGAAATATCCCAAAAGTAATTATAGGTAACTAGGAAGTTGATCAAAATGGAGTAAACATAAAAAATAATATATAGGAAAGAGAGTATAATATTAAATTCATTCCGAAAATAATACGAATATAACATGAATAATAAATCCTTTCAAAACAATGGATTTTGGAATAAAAGGAAAATAACCATGACCCATGGCTATATAACATATGAAAGTTTCATAACATAGAAAATTGGAAGAAACATAAAAACATAAAATAATATATTATGTCATGGATCCAAGAAAATACCATTGTCACATAGTGGAATAAGTACCATAACATAGTTGATTGAGTTTACTCCCCATTCCCATAATCAATGTGGATTGTATTCACTAGTAGTCACATACATATCATATCATGAGATATAATGATGTTCCCAATGCATTAGAGAGATATATCAGACCCACCGATCATATATTTAGAAACTATACATATGTGATCCACATGATCTTGATTACAGTCAAAAATAAACTATATCATAAATAACATATGTGAAATAATTGAGTATATAGGGACTCTAGAATAACATACATATATATTACATCCTTTTTATAAGTTTTGAAAATTTCCCCCAAACAAATATTCCTAATTACTGTAAAGGTTAAGTGTACTTGGAGAGTAGATACATAACCTTATTTATATATTGTACCCTTCTAGACTTCTCATACTTTTTACCCTTTTTCAAAATAAGAGAAAAATTTAAAACATCCGAAGGGGTAAAATCAGATGCTCAGTGTTGGTAAATATGAGAGACATCAATCAGTGATCATATATAAAAATCTCATGATAGTAATGGAATTATAACATGTGATTATCAATATAAAATCATCACAACATTCATATATCACAATAATGAGTCACGAAATAAAACATTAACATGTCACAAGATTGGATAATCATTAAAAAATCACTCTAGGGTAATATGTTCAAATAATTATTATATCAACATGATATAATATTGTGGTATTATCATAGGAATATAAAACATATCATATTTCATGTATAACTACAATGAACCTCATATCATATATGATCGTAAATCACCACTTATTTCATGAATCATACAGGATCAGGCATCACTACATATTTATTATATCCTAGTGGATCGAGAATCCCTACCTATTTCCCAAAGTAGATCAATCACTTCAAATCATTTATTATATATATCTCAAGAGATATATGGATTTACCCAATACATTAAAGGGACATAATAGACCCACACATTACATAATGTAGACCATACATATGTGTTCCATAAATCATAAACCACTATTCACTTCAATATATCTTAACCCATAGAAAAGGAACAAGTTTCATAAAGATATCATTATAACATACATACATAGTTGGAAATAAATGGATTTAATATAATCATCATCCTCAAGACATTAGATGAAAGAAGATAGTATCATAATATCATAAACCTAGTTAAGTATAAAAATACTTAAAGGGTGACGATAAAGTGGAGGAAGACATTTAAAACAATATTTGAAAATTTATTTGAAAACATATGAAAATATACTTTTCATTTAGTATATTTTAAAAAAACTACTAGAATATTGAGAAAATAGATTTCTTGGAAAATAACCATGGGAACTTGTAAATGAAGCTTCAAAGTAATGAATTTTCATGATTATAGAAAAATCTATTCATGTTGTATACATTGATGTAAAATATTATTCTCAAAATTTTGTAAAACAATTCAAAGGAAACCGACTAAAAAAAATTAAAAATTTTCCATGATTCCATCCAAGTTGCAAATATTATCAATTTTGGGATTGGTGAACTAATTTTGAGGTTATAGTGGTTTTTAGACTATATAGGTTGAACGTTTTGAGCTTTGGGGAAATAGGATAGGCACATGATTTACAAGCAAAGTTTCTCTAGCCATATGGTAATCGTTCGATACATGTTTATGGTTTCTATAATAAATTTTCATAGTTCTAGAAAAAAATTCTAACCATGAGATTCTTAATGAAAATTGTATGACTTCTTATAATTGGGGTCCAGTGGATTTCACATGAGTTAATCATGGTTTGTAAAACCGTGCAACCTTCTTTTGGAAACTGTGTGATTTATATTTCATGGGGTAGTGGACACCGCATAGTTTTCTAAACTATGGAGGAAAAAATGTGGACATATTTGAACTTTTAAAAATGTTAAATTACTCTGATACCCATGGAAGTTTTAATCAAGAATCACCTCTTAGTTCTTTATAACCCCAAATTGGGCTCTTTATTTATCTCTGGAAGGTTATTTATTTGGATACTTTTTTTTCTATTTTTTTGGTGTATCAATTCTTGGTATACCTTTTTTGATCAAATATCATCACTCCACTCAAGAAATATCCATGATATCCTTTCCCCTTATTCCATTGGATACTAATTGGGATTTGATTTCTAGATCTATGAGATTTTATTGGGAAATGATGTTGATTTTGGATGGTCTGGGCTTATGATGACTGAATATCTATGTTTCAAACCTTAATTCTCAATGGAGACTAGTTTTACTTTATTCTTAAGGTATGTGACTCAATAAAAAGGTTCTCACTCATGAATTAATTGGCATTCTTTTGAATTACCTTGGGTTGATTGTGAAATTGTTTGGTTTAATAGTAAAGTGGAATTGTTTAACAAGATTCATGTTTTAAAATGGGTATAAATTTAAAAATAGATTAATACAAACTCTATGTTCAATGAAATTCCTCAAAGGTGACTTTGAATCAAAAATTAATTTTCCACCATGAGAGTGGTGATGCTTCCCTGGAAAAAATGTTCTATAAATTGTAATAATGTTATTCAAAGATTTTTATCAAATATATTACATTGGGAATATTGAGTGCAATGAGTTATGGACATACAAAACATTAGTGATCATGAAACCAATATGGGTTTTTAAGTGGATATCAATAGACTATGGTAATACTCGATATCGGTAGTATTCATGTTATTCATACATTAGTGTTCCTTCACGTGGATGAGTTTTTATTCCCATAGATTAGATCCCATTTGTGATAGGTTTTATACCTAATGGAACATTTCATTTTTGGTTTCTCGCTTATTTATCTTAGAGCATATATATTGATAGTTTTTTTATTATTTCATGTTGTTCTATATGTGCTTTCTATATTAATGGTTTATGTGAATATCATATGATTTTATATAAACAAAAGGTTTTATTAAAAAAATGTGTCACTTTTGAAACAATATATATACATATATTTATATATATATTGGGTTTTTTAATCTAGACCCAATGGTTTTTATGGTATTATACTTTTATATATTCTTTGGTGGAATCTAACTTGTCTTAGTGATCACACCATATTTTTTTCTTTTGGAATTAATAGCCTTGGGTGTTCAAGTTGTCGGTCATGTGAAGGGAGTCAAGTAGAATGACTACTTCTCTCATTTTTTATTTTTCTTGTAGTGTTTTAGGATGATGGTGACTGATAGTCACATGGAGGTTTGGTCTTGCACTTGTTTTTATTTTTCTTTCAAGATCAACCTTTTTTTCATGTTCTTGAATGTCTAATAGAATTGTATCTGTCTTCCTCATTATACACTAGTGGTTACCTTATTTGTTTATACATGGTAAAAACTATGATATCATTTAAGGATAAATCATTTCCACTATTGTATGCATTGGTACCTAGGTTCTTGTAAATAGTCACAAGCCATTGGGAATGTGCTTTAGGCCTTGTGTTGAGCCGATTCCTATGACATGTTAGGATGAACTGAATTGGTATGTTACAAAATGTTATCAGAGACATACGCATATGAAAGTTCATTGAAACAACCTATGGATGGTTTGGGGTTTGGTAGATTTGAGATATTGTTGTTCGGGATCAAGGATTTTGTTGCGAATGGATGCTCGATCACCACATTTTTTTATTCCACTTTAGTTACCATGGGAAGTCTAGGTTTGTTTTCTTTTTTTTTGATTTCTATAACTTATGTTTTGATGTGATTACTTATGATCCTCATTGGGACTGTTGAACTACTTAAGGGTTATCCTACATTTAGGGGAAAAAATAAAAGATGAATCTTTTTGTAATATATATTTGGACGGATTGGAAAACCATTAAGGGACTAGGATTTTTGGTTTTTAAAGTGTTAAAGTGTAATTTCAAGATTCTCTCTTGGTTTCCATCCACATCGGTAGTTTGAGAATGAATCTGCACCTCATTTTTTTTTATTTTAAATCAATGATTCTTAGATTCTTTGAGTGTCATTGATGAGGAAAATAAACAATGTTTTTTTGAAAGAGTGTTTGTAAAAAACCTTCTAAAATATTTTTTAGAGGTTTTCAAAATAAATAGTGTTTGAAATGGATTTCTCATCCTTCAGTGGTTTTTTTAAAACATCTCTAAAGGTGTTTTCAAATTTTGTTTAATTGTATGTTCATCCTAGACCTTTATTTTGTAAAGGGTTGTATAGTGTTCTATAAAATACACAAAGATAAGAGTTATCCTCTTTTGTTGTTGGAGTGATTCTTCTGGAGAGTTCTTAAGTTGGAGTGTGGTGATTTCTTTGTGACTGGTCCTTTTTCCTCATCTGTTGGTTCTTTCCTAGACTCTAAATAGAGGGGTAAGTATTGTATTTTAGAAAGAAGTTTTTGATATGGATGGTCTTAAGTTGAACCATCATGATGTCTTTTTTTTCTAATGAGAGAACCGTGTATGTTTTGTGGGGTAGATAGGTCATTCGGGACCATCTTTCTTGGTTTTCCTATGTTCCTTGGGAAGGGAAGAATCTCTGGTGTATCCATTGATTTGTGTGTAGATCCCTTGAAGGTCGCACTATCTAGTTTCAGTGTGGTTACAGTTTGGTAAATCCATATTTAAATGTGTTATTCTATATCTTTCTTAGGATAATTCGTTGCGATTAATGGTTATTATCAGTTTATTTAAGCCTAATTGTTTCATTTTACTCTTTGATATATTTTCCATTGGATATATTTTTGGTGAAATCTGGTCAATGATTTTAGTCTAGGTACCCTAGACTTGGTGAGCCTTGGTGATTTAGTTTCATGACAGGTTTGGAAGAGAGTTCCATTTGTGATTTATTATTATTGGTTGGATAATGGGGATCACATGTTTGATATTTTTAAATATGAATTAACATTGATGAAATTTCATTACACAATTCTACAGATTTGTAATTTATTTTTAGGTAATGTTTTCGTTTGGATCCTATCCTAGTTATGTGAGACATAGTGGATCTGATGACTGGACTTGTTCCTTTTTGAATATTAATACTGTTTTTAAACCCGATGATCTTATGAACATTTATTTTGGATGAATCCTTTTATAAGGATTGACAAAATATCCCCTTGGTTGGTTGCACCCTATGAGAGAAGGTTTGTTTCCCTTAGTAAGGGGTGGAGATATTTGGGGTTTCCATTATTTGAAATGTGAGAAATTATTTTTTATCATTAATTATATCTTTTTCAGTGTAGTCACTTGTAGTTGAATAGTTTTAGATTGAATAAAAATTGATTGGAAACCTATGTTCAATTTATCTTTTCCTTGGCTCCTTAGGTTGGATAATTATAAACCTAGGACCCATTTGAATTGATTGAAGTAGGGTTAGCTTTATCTCTAGTTTTGGTTCATGCTAATCTTAGTTGGGTCTTTTTTTTCACCTTTAATCTTTAGTAATTGAGTTGGAATGTGTCTTAATGATGGAAAATGGGTAGTGGATTAAGGATTTGTCCAATTATACCATCATATAAATAATCTAACTCGTTGTGAACTTGAGTTGATAGAAGTTTTACATGATCTCCTAAAAGAGTTACACTATAACCTGAAGAATAATTTTATTATATATTTAAATCATGATTGGGTAAACTATACATTTACCTAGAGGAATATGATCCTGGGATATAAATGTTGGGTTATGCGATTTTTATATCCTTGATTTTGATATTTGTTATACTCTAGGAGAAGTATTTTTTATCATAGACACTTATATAATTATTTTACCAAATTAATCCCTGAAGAATCAAAGGTATATGGATCAATATGAATATTTTTTTCAAAAATTCTATGCGGGGTATTTGGGGATCTCAAGTGCTTGTTTTCCTATATTGTGAGCCAGATGAGTTCATTGTGAAAAGGGTTTTCGATCTGGCATGTCATATATAGTAGTTGGTATTATTTTAATGAAACATTTTATAGGGGGTACATCTTGAGAATCTAGTTTCAATCTACCTATGGTTCCCTATGTCTTCAAATTCGGTTGGTTATTTTGGTTGGATTTAGTCAGGGGTTGATAACTAGTGAACATATGTCTAGTTGGACCCTGAACTCTAGGGTATCATGATGTGTCATGGTTTGGGAAATCGATGTTACTGGACTAGAGTGAGTTGTTCGATTTCAGACCTTATGTCATGATGCCCTACATATTTTAAAATAAGATCAATAGAACACATTAATACTAGTTTGTCATATAATTATCCATTACACTTTATAATTTGGAAAAAATATTCATACCATTAATAATTGGAAAACCATATAATCCAATTGGGGAAGGAGACGCAATTTTTTAGATCATAAGTTGATTCATGAAAATGGATAGTTTCTTTACTATTAAGTAATGGTTATGGTAAAAATTCATAAATGTTATGTTTGATGGGTTTTGAATCTCTATAGTCTGATTTAATCAACCATTATATGTAGATACCCTTTCTTTTCTTCTCAATTCTGTAATGGATCAATAAATGGAATGTGTTCTCCATTGAGGTGAGCATGTCATTTTATATTCAAATGGATGATTGGACTGGATGAATAGTCATATATTAGAGGATGTGTCTCAGACATTCCGGATTTTGCTCGTTAGATTTTCAGTTTTTTGTCTTCCTTTACCTATGATTATGGATATTCACTTTGATGTGTCTTATGGGACACATTGTGAATCATATTAATGATAGGAAAGGGTATTTTAATGGTATTTTATAATAATTAGTCTTGTTTATGGGTGACATGGATGGTGTAGTTATCTCGATAAAGGATATCTGTTGTTTAATTCCACCTAAGGTGTTATAAAAACTACTGACAATGCACTTTGGAGGATGATGTGATGGACCAGATCTCTCTTACGAAATCTTGTTTCATTTGTGATATTTTCATTTGGGTAATCATGATAAGTGGAACTAATGTTTTTATCCCTTTCAATATTATTGAATAAATTTTAATGTTGACTTATTGGTTGGACTTTCCATATCACAAGACATTGATTCACAACATGTCTTATGTTCCCAAATCTATGATTTATCAAATAAACCCTTACCACATGGTTAAATGGGAGGATGTTGTTCTTGAGACCAAAAACTCCATGGTGGAGTAGCCAATTTAGTTACTGATTTGTTAGGATAAGGTGTTTCATGGTAAAACGTTTTTACTTTTGTACATATATTATGGAAGTGTGGACAAGACAACCACAAGAGGTGTGGGATGGAATAATTGATTATATGGTAGTTTCATTATCTCCTTACAATTCCATAATGTTGAGTAATTTCTAGGGATAAAATATTTCATGGTGGGGAATATTTTCATTCCCTATAGGTCACTAAAATGATAAATTTTTAGCTTGGTATATCACTTTTTATGTAAAATATGTTTTAAGGATTTTGAGGTTTAAAATTTGGAAATTTGAGGAAAACAGTCTAGGGATACAATTTAGGCATGATGTTTGTCTTACTATGTGATATATATTTATGGTATCCAGTGGTGCTTTGCACAGTTTGTGCATGGTTTGTCTAACTATGATAGTCTTAGGGAAAACTATATAGATGTTTTTATTTTTTATCAAGTGGATGACACCTTGGTTTTCAAATTCTGACATCTTTTATAGGAAACTACCTGACATAGATTTCATGGGGTATTTACCACCACACAGTTATCACATAGTTTTCCAAACAAAGAGGCAAAACCATGGGGTTTGATTCAAAGTTTAAAAAATATAAATTTTCCATCATTCCATTGATCATTTAAACCTTTATTCATCTTATAATTACTCATTATCATAGACTAGCCTATCCATGTATCTATAGGAGGTTATCCCATTTTACCTATGTTATATTCCCTTAGTACTTTGTGGATCTCTTAAAGGAATGCCCTATTTTTATTTGATCTCCTCCTCTCCTTCAAGGACCCTGCTCAAGATCATTTCTCCTTATTTCATTGAAATTTAATTTGGCTATGATTTAAAAACATAGAGGGTTTTATCAAGAATTCATGTCGATTATTTTGGATCTATGATTTTTAGGATCATATATCTAGTTTTCCGACTTCTATTATCAAAATAGACTTGTTTTCATCCATTATTGAGGTTGGTTCCTCTATAAAAAGGATCTAATTGATGAATTACATGATATTCTTGTAAATTAATTTGGTTAGATTTATGATTTTTTTTATATCAGAGAATAACTGTTTCATGAGTTTTTTTTAAATGGGTTACTTTTAAAAATAGATAAATTCACACTATGTGTTTCATGAAATTAATCGAAGGTGGTTTTTAATAAAAAATGGTTCTTCAATCATGGGAGTGGTGAAGCTTCACTGTGAAAATGTTTTATAAATTGTGATGTTGTTTTTCAATTTTTTAGAAAAAATAACATATTGGGAAAATAGGGTTCATTATGTTAGCTACATATGCAACCATATTGAGTGTGATAGCACTAGGGATTTCTTTTATATCTATAGATCGTGGGAGTACTCTATATTGGTAGGATTCATGTTATACATATATTAGTGTAACTTCACATGTCCTAGTATGTATTTTTATAGGATGGATTCTATTTGTGATTTTTTTTTGTACATGATGGTACATTTAATGTTTGGATACACATTTTTATCTTATTGCGTATTCATGGATAGTTTGTTTATGATATTATGTTTTCTAATTTTTACTTTTCATACAACTGATTTACATGAATATGTTAAGATTTTATAAAAACTAATGGATGTTTTATACAATGAATCTATTTCAAAACTTCTTTATAAAAATTTTCAAATCTACAACAAAAAATTTCATGGTATTAGATTTTGTATATATTATTTATTAGTATCCTACCATGATTAGTGCTCACACTATACTTTATCCTATGGGTGTTTGTAGCCTTGGTTTTGTAAGTTACAGGTATGGGGAACCGAATCATACAACATGAGAAATTCTCCTAGATTTTATTGTTCTCATAGTGTTTTGGGATTATGGTGATGGATTTTCACATGTTTTCTGGTCATACAATTGTTTGATTTTTCATTTGGGATCAACCTTTTTATCTTGTCCTTGTATGTCCTATTGAAGTGTATCTTTCTTCAATATTATACTATGGTTGTTATCATATTTTTGTTATAAAAATTCATTTTGTCAAATTTTCAATGGTGATATACTTAACACTATTTTATAATTTGGTACCAAGGTTCCGATCTCCATCCCATTTTGACCAGGAACACGCTTCAACCCCTATGTCGAGCCAGCTCAGGTGAAATGCCTTGTTGACTGGGGTTGGTTCATTACATAAACATTTTTAAAATTTGGTCAATGTTGAAAAAGAAGTGAAAATTACCATTATGAAAACATTTAAAGTATAGGTAATAAATGTAATTAAATAATTTTGAGGAATACAGACATGGAAGAATTAGTTCATTAACCAAAGGGGAAATAAGGTCTTCTTTTCTTTAAAAACATTTTCTCAATCATTATAAGTTACAAAGAGATAAAAATGATAATAACACTTGATAAATTCATGGAATAACGATCATATACAAAATATATGTGGTTTAAAAGATAATACCTATTAAATTTCTCTCAATGAAAACTTATTATAGACAATACCGAAAATAAATGAGATTGTTACAAAAAACCATCACCACTTTAATAAATTTTGATACATAACCCCTATAGAAGAAATAAATTCAAATGAATACTTTGATATAATAAAAATAAAGATATTAATGATAAAAAATATAAAATTGGTAGTGGATATACTTCATAAAATAATATAGGTGTGTAGAATATTATATGTCCCAAAGAATACAATGTTAGATGATAAACCCTTACCAGTTTGGAAAATTTCAATAAAAACTCATTAGATAATTTTTTTAAATTATAAATTTAAATACCATAAATTTAAAATGATCCATGATATAAAATGTAAAAGGGGAATTATATAAACCTCATATTCATAAATAGTTACATAACATCAAACTTGTCTCAACGAAAAAAATATTAAGAAAATGAACCATTTCCTTAAGTCTCATATTACTTTATATTTTCTCAAACATCCCATATAAATAATATATATTTAATAAATATATATTAACAAATATATTTATATATATTATATCATATTTTACTTACATATAACATATTATCACCAATTTATAATTTTTTTATTAAAATCCCTCTTTTGGGTGATAATTTTTATGTTTTTCAGGCTTGTTTCAATCCAGTATTCTTGGTCCCTGTACATTGATAATGGTTATGTAATATTAATATTTTTAATAATATCATGATTATAATATGTAATAATATATCAATTTGATATATATTCATATAAATCAGTGATGAAAAACGAATTACATCACTTCATGGAGAAGGTAATCCGTACGTACATATGTGTGATGTTTTAAATTTTTGATAGAAGAAATGAAAGAGAATTAAATAATAAATAAACTATCCAAAACTATATTTTTTCATAAATATAATATATATTCAGTAAATACATCATTATAATGACCAATTTAATGTGTTGATGAAAAATGAAACTTTTCACTTCGTGGAGGTGGTAGTCCCCATATACGGCTGCACGATATTTTATTTTCCCCAAAGGATGTAAAGGTGGTGGATAATGGTTATTTCATCATCATGACAAAAATTTTGAATTTTTTTAAAAAAAATAATTTTTGTTAATGGATACCATAAATTTATAGGAGGTATAAAAACAAATGAAATTGAAAGTACTCAGTTAAGTGTTATATACCTCTTCGATGAGAAACCAATTTTGAATTAAACCCTAAGCCATGAAAATATTGTATTTAGAAAAAAATATCTATAAAGTGAGTATAGAAGATAGGATGGTATTATAGTGGGTATTTGTTTGAGATATAATGATAAAACATTGTTAATAAGGGAGTAGAGAAGACCCCCTTCTATAAGTGAGAGGATGGGGTCTATGGGAATTACCTAAACTATTACTTATACATTAATTAATTTTCTAGTTCAACTGGAAGAAATTGATATATTGAGAATCTATGATGAGGATTAACTAAAATAATAATATATAATGAAATTTATTCAATTATATGTGATTTTTAACCCTTATCTCTTAATTTTAACCCTAATTAACCCTTTTTATGATTACAGTGATATCAAATTGTTTTTATATGTTAGGGATCGTGGAAGTTACTATAAAATAAAATGTGAAACTTAAGTGGAATATGTTTAATATTATATGATTTATTAAATTAAATAATCTAATTTTTAGATTTTATAAATTTTAAATCATTTAATAACAATATTATATAATTCAGATACCATTAAAGTTATTTTCAGAACCATCCAAAAAGTTTGAATTTAAAGACAACAAGATTGAAATGGGATTAAAATAATTTTTAAAATATCCCCAATATAGTTTATTCATCTAAGAAATTTTTGTAATAAAATAATTCGTCCAAATTGTATTAATTTAAATATTTTGAAGAACATTTATTTGATCTTTTTATTACTTGAAAATGTGTTGTACTATAATTTCCAAAATTACCATGATAAAAAAAATAATTCATTTTTTTTCAAATAAGCATTTAGAAAGGAATATAAACTACTTTTATCCATATGAAAAATATTAGAAATATTAAAATAAATAAAGTAAAATTTCGTATTTATTCTTTACATAAAATAATATTAAATTCATTATCAAAGTAATGGGGAGAAATATATGCATCAATTAGAAGATAAGATTATTAAGGTCAAAATAACACTATAAAATGAAATAAATTAATGTTTTTTTGAATATTTATGGCCCTTATTCCATAGTTTTAACCATGTTTTTCCTTTTTACCCCCACTAAGGTGATAATATTTACCATGGTTTCTATTTTTATTGTCAAAAATTAAATGATAAATATATAAATATTTTACCTCTTAATTATGAATATGGATTACATTTTTAAAGATTAAATTTCTAGAAGTGGCATAAATTAAATTTAATATAAATGCATATAACTCAATGAAATACATTTTTTATAAAAAAAACCTATTTTAAACCTAATAATGTACTTATACCAAAATAAGGTATAATGATAATTCATATATAATTAATTAGATTATATATTATCAATAGATACTTATTTTACTTTAATATCAAATTCAAAACATAATGGGGAATTTAAATTACTTGATTTAATGAAAATAAATGAATTTTTTCATTTTTCTATATTATTCACAATTCAATAAATAATAAATATTTTTAAAAAATTACCGAAAAATCTTACTAATAAAATATTGAAATGATAATTTAAAAAATAATATTCATTTACTAAGATATAATTTTTGGATATGGCCTAAATTAATTATGATTTCCAAGCACAAAATGAAGTAAAAATTATTTTTTTAAGAAACATATTCTTGAAGCATAAAATGATTTTTTTTGAACATTTAGTAATTATTTATTATGAGTTAATAAATATATTTAAATTATAAAAACATTAATACTTATTTTTAATAATGTGGTTATTAATATTTCTACCACTAATTTAATGTCTTGGTTATAATGGTCACACAATAATATTTTTATTACATAACCAAAATCTATTAAATATTATTGTTTTCTGTTAAGAATGTCATTGAGCATAATTTATGTTGAAACTATATCCCTAGGGTATTACATTATATCACCCTTAAATAAATTTAACCCACACATTTTTCATCTAGGTAATCAGTGGTTCAATATTTTCAAACACCTTTGCTGAAAACCCACATCGTATAATTGAATAATAAAACTTCCTTTAAAATGGGTATGTGGGTAACATAAAGGTTACGAGAAATAACACATAATTGGGTTCTCATATATGGAAATAATTAGGGGAAAATTCAAATATGGATATTTAGGAGAGAAATAATGTTATAGGAATAATATTGTGTGATGGGGAATGTTAATAACCATAAAACCATAAATCATTAATAGATAAAAAAGACATTCGATTTATCAGAATTAGTGGTAAAAAGTAGATTATTTTATTTAAAGATATTTTTTCATATATTTGAGAAGTTATTGTAATTTCAATATAGTGTTAATTAAAAATTATACTTACTTGATTTACTTCTTTTTCATATTAAGAATTCCTTCCTTCTATTATGTTTTGATCATTTTGCACTTCTATCTCATATCTTACTCAATGAAATGAAAATTCAAGATTAAATTTTTATGGCTAAACTAAAAAAATTAAATTCCAATAGATAAAAAGATCTATACAATAAAGTCAAATCATTTATCCTTTATTTAACAATTTACCATTTCACGACCTGGCCCAAGATGGGGCTTGAGCGGAAACTACCCCAAGCCCACCTCTATAGGCTAAGGGCTAGAGACCAGTGCTGAAGGAATAAATAACCCATGGGGGCATTTTCCTAATTACCTATAATAACACACATACCCATCTTGATTAAACATCATAAATGGAGTAAAAGTAATATAATATGAAAGATAAGGTAATCTCAAAGTATGAAAAACCTCTAGAGAGTACATATGTATGGTAGTGTAAACTGAAAAGTAAATGGGAGAACTACATGCCCAAACAGAAATATTCTCTAAACTATAAAAACTAGAAAAGTAATCTACTAAGAGAGCCCATCTCTTGAATCCCATGCTGTAAACACCATACGCGGTTCAATGTACCATGTATCTATAAGCTTTCCTGAAGTCAAAACTGACCTTTGCATCATTTTCATAAGATACGACATGATAATGAAAAGTTCATGCAGGGATGAGTATATAAAAACCTAGTAGGATACCCTAAAATATAAAGGTATAGTAGTAAGAGACGCAACAAGAATAAAAGGACAATATATGTAATATAAATTCAAATATACATTGTCAACCCAAACCAATAGTTAAATTAACCTCATCCAAGCACAAGGGGATCAACATGGTTAGTTAAGGAACTACATGTAAAGTCTTATCCACATATAGAAGGAGAACATAAATAACATGGAATAACCTATGTGTCATTTCATCTTAAGTATAGAGTGTAACCAAATCCAAGGTGTGGATAGATAATAAACTATATACATATGATCATTTAAAATAATCCCAAATGAGGGAGTAAGGGGATCTCCACATCATAGCTCAGACCAGAAATAAGAGTTTAAAATAGTTCCAAAAGTCCATTAATGATTCTTAGCCACTCACTACGTGCTCCTTGATGTAACCGTACAAGTCAGTTCATGCCTTGTCACTATGCTTCATAGTCAAGGTGACACAAATTCGAAGTTGAGGACATGGTTCCAAATATGTTAGTGTGTTCCACTCTATAAATATATGTAGAGGACCTACACCCATGCTGATATGGTGTTCCACTCTAGTGTCATGTTTACCCAGGCCCATGCAGATGAGAGGTTCCACTTGGTAAGTTATAAGACCCTTCACAATGCTGTTGGGGGGTTTGGTGAGTCGTTTCACCAAAGAAATGTTATCATTGTCCCAAATTATTTTTACCCTTACAATTATATTACCAGTAAGGGGTTGATCCATAGGGAAAAAGAGGTTATTTTTGTCTTTTCATAACTAATTTGTATTTTTGTCTTAGTGAAGTGTGTTGAATTTAGAGTCTATTTTTGATGTTTGGATAAAAATAATAACTATTTTTAAGTTTCTTTAATAAATTACTTAATGAATAGAATAAAATACGGAAAAATTGGTTTTGATACAAATTAATGAGAGAAATGTGTTGGGGTTGTGGATTTATGAGAAGTTGATTATTAAATCGAATGGATAATGAGGTTTTGTTGTTCATAATAACCCAATACTCTGGGTTCAATTTGTAACAATGTTTTCTTGGTCCGGTAAACATTATATTTAGATATGAAGAAAATAACTCCTTGGTTTGGTAGTTAGTGTTTAACAGTTATTTATTTGGATTAGTCCATTTTTGAGTCAAAAAATACTTACAATGATCATGAAAATATACATTGTCATTCTTCTTTTGAATCCCTTGTTATTATTCCCTTGGTATGGTTCAGAATTTTTAGTGATAAGATGATGTAATTTTAGAAGAATAAGAATAAGTTAAAAGAACAAACACATTCATAGAAACTAATCTATAGTACAACTCTTACATCTTCCACAACCCCAACACACTAGGTATTTAGTTACACATTGAGGTAACGATAAGCACAAAATTCTCAATACCTGATGTGATCATTGCTTGGAACTTCAAAGAGGGAATGAATCTTCAGTAGAACAGTAGAATGGCGAAGTAGTAGAATAGTGGTAGAATGGAAGCATAGATTCTTTCTTTCATACCTTCAAACCTTTATTTCCACACTTTCTACTCTCTAGAACAAGAGGCCAAGGCCTCTATTTATATGAAATATGACTACATGGATTGTGAAAAAAGTGCACGACATGTACTTTTGTCAACAAACTTTTGTCATTGTTTTCTTCACTGGTAGGCAGTCTAGCACGCCATCTTTGACTTGGAACAAAGTGTTTCCTAGTAGGTAGATACACATGGCATGTAGCGCCGCCAAACATGGTGTGTAGTATCATTTTTTGGCCACCAATCTCTTTTAGAAAGGTATACAGGATGTGTATAGGTTGAACACGACGTGTCCCTGCCAGCTAGCCACATGGGTGTGTAGACTTCTTATCATCTGCCAACTGCTTCTAGAAGTGTGTACAGGATGTGTAATGTGTGAAAACGGTGCATACCAGCTTCTGGTTACTTGGGAATGTACTTCTCCAAGTCAATCTGTGTCTGAGTTTGAATGTACACGACATGTGTTTAAGTACACGCCATGTAGTTTGTAAATATTTCTTCAATTCTCCCCAATTTTGTGTATTGGGCCATAAATCTCCTGAAAATGAACAATATTACCAAAATCAAAGTATTTTTCCACTAAGTTGTTAGTAATTTCCAAAAACTTGTTCTTATTTACAATAAAGTATATTAAAATTTATACACAAATTGGGTGCATCAAACTCCTCCATGCTTAGTCATTTTCTTGCCCTCAAGAAAATCACAACATCTAATTAAGAGAGCCTATATTTTAAAAGGATGGAATTCAGCTAATCATAAATGTAAATAATAACTCACAGGAATTTTTTTTAAAAACATACAAAACAGTTTCAATTCAGGAGATGTTCTAATCATGCCTCAATATAATACAATTTACTATTGTCATCCCCCTTTGAAAACTTGTTTCAACCTTTCAAAAATAAGTAAGCCACTTGATGATCTACCTCACCAATAGTATACTCAATACTCAAGATATTTTAAATTAAAGTTATGCTCAATCAAAGATATATACACTACATCCATAGGTTTACAAGAACATAGTTCTCCACTGCATAAAATTGATATAAAAAAATCATGAGAACTTTTTAATAAGGATAAGATGTTTCTATGGCTAAAGTTTGGTAGGAAAATATGTGAAAAATAACTCTAAGGATTAAAAAAGGAGGCTAAATTCTTAAATAAAAGTGCATGATATTCGAAGTTAATCTTAATGTAAAATAATCCTCAACAAGATCTATCAAATGATCTCATCACCGCCATCTCCTTTAGTTAGGTAGGTAGGGTTCACAAACCAACAAGTGAGTATAAAGTCCCTTTGTTAGTACCATTTTTTAAATAGAACAATGGAAACCTTTTAGAATTTCCACGAATAGAGGTTTGGAACCATTTCTGCCCTAAATGATCAAGAGGCTCTCCCCCATACTTAATTTCATGACAATTTGCTAAAATATTCCATGTGTTACCAATCCCTTATTTTAAGGTCTAGTGGATAATCATGAAAAATCATAAAATAATTAGGGTAGGAAGGGAAATATTCTCGTAATATGGCTTCTTATATAGGATATTCATGGTTTCTAGGGACTTTAAGAAGATAAGATGTAGGTTAGGTCTCAAGATAAAGGGGTTTAAACAATCTAACGCCTCAATCATTTTAATGTAATTCAAAAATTCATAATGTTTTGAGAAGAAAACTTTCAAATTCTGGTAGTTGTGAATATCCTAAGAATCTCTCAAGAAAGAGGGTATTATAAAAAATATAAAAAAGGTTTTAGAATACCTTTCAAGAGTGGGAAAAACAAATAAATAGATAATCAGGTCGTTACTTGCATATAATTGACTAGTCTAATCGATGTAATTATCCCAGTATTACAAGTTTTAATTTAAACTATATCAGCAATCATGTTAAAACAGTTTAAGAACCAAAATAATCATTAAATTTTTTAAAAATTTCCCACTTTCAGCTCTATTATTTAGAAATATTTTTAACCAAAATGTCTTCACCTTTTAAAATATATCATCTAATAATGATGTCTCCTAGAATGATGACAAGGGAAAAGACTAAAGTGGTTGAGAGACCCACCCATACTTAATATCGCATGTGTTCCACCAAGTGCCACGTAAAGTCAATAAGGGAATGTGGAGACACAACAGTGGACCAAAATGAGGGGAAGTAAGTAAAGAAGTAAACAAAGGAAGAAAAGAAAACAATGGAAAAACTTGGAAACCAATACTTACCTCGTGTCTAGGCAAAAGAAAGACGAGGAGTGATGGAGAAGGCTAGTTCATATCATTCTAGAGTAACTGTGATGGTCGTGGTGAGAGAACACTACAAGAATACATGACATACACATGCACAAGATATCACAAAGACATATATAATGAAAACAATGTGTCCAAAAAAAGTCAGGTGGTCACCTTAGAAGAGGCATCATCTGGTACAGAAATAGCCGATAGAGAATTATTAGGATCCATGGAAACTAGTGGCCCAGAATCTGCACCCAGAAGAGAACCCATAGAACAAGGATCCAAAGGAGCTGGACTCAGAATAGGAAGCTCAGCATCACTCCTAGGACTGGCAGCATTAGTGGCAGAAGATGGGCCTGTAGTGGATATGAGAACTGAATTCGTGGCTAGTGTAGAAAAGGGAAGTCGAGCTACGAAATAAGGTACATGAACAAAGTTAGAGGCTAGCGGTGGGGGTATTGGTATACCATGTTGTTGAAGAAGAAGCCCCAATATCTTTTCTAGTCGGTCTTGACGTCGAATGAGACGAACCAAGTGCTGCTCCATCGCGGCTAGGCAGTGATAAATGGAGAGATCAGCCGAGGGTGAGGGGGTAGGGGTAGTATGTGGAATAGAAGAAGGTACGCCAGACGAGAGGGGTTAGAAGAAGGGGGGTGGGGTGGTGAATCTGGAAGGTGTGGGAAAGGAGTAGGTGCCTCGATGAGGGTAGGAGGGTCAATAGGTGGTCAGGAGGTGCCTGGTCAAGGACGTAAGCACCCCTGCTTCCGGAATAATCCCATGTGAATAAGCATGAGATAGTCCATTATATGGGGAAACCTAACAAGTCGTTTGAAGAGAAGGCTCAAAAACCCTAAGTTGGTGGGAAAGATGGGTGGCGTAGAACCCACCGTTTATGTTTCCCTGACAGCCGGAAAACATGGCATGAAAATAGGAGGCAACAAGGTAAGGGAGGTCCGGGTAGCCCTGCCGGATGACACTAGTGAGGAGATCTATGTCTTGACCGGTCACATCCCCCATATCCTCATGGAAGGGTAAAATGATGACGTTGAAGCACCGGTGGGTGAAGTGATGGATAGAGTTAGTGATGAGGGTACTCTTTCAGGAAGTAGTGGTATAACGGTGGCCAGGCCCTGTAATCTCCCACAACATAGCAACGATGTCAGAGCGCTCGGGTCTGGTCAGGGTAGAGATAGGGGGTGAGGTGATGATATGAGGATAAAAACTACACCCTCAACCATACATGGTCATAGTAAGGGAAAAGGGCTGGCCACCTACCTAGAACCGGACCACTGGGACCGAATCACAAGGTGTCTCCTGGTACTCAGATTCTTCGAACTCAAAGGAAGATGCAAACTCCAAAAATAAATCCATAACAATAGGAGTGCTAACCTGGAAGATTGTGAGTAATGGAGTGTGTACAAGGAGATCCTCAAACTCGCCCTAGATACACAGCTGCTAAGCGATGCTGCGGTCAAGATAGCGACTGCTCAACGGGATCGGGTGGCAAGAAAAGTTCCAGACCCGATCATGCACAAAATCGATGACTGAGAACACCATGCAAGGGTAAGGAACACCTAAAAGGATTGGAGAAGGTGGAGGTTCAGTAGCGGGAGCTGGGTTTGGGGGAGGAGTGGTTGTAGTAGATGGAGGGTCGCTATATGGGGCGGTCGATGATGGACCATCTCCGTGTCAGGAAAGATTAGGTGGAGTGGCAGCAGGTGGGGAAGAAAGGGTTGTTCTATGAGGCTCGGTGCTAGATGGGGGAGGTATGGTAGAACTAGGACCAGCCTCGGCTGAGGTAGTTTGTGGTGGAAGGATGGCCAACGGAGGGAGCTGGTATACAGGAGAGTCTGAATCTGGTGATGTCGTAGGCTGGAGTTGGATCCGAAGAAATATGGGCCTCTCGCCCTAAGTGGCGGAGTTGGTCCCTTCCCCCGTGAATGTTATCTATCTTCCATACCCTGAAAAATAATGAAAACTAGAAAAAAATAAAAAGAAAAGAAAATGAAAAATAATAAAATGTGAGAAAGCTGAAAAAAAAAATAATAAAATTACATGGCATGTGTATCCAAAGTACACGACGTGTAGTAAAAGAATGTTAGCGTCCTGTGTTTGTTGGATAGACACACCGAGTGAGCATCTAAGACCTAGGAATGAGACATGTCATGTACTGAACATACATGTCATGTTCATGAAAAGTGGTCCTGGTCGTGTGTTTGCAAAGAAATGACCATTGTGTAAGCAGTGCTAATAATACAGGACACGCCGTGTGAGAGGACAAAACGATGTATTCAAGAACAAGGGGTAAATGGTTGTAGGAAGTGGTAGGCATGGGATGGCTGAAAGAAATGGTGTACATGGCGTGTACTAAACAAACATGTCGTTTACATGGACATGGTGTGAGAGGCCGTGTGAAAAAAGTACCCAGGCACGATAAGGGCTGGTACACAGTGTGTACCAAACATACACACCGTGTATTTTTAAATTGTGAAGTATTCACTGTGTGGATGTGTACAAAAGTACATGATGTGTGTTCTTTTATTTGTGCTTGTGTATTGTGGAAGCCGAACGGTCGACTGATTCGTAAATCACCCTAAATGCTTATGAAAACTTAAAATAAAGGGTATAAAAGGGAATACCTAGACCGGAGATCAAAATGAAGGAGAAATCATATGAAAAAACACCCTAAATTAGCGTATTTTGAAGTGGGGAAGCCGGGTGTCTTACAGGGGAAGAAACAGGGAGATGTGAGGGTTCTCCGCGACACGAGCTGAAGCCAGGTGGTCTACGACTTTTATAGACTAGGTAAACGGCATGTACAATCGACTACATGTCATGTATCCCTTTTTTATAGAAATAATATATATATATATATATAATTATTATACTAAACTATATAATATTTAATAATATATATATACATAATATATTAAAAATAAAACTATACATGTAATGTATCGGTCAATACACATCGTGTGTCCTAAAATTGGAAAAAGAAAAGTATAACCTTTAGTCTGGTGCTTGGGGCGAGGTTCGAACCGGTGATCGGCCGTTCCGAACAGAAGCCATCGACCACTGGAGAAATGTTTGGACTACTGGTCATATTATGTTTTTAAATACAGTTAAAGTAAATAGGCCTATACTATATGGGAAGAAGAAAATGCACGGCGTGTGGTTTTTAATTAGAAAAAAGAGATGAAGCAAGATGATTAGCTGAGTTCGAACCCAGGTATTTTGGATCCTGGGTCGAGACAATGCCAATCTTCCAACTTCACATGCATGAATTTCTTTATGTGAAAAATCTTTTCAGTTTCTAGAATGAAAACATCACACACATGACGTATATCAAAAGTCACGCTGTGTGGGTTTATTAAAAAGGACAAATGATGGAAATTGTGTGGTTTTCGAGACTCAAACCCGGGTCTTTTGAAATTGGGTTATGATCCTGGCCAACCGATCCATCCCCACCATGGGTTTTCTTATAAAAACATATATATAAATATGAAAAACTACCACACATTCCATGTAAGAATAAACATGAAGAAAAATGAGGGATCCCATGCTGAAGGTAGGTTTGGAGAGATTCGAACCAGTGATGGCTCAGATAAATTCCAGTGACCTTACCATTGGCACCAACATCATCCCTGTTTATTTCTTTTTTATGCTTTATATTTATAATAGTTAGAAGTTAAATGAAAAGGAATAAGTACATGCTGTGTATATAGGTGATACACGACGTGTATCTGCTCGGTTGGCTCCTATAAATCACCATTGTTTTAGGTCATTGGCTTGACCTACTTATATTTGCTTACCTACGTTGTATGGTGGACAATGGTCCCACTGTGCCTTCTTTGTGATGGTAAGCTTTCAACTGCTATCCGTTCACCTTGAATGGTTGACCATCATCTCCATATATTTCCACCATTCCATGATAGAATATGCGTATAACAAGGAATGGTCCCAACCATCGTGACATCAAATTCCCTGGGAATAATCAAAAGACGAGAGTTAAAGAGAAGTACCTGATCATGGGGTTGAAAAGATTTTCAAGAAATCATACGGTCACAAATTTTTCTTATCTTCTCCTTGTATATCTTGGCATTGTCATGCGCCTCTACTATGATTTCATCATGTTTTGACAGTTGGAACTTTCGTTTCTCTTTAACTGCCTTCAGATAAAAATTCATGGCCTTAATGACCCGTTAGGATTTATGCTCCAATTCTACTTGTATATGGAAGGACTTTCCATAGATGAGGTGGAATTGGGACCTTCCCAGCGGTGTTTTGAAAGAAGTCTGATATGCCCATAAATCATCATCCAACTTCTAGGTCCAGTCTTTCTTCGAAGTGTTGACTATTTTCTCTAGGATCTTCTTGATCTCACAGTTGGAGAGATCCACTTGTCCACTATACTGGGGGTGATATGGCATCCCTATATGTTTCTCGAAAGATGGGGGAAAGGGACCCATGAAATATATGCCTTAGGCGTCGAAAATTTTGACCTCTAGGATGGGGTGATGAGGCATCTCAGATCTACATACAACATTACTGGTTATCTAGCATCGATCACAACAAAAAACAAAGGTCTGGGAATCCTTATGCATGGTGGGCCATAAAAACCCAGATTATAAGATATTTCCTATAATACAGTCAGGGCCATGATGTCCCCCAACTTGTGAAGCATGACATAATTTTAGGAATTCATGTACTTAATTTTTGGGGATGCAACGATGGATCACCCCATCTCCACAGGATCGAAACAGAAGAGGATCTTCCCAGAAGTACCTCTTAACATCAGATAGAAACATCTTCATTCATTGGAAGGAGGGGTCAGGGTCAACAACACCTGTAACCAAAAAATTATCAATATCTGCATACCTAGGTCAAGGTATTTCGTTAATTGAAAAAAGGTGCCCATCACGGAAATCCTCCCTAATATCTCGATCATCCTCCTTCTCCAAATGAGGTAGCTCCAGGTGGGAGATATGATCAACAACAACATTCTCACTCCCTTTCTTGTATCAGATTTCCAAATCAAATTATTGTAGGAGGATCACCCAATGGATCAATCGGGGCTTCGTATATTTCATTTTCATTAGGTGCATTAGTGCTGCATGGACAATATAAACAATAACGTTAGATAGAACTAAGTAAGAATGGGACCTGTTAAATGAGAACACCACTGCTGACATATTCTTTTCTGTGGGGGTGTAGTTCATTTGTGCCTCATGGAGCGTCTTGCTGGCATAATATATAGGTTGGAAAATCTGGTTAAGCCACTGGCCCAAGACTGCTCATACTATTTATTCGCTGGCATCACACATCGCTTAAAATTGTTCCTCCTAGTTGGGAGAAGCATCATTAGAGCTTCTATCAGGTGTTGCATCAAGTGCTCAAAATCTGTAGTGCATGTCCCATTAAACTTAAATATAGCATCCTTGGTCAAAATATTGGTGAGGGGTTGGGATATTATTGAAAAGTCACGGAGAAACCACCTATAAAAACTGGCATGCCCTAGGAAGCTACGGATGGCTCTGACAGAAGTCAGAATAGCATGTCGTGAAATGACTTCTATCTTTACCAGGTTCACCTCTATCCACTCTGTTGAGATTATGTGGCCAAGGATGATGCCAAATTTCACCATGAAATGAAACTTTTCCCAGTTCAAAATGAGGTTAGTGTTTATACATCTTTCTAGAACTAGCTCCAGGTGCTGCAAACAAGTAGTGAAAGATTTTCTGTAAAAAGAAAATTCATCCATGAATACATCCAGGATCTGTTCTACCATGTGTGGAAGATAGCCAGAATACAGCGCTGGAAGGTGGCAGGGTAGTTGCACATTCCAAAATACATCATTTGGTAAGAAAACGTAACGTAGGGTCATGTAAATGTGCTTTTCTCCTAATCCTCTGGAGCAATGGAAATCTGGTTGTAGACCGAATATCCATTGAGGAAGAAATAAAAGTTGTGCCCCACTATTCTCTCTAGCATATGATTCATGAATGGAAGGGGGACATGATCTTTCCTCGTGGTGTCATTCAGCTTCCTCTAGTCCACATAGACTCGCCAGCCCGTGACATTGTGTGTGGGGATGAGCTCGTTCTTATCATTTGAAATCAGAGTGATACCTTCCTTTTTGGGTACCACATGTAGTGGAATCACCCAAAGACTATTCGAGATCAGATAAATGATGCCTACATCCAAAATTTTATTCACCTCTTTTTTTACAACTTCCATCATTGGGGATGTTCAAGCACCATTGCGGTTGTTGAGATTGCTTGGTACCTTCTTCAAACAGCACCATGGGGGTGAAAATGGTAGGTATGATTCCCTTAAAATCAACAATTATCCACCCAATGGGATGCTTCCACTATTTTGAATCCTGCGGAAGTGAATCTTCAAGATCTTGTGACAATTATGTGCTAAGTATTATAAGTAATGTTTTATGGTCTCCCAAATACCCGTACTTTAGAGAAGATGGAAGAGGCTTTAGTTCTAGTTTAGGTGCCTTTAAAATATAAGGTACAAGTGGCTCCACCTTTTCCCATTCCAGACTATTAGGAACAACTGTGTGTTTCCAATAGTGGTTTCCCTGACCTTCAAGGAATTGTAGGTCCTCTGTCACTTCTTCAACTAGAATGTCTGTAATGATAAAATTAGCTGAGGTAAAATAACATACCAGATCATCCCATTTTTTTCTTAAGCGATTACCCATAGTGGTTACTACATAACATCCCTCATTCTCAGAAAATGATGCATGTTAGATGGATATGAGGACATTGTAGGAGACTCTCTCGTCTCCTACCCGGAAAATTAGCTTCCCTTGGTGCGCATAGATCAGTACCTTTCCAGTTGCCAGGAAAGGCCTTCCCAAAATGAGAGGTGCCTCATGGTCATCCTCCATGTCGAGGATGATGAAATTTGAAGGGCTACCCACCTTAACCAGAACGTCCTCCAGTAGCCTTTTTTGATATTTGAGGGATTTTTCAGTAAGATGAAGGGCTACATGGGTAGGATTCTGGTCGTCGATCCATAGATTTTTGAAAACTTTGAGGGGCATGAGGTTGAAACTGGACCCTAAGTCACAGAGGGCCTTCCCAAACTCACATGGTTCAATAGTGCATGAAATAGTGAAGCTACCTGGATCCTAGAGTTTGGGAGGAATCGAATGCTGGACGACTGTAGAATAGTCTTTGGTTAAAAAAATGGTTCCCATATCCTCCATATTTCTTTTGTTGGAGAGTATTTCTTTCTCGAATTTCACATAAGTGGGCATCTACATCAGTGACTATACAAATGGAATATTTATGTGAAGATTCTTGAACACATACATGAATTTTCTAAACTGGTGGTCTATCTTTCTCTACTTCATTCTCTCAGGGAAGGGTAAGGTAGGCTCAAAGGGTTTGACAATATTTTTTCCTTTATTTTGCGAAGCCTCCTTCCATGGGATTTTGGATGAAGAGGGGTCTGAATCTATACCTTTTTCATCAATAGGGGTGTGGATTCACCTGGCTGTACTGGTTGGTTCTGTTGTTACTCCTTTCCACTCTATAGTGTGACGGCATGGGCCTCCTCTCTTGGGTTCTTATTAGTGTTACCCGGTAGTATACCAGGTTGCCTTCCTAAGAGTTGTTTTTCCAGCTGGCCAATCTCGTTCTCCAGGCCTCGAATTAAAGCTTCATGATTTGGGAACTTGGTCTCAGTAGTAGATATAAATTTGGTCATGTGATCCTTTAACCTTGAGGTAGTCTCTTATTGAGGTGGTTGTTGAGATGGTGGAGGTGGTGGCTTCCGCAGCTGTTGTGGGTGAGGGTTTTGATACCCTTTCTACTGATAAGATCCTTATTGGGGTTGTTACTGCCTTGGTTACTAGTTCTGATAAGGAGGCAAGTTGTAGACGGGTGGTCACTAGGGCAGAAGATTCTTCTGTTGTTGGCCCAAGCCTGTGTTCTATTGATCACTCCATGCTGGGTTCTGGTACTACTAGTGCTGGTTTGGCCCTCAGTTTTAGGGAAACATAACTCACCTTGCTTGTTGAAGCGCCTATTGCAGAACCCAAGCATTCTCCCATGATGTGGTTATCCACCCATTCGCTACATGTCAGACGGTTTGCCGCATGTACTTGGGTTGCGCCCTTCAGATTGAGCACATCGATCTTTTTGGACACAACGTCCAACTAGGCAGTAAGCATTGTAGTAGCATCAATGTTATACATACCTCATTTTTATGTGCCCCACTCAGAATTCCACTGGAATCTATTGTCAGACATGTCTTCCAGTTGCTTGAAAAACTCTTTGGGGGTTTCCTCATTACTGTACCTCCAGTAGTAGTATCCTCCACAGACATTGTATTCTTCGTCAGTCCTACATAGAAGGTTTGGAATTGCATCCAAAGTGAGAGTCTGTGGTGTGGGCATTTGTGAAACATCTCCTTGAAGAACTCCCATGATTCATACAATGACTCTGAATCGTGCTTTTGAAAGTTGTGGATTTTGTTCTATAGAGTCACCATCATTGAGGGTGTGAAGTATTTAGACAGGAACACCTGGGCGAGCTCCTCCTAGGTGAGGATGGATCATTGTGGTAATCATTTAATCCAGTCTTTCTCCATGTCCCTTAGAGATAAGGGGAAGCAGAAAAAAGAAATGGAATCCGTGGAAACTCAGTGGTGGCAGAACGCGTCGCAAACATCTAGAAAATTGGAGAGATGGGCATTGGGATCCTTACTGGGTAGGCATCTGAATTAAACAGTGTTCTGCATCAGCTGCATTATAGCAGGCTTGATTTCTATGTGTTGGGCCTGCACCAGTGGATGGACGATTCCCATGTTAGCTCCATGGATAGATGGAATATCGTACTCCATGAGAGTATGATGTGGAGGTGGTTGCTGAGGTAGTGGAGCCCACATGTTTCTTTTTCTTTTGAGGGGCGTAGTACGACCCTGACCTGCGTATAAAAATGGAATTCACTCTAGTTGGAATTTTTGGAGATGCTGCAAACCATACCCTGGAACAAGTGGAGCTTACTGTTTTTGGTTGTCATCCAGTCCTAATGGTTGTCCATCTCCTTGGACAACAGCTATATTTCCTTCCTCGTTCTGTGCCATGGGATTATTTTGATTTTTCTCACTCATGAGTAAACATTGGTGCCTCAAAAGCATCCGTTTGATCTCTGGGTCAATTGGGAATAACCCTGATGACTCAGTGTCATTGGAACATGTGAGGTAGCCACTCATACACCTAAAAACCTACAAAATACAAAACACACCAAAATAAATGAGGAAAAATAATGATAAATAGAAATGAGTTCAAAAAAAAAATATTTTTGGGAATTTATGAGTTTTATTTTCACTAGAATTCGATAAAAAAATAATTAAAACAAAGACAAAATTAACTTTTTTTCTTCCCCAGCAATGACACTAAAATTTGGTAAGTCGTTTCACCAAAGGTATGTTATTGGTGTCCCAAATTATTTTTACCCTAACGAGTATAGTACCAGTAAGGGGTCGATCCATAGAGAAAAAAGAAGTTATTTTTTTTGCTTCACTAATTTATATTTTTGTCTTAGTGAAGTGTGCGGAATCTAGAGTTTATTTTTGACGTTTGGATAAAAAGAATAATTGGTTTTATGTTTCTTAAATAAATTACTTAATGAATAGAAGAAAATAAGGGAATTTTTTTTATTCAAATTAATGAGAGAAATGCATTAGGGTTGTGGATTTATGAGAAGTTTATTATTAAATTTAATTGTTAATGAGTTTGTGTGGTTCATAATAACCCAAAACTTGGAGTTCAATTTGTAACAATGTTTCCTTGGTCCGATAAACTTATATTTAGAGCTGAAGAAACTTACTCCACGGTCTGATAGTTAGTGTCAACAATTCTTTATTTGTATTAGTCTATTTTTGAGTCAACAAATACTAACAATGATCATGAAAATATTCATTGTTATTCTTCTTTTGAATCCCTAAAAATTCTTCCCTTTGTCTGGTTCAGAATTTTCATTGATAATATGAAGTGATTTAAGAAGAATAAGATGAAGTTAAAAGAACAAACACATTCACAACAACTAATCTATATTACAACTCTTAAATCTCCCACAACCCCAACACACTAAGTATTTAGTTACACATAGAGGTAAAGATAAGCACAAAATTCTCAATACCTAATCTGATCATTTCTTGGAACTTCGAGGAGGGAATGAATCTTCAGTAGAATAGTAGAATGAAAAAGTAGTAGAATGGTGGTTGAATAGCAGCAGTGATTCTTTCATTCAGACCTTTAACCCTTTATTTCTACATCTTTTCTTCTCTAGAACTGGAGGCCAAGGCCTCTATTTATAGGAAATACAACTACAAGGTATGTGGAAAACGTACATGGTGTGTACTTTTTTCCACATGCTTTTGTAATTGTCTTCTTCACTGGTAGGTGGATTAACATGTTGTCTTTGACTTGGAGCATGATGCCTCATGGTAGGTAGATATACACGGCGTGTAGCACCGCCATACACGACATGTAGTCTCATTTTTAGCCACCAACCACTTCTAGAAAGGTATGCACGACGTGGGTAGGTTGAACACGGCGTGTCCCTGTCAGTTAGCCACATGGGCATGTAGACTTCTTCTCATCATCCAACTAATTTTAAAAGGGTGTGCATGACATGTAATGTGCGGAAATGATGTGTACCAACTTATGGTTACTTGGGCATAAAATTTTCCTGGCCAATCAGTGTCGGAGTTTCAATGTACACGATGTGTGTATAAGTACACGCTGTGTAGTTTGTAATTTTTTTCTCAATTCTCCCCCCATTTTGTGTATTTGGCCATAAATCTCTTGAAAATGAACAATATTGCCAAAATAAAAGTATTTTTCCACTAATCAGTAAGTAATTACTAAAAACTTGTTGTTATTTTCAATAAAGTATGTGAAAATGTATACAAAAATCGGGTTCATCAGGGTTCCACTCTAATGGTCAAGGACTAACACCCTATTATGATAGGGGGTTACACTATAGTCATTGAAGATTCACTACAATTCAAATTGGGGTTCAAATCAGAATTTGAGGACCCACACCCTAGTACAAAAGTCGGTTTCACTTTGGTCATCGAGGACCCACACCCATGTGATTTAGTGGGGTTCTGATTAGAAGGTAATTGTAGAGGACCTGCACCCATCCTGGTGGGGGACTCCACGCTAGTATTATAGGACTGATGCTCCAGTGTGTCTGGGGGTTCCACTCTAATCATTGAAGACCCTATCCCTGTCTGATAGGGGGTTTCACTCAGAAGAAGACTATAGTGATCCTACCTGGTCGATGCCCTCATCAGGCATCACCTCATTAAGATTCATGCATGGAATATTATACATCATATCTAAAAATTTACTATTGAGTGAACCATCATGTTCTATGTGGAAAAAAACTAAGGATAGAATACTCATGGGAAAAAATCCAATTCCAAACAAAGAAGATACAAAACTTTGAAGTTTCCTCAAAAGGAAACAAGGGGAACATGACATGCGAAGGGACCCACAGAGCGTGTGGTACCACTGTACCACTTGGCCACTGTCCTTGGTCGACATATGGTTCCCAATCCATATAGTAGTACTGACTGTGTAGATGGACTACATAGTGTTTCTAGAATAATCGGAACTAGGATGTGTCATACTGGCCATGTCTGAGGATTGACCTCATGTATGTGCACTTCGTTACACGACATGATACTTCATATAGGTTATCACCCATGTGACATGGAAATGTTGGTGTACTTGAGTTCAAGACTATTTACTTGGACATGTATTTACACATGGGATCTAGCCAAGGATCATGGATTCCAGCCACAATTCATTGGAAAGTGTATTTTAGTGGATCCTTGGTGGGGGCATCATTCATCCCACATGCCCCAAGCCTTTTAGTAGTTTGATGACTTTATCAATGTTCACTGAAATGATCATTTGTGCCTCACAATGATCACATATCTGGCCTGATTTCATAGAACCATGAATTTTTATTGATCCATCAGGGTTTCAATGGTCCGATTGGGCTTGGTACCACCTAACAATATCCAATCCAGACCACAGGGTCCTATCGATGACAATTGCAATGAATAATTGGGATAAAGGAACCATAAAAAGGGTTAACCATTTTTAGGAAAGAGTTATTGGTCAACGATCAATAATGGTTATTCCACAGCTACTAAAAGATTAAATGACCTATTTTAATCTGTTACATAATCACATTCATAGGACACAATTTGCGCAGATCAATATAACGTGGATATATCTCCCCAATCTATTTAATACAAAGGGTGAAAATTACAATTGATTAGTTTTTCCTAGGTATTGGATCATTATTTGTAAAATAATGTTCACACCAATTATTTTAGGAAGTTGATACATTCACTGCATCCAGATATGCTCTGATCTGGAATTTTATCTTTGTCCAATGTGATTCACCAACAGAAGAGCAATGAGGAGCTCTGGAATTCTCCTGGTGTTTAAGTGATAGACCACGTAGAAATTACCATGGAATTATTATTATAGGATTCATTTAGGTTGAGAAGAATTAATTAATTAATTAATTTAATAATTAATTATTTCACCGAATGTATCCCAAATGAGCAAGGAGCTCAATCTCCCTGCACCAACCTATTTTAGGTGGTTTTCAGGGTAATCACTGCATTTCGGACTCAACTATGGTATTATATTTCTGATTTAAGATTACATTTAAGATTTATCCCATTTTATTGAAGAATTTGAATAGAAAAAATATTTAAAATATATAATATTTTAATAAAATTAATTTTTGGCACACTTGGCCTTGAAATCTCATGTTTTCTCAATGCCTAGCTCTAGAAATATATATTAAAATATTTTTATGCATTATAGGAAAAAAAACCGGGTCTCTATATCATTCCGTTCAATATTTTCATCCTCAAAAGGAAAAAAATAAACAAAAAACTATGGATATTGAGATCTTACAAGGTCCATATCTTTCCATAAACCTCCTACACAATCCTATGATGCCACATCATGTCGACCAAGGAGATAGTATTTCCACAGAGGGTCCTCTCCTGTAGATCCTCAATTTCCACCAGGTGCTCCACAAAGATGGATCCATCCGTGATGATCAAATCTCTCCAATTGATGATGTGAGAGGGGTAATGGAATTATATCCTCAACTACGACATGTTTAAGAGGACATACACTTGTTCCATCTATGGGGGTACATTAAGGAAGTATGTGATCTCTCCAACCCACTCCACGATCTTGAATGACATTGTGAATCCCGATGATATCTTGCCTCCTTGGATGAACCTCTGTAATGCTCATCATGGGGAGAATCTTAGAAAGATGTGGCCTCTATACCATAACTACAATGTCCTATAATGGTGATATGTGTAAGATTGATGCCTATTATGGGATATCCTCATCCACTCATGGATGAACTGGACCTTCTCAATCATCACTTGCACCATCTCTAATCCCACAAGAGATGTCTCCCAGATTTCTAAACAACACAAGAGTGATCTTCAGGGTCTTCAGTATAGGTCTTAAAAAGGTTTCATGCTAATGGTATATTAGTAGTTGATGATGTACATATATTCTATAAATTAAAGTGATCATCCTAGCACTGTTCAAATTACAACAGACAAGCCTTAAGAATATCCTCTTACACCTATATAGTGCACTCGGTCTTCCCATCAGTCCAGAGGTTAAAGGACATACCCATTATCATTTCGGTCCCAAATCCCTCATGCATGCCTCTCCAAAACCATGAAATAAACCACACATCACGATCAGAGATAATCATTGAAGGAAACCCATGAAGGATAACAATATGATATATATAAAACAATCCCAAACTCTCTAATGAACAATTCTCCCTGGTGTAAAGGAAGTGTGTTGACTTCATGAGTTGGTCAAATATCACCCATTAATCATCATGTACCTATTATTTCCATGGAATCCCTATAAAAAATTCTATGTATATGACATGCCACTTCCTTTCTGAGATCTCAAGGGGCTACAACAAACCTACCGGAACATAGTGCTCAGCCTTCACCTACTGAAAGGTGAGGAACCAAGAGACAACCTCAGCTATGTTTCATCTCATGCAAGACCATGAAAATTTTCATTTAGGATCTCTGTACATATTTCCCACACCGATATGTATAGAAAGGGGGGTAGTTTGGAATTCTTGAATCACCTCCTTCTATATCGTGACTAGGAATAACATCCATCATGGAAAAGGATGATATGATTCCATCCTTGAGAATATCCATCGGGTGAGTCTCTTATGGATATCTTCTCACACAAGACCTCACTATCGATGTCTCTCAATTGGGAATCTATCAAAATCTTGAGAAGAAAAGGAGTTAACACCATTGATTTCAAAAAATTTGTGCCCTCATTCTCCACAATGGTATATTGCAAGGAGGCCAACTACTCCGAAGATTTCTTCACAAAGTGATCTAGATTCTTCTTGATTAGGGAGTCTGCTTCTATGTTTCCTTTACCAAGACTATATTCTAACTTGAAGTCATAGTCCTACAAGAACTCCAACCAGTGCCGTTTTCTGAAGTTCAGGTCTCTCTACAAGAATATATACATGAGACTCTGGTGGTATGAGTAAACCACAAGGCACTCCCATAGAATATAGTGTCTCTACATCCTTAGGGTGAGGAATACAAATACCAGCAATAATATATGATTTTCAAAGTTCTTCTCATGAGATCTCAACCGCCTCGACCCGTATGTGAGTACTTCCTATCACTGCATTTACAGACAAATAAGCCCATCTCATGAGGCATCATAATACACTATGAAATCCACACCTTCCTTTGTTTTAATGAACAGTAGAGAACATTTTAGAATCCACATAAACTCCTAAAATCCATCTCTCAATTCTCATACCTGGTAAATAGATGCCCTTTCCACCTTAGGGTAGTCAAAGGGGTTGTAATTTTTTATAAGTCTTCCCCAAACCTATTATAGTACCCCTCCAAAACAATGAATCACGACTACTATGACATGATCTTGGGTGGTTACCATGCATGAACTACATTGATCTTCATGGGGTCCATAGATAAACCATTCTTTGAGATGAAATACCCTAAAAAGATAGCTTCATGTATTCAAAACTGTCACTTCGATAGATTTTGATAAAGGTGGGGCTCTTGAAAAAAATCTATATCCATCCTCAAGTGATCTGCACGGTCCTCTTCTAAAGTAGAGAAGATGAGTATGTCATCAATGAATAGTACTAATAACATATCCAATTATAGCTATAATACTTGGTTGATCAAATCCATAAATACGTTGGGGTATTCGTCACAACAATGTGAATCCCTAGGAACTCATAGTCCCCATAGCGGAATTAAAATTACAACATTGAAATATCATCCTCATGAGGCATCAAATGGTGGTAACCAAACCCAAGGTTGATAATTGATTACCATCTCACACCTCATAATCGGTCATAGAGATTGTTGATCCAGAGAAATTGATACATTTTCTTTATTATGTCCTAGTTCAAGTGATGATAATCCATGTAAACCTAAAAACTCCCATTCCCCTTTTTCATGAAAAATAGTAGACCATACCACAGGGACACACTAGGTCTAATGAAACCCTTATCATAAAGGTCATAGAACTATAACCAAAACTCCCAGAGCTTAGTAGGGGCCACACAACATTCCACAAAAGATATCAGAGCAGTAATATGATGAAAGTCGATACACAAATCCATATCCCACGTTGAATGTAGTCTCAAAACATATTCAGGTAATAATTCCATATAATTATATATGAAGAAAGGAATACAGATGCATGAAGATCCTATTGCACCAAGGGACAGACTCACTCACCGATGGGTGACACGATGTAACCTCCTACTCACAGAACCCACTTGACCTGCCATGAGATCTCTCTTTCTAGAAAAGAATAATATTGTCCCATCAGTGTGTTGGAATATAAATTGTTTGCAGTGATAGTTAATATGGTATTATACCATAGAAAACTAATTCATTACCAAGATTATGTCATAGGGTTTCATCATGACAACCAAAAGGCCCCACATGAACCTCTCTCCACCAATCATTCGCTTGAACTGCTAGAAGATAAAATATATAGAAGGAGAATTCTCTGTAGGAACCTTAAGATGTAGCTGCTATGCTTGCACCTCAATTGGGAGCTCCAAATCTCACACCAGTAGTAAAGATATCAAGAAATTATTGGAACCAATTTATATTAATACACATTCAAGAGTGGAATAAAAATATATTGTACCTCAAATCATCTCATGCGCTATAGGATCATAAACCTCCAAAGCCTGCAACTATCCAAATGCATTATTGCTAAATCCCTGATCCAGAAATGGGCCACCTAGTGGTGGTGGTGGAAGGATCTCATAGCATCTTGCACCACCGATAGCTACTCCTTTTTCTCTTCTAGCCTTTCCTCCCAAGGGACCACCCTATTATCACCAGGGAGAACCCTGATCATGATGTTGCCTCTGTTGTGGATGTTTTTATCTCTATACCTATGAATCTCAACACGTATAGTGGGAAGTATCACACTAAGTGACATCACCCATCAAAAGGTAATTAATGTATCTATCTGGGATTTCATGGGACTCTTTGCTTCCCTTGACCATGTGTCTGGGTATGATCACAGGGAGGTCTCCTGTGTTGATATCCTAGCCCCTGAAATCTACTAGGTGCTTCAAATGATTCATCCCTATGAAACCCATTTCCATCCCCAACTACGTAGAATCCATCTAATAGAAAGATCTATATTAATAGTTCCTGATCCAGTATCCTTGAATTGGTGGGGATGCACAAGGGAACAATGCTAGCACATATATTTCCATGGAGCCCCTAATCAAACATACATTCTCAGAACTATCCATATTGGATCATGTCAAGGGAGTATCATGTAAGGTCTTTGAACCTCACTACATAAAAATACACCTTCACCACTCCCTTCTATAGCTATAGAATCTCATGAATCTAGTCTGAACACAAGAAATAGGGTTAGTAATCTTCATGGAACATATACAGGAAGTTGGTCCATGAGAGTGTCATCTCATCACACATCTATATAATAAGGCTCCGATATCACCCATATGCTCCATGGAACTATCTAGATTCTAGTGAAACCACCTTATCCATAAAAGAGCGAATAATCCTTAATATATGGACCACTGAATCTATCCAATCCTATGATTCATGAGAATTTTTCTCACCGCAGAACCTCAGCTGCCTCTTGTGCTAAAACATTCAAAGCATTCTAATACTATACACATCCTTATCCTACTCTATTGGAATTATCTATAGGTAAAAATGTGGGGGTCTTGCTACCTTACCACATGGATAAAGGGTCCATGATATGGACCCTAAACTTAGGCCTCTTCGTTCATTGGATCGACGTCACAAGTTGGAGCTGGTATCCAAGCTAGATATCACCGTGGAGGAATCCTGAGAATTATCAAGATGTATCATGGTAAGATGAGAATATATATATATATATATATATATCAACAATAATAGGGACATGACTCAAGAAGTAATTTAAAAAAATCAATCCTATATGATGCATGTTCCATTTAACCCTACAACAAATGTCTCAATATTCCTAGTTAAAAATAAGGTAGTAATGGTATTGGTGAATGGATACATCATCCCCACACACCATAACTACATTCCCTAGACAGAGTTCTACACATGAGGCACTTTAACGATGTTTCCCTAAACCCCACCAAAATCCATGTAATGGGGCTTGTTTGAACATTTTCCTAAGGATTGAACCACATATGGTACTAATCTGTCATGACCCAACCCAAGTCGGGGCTCGAACCGTAACTACCCCAAGCCTGCCTCCATAGACCAAGATCTGGTGACCAAATTTGAAGGCATAAATAACCGGGGGAGACATTTTCCTAAGTACTTGTATGCATACACACATCTATCTCAATGAAAAAGTGAATATGGATTAAAAGTAAAAGAGGTTAAAAGATAAAGGAACATCCATGAATTAAAAACCTCTAGAAATTACAAGATTACAATAATATAGACTGAACAATAATGGAAAAAAATACATGCCCAACCAAAAATATATCCTGACTTAAAAAACAAGAAAGGTGAACTATTGAGAGATCCCATCTCTTGAATCTTAAGTTGTGAATACCATACACGGTCTAGATTACTAGGTTTCCCTATGATCTACTAATTTAAACATCGACCTATCCCTCATTTTCATAATACATGACACATGAAGGAAAATCCCATGTATGTGTGAGTATATACATACCATGTAAGACACCTTGAAAGCTATGGCGTAGTAAGAGATACAACATGAATAAAAGTTTATTAGATGCAAGATACAATCAAAGAGAAAAGTTTAACCCAAATGAAGAGTAAAATTAACCTCATCCAAGAACAAGGGGCATTTCATAGTGAGTAGATGAACTACACATTGAGTCTTCCCAAAATATAACAGGAGAGTAGACTCATCCAACCAAGAGAAGCTAAACCAGGAAAGCATGTGGTATACCCTACACATCTTTTCCTTACATGGAAAGCGAGAAACCAAATCCAATGTATGAATAAAAAATAAATTATATATATATATATATTATTAAAAAGAATCACAAATGAGAGAATAAGGTGATCTACATATCACAGCTCATCCTAGTAAGAAGAGTATAAAAAGGATCCAATATTAAATCAATGATGCCTAGAATCTCACACATCTACACTGATGTAACAGTACAAGTCAAGACATGAATCATAACTGCGATACAGAGTCAAGGGGCCAAAAAATAAATTTTGAAGACACATTTCATAGTACATTATGGGGTGGGGGTCCAAATTTTACATATATGTTATGTACCAATGCCCATAATGACGGGGATTCCACTCGATAAGGTAGAGGACCCATGCCCATGACAATAGGGGGTTCCACTCTTATGGTTGAGGATTCACACCCAAGTGTGACAAAGGGTTCCACTCTGGTAATTAAGTACCCGCACCCTATTAGATATGGGGGTTCCAATCATAAGTGGATGACCAGTTCCCTAGTACAATAAGGGGGTTCCACTCAGGTCATTGAGGACCTGTGCCCTAGTGTCTCAGGGGGTTTCTCTTATAAGGTAGGTATAGAGGACCCATGTCTATTCTAATGGGTCTTTACCCTCTAGTAATCATGTACCTATACCCTAATATGATAGGGGTTCCACTGCGAACATCGAGGAACCACACCCTATCTGATTGGGGGGTTCAACTCAGAAGAAGCCTTTAGTGATCCTGCCCGATCACAGATGTTGTTGGGAATCACATCAATAAGGATAATGTTGGGAGAATTTCACATCATATCTAGAAATATTAAATAGAGGGAACCGTCAAATTATACGAGAAAAAACACTCAGGATAAGCTACTCATGGGCCAAAATATGAGATTGAATAAAAGAGATCCAGAACCTTGAAGTTTCATAAAAAAAATAAGGGGTACACAATGTTTGAGGGGAGCCCCATGACATGTTGTATAGCTCCACCTCTTTGCTATTTCACTGGATGGCACACAATTCCAAGCCAATGTTTTAGTACATTCCATGTAGGTTCACTACACAGTGTGTCAAGACTAACCGGGATCGGGCTGTGTCCTACTCTCCATGTCCATTTACTAAACTCATGTATGTTAAATTTTGTATATAATGTAATACTTCACATGGGGAACCTCACGCATGACTAGGCCATTTCCATGTACCCAAGTATGTAGCCGTGTACCTAATTGTGAACTTCCACACAAGATCCCACACATGTGATCCACCACTTGGGTTTCCAATTTAGATAATGGGCACATAGTGTGTTAGAGGTCTACACACCATGTCATACTTATCTTTCTCCAAAACCCTTACCACCACACTTATGGGGATACATGCTATGTGTTTATCCATGTACATGTCTTGTAGTTGTAGTTTTAATCATTTATAGTATCCAATCTTTTCACTTGGAATCAAGCCTCACAACTTCATATCTGACCCTATCTTTTTTCAAAAATAGTGGATCTAGCCAAGGATCATGGATTCCATCCATAATTCATTTGAAAAAGGGTTCTGGTTGATCCTTAGTGGTATGTCATTCATCGCTCATGCCTTAAACCATTTTCTAGTTTTCTGATTTGATCACAAATCATTAAAATGATTGTTCATACCTCAAAATGATCCCAGATATGGTCTTATTTCATCAATCCATGCTTTTTATATTGATTTTTCAAGATTTTAGGGGTCCTATTGTGCTCGGTAGTGCCCAACAATATCGAACTGGCACCGCGGGGTCCAACCGGTGATGAAAATGAAGAGGAATTTGGAGAAAGAAATGATAAAAAAAGGTATAACCATAGTTTTCCTACATAATTGGACAATGATCAAGAAAGATGATTACTGATTTTGAAAACAAATCAAAAAATAATTTAAATTTGTTATATAGGTTCATTATTAGGCCACAATTGGTGTAGATCGATAGAAAATAGATAGATATGCTCACTAAATTATATCAAAAGGGGTTAAATAAACAATTTATGAGTCCTAACAAGATATTATATCATTCTTCATTTAATAATGTTCCTGCCAATGATCGAAGGAAGTCATTGCAATCACTGCATCTCAATCTACTCTGATCTGATGTTCCGTTATAATCCGATGTGATTCTCCAATGGAGGAGGAAGTAAGAGATCTGAAATTATCCTAGAATTTATGTGACTAACCCTGGAGAATTCTCCATGGTATTATTCTTATAGGATTCATTTTGGATTAAAATAATTAATTAATTATTTTAATAATGAATTATTTCACTGAATGTACCACCAAAAAGAGAGGAGTTCGAACGCCCCGTGCTGACAAATTTTAGGTCATTTCTAGGGTATAAACCATGGTCTATATTCAATAGTGGTCTCAAACTTATGATACAAGATTATTTTGAATTGTTATCCTATTTTCATAAAAAATTTGGCTCATAAAAAATAAAATGTTTTTAATATTTTTATAAATTAATTTCTTGAAAAGCGGGCCTCATAATAACACATCATATCAACACCCAGCTCTGAAAACATATATAGAAATATTTGAATGTCCTATATGGAAAAAATTGGGTCTCCACATTCCAAGACCAAAATGGCCACCACAAGTTATCCAATGTAAATAAACCTGCATACAACAATTTCCAAAATATCTATGATAACACCCAATGCTAAACAGAAACCATTTCCTAAATAACTGACATTAAAAATATTCAAAATATACCCTACCACAATCAAAACCAAAATATTAATATGATTTTATGACATATTTATCCATGATAAAATTAACAAGTTAGTAAAAATAATATCAATCACCTATAAGTTCATATATAATAAATATATATACCATAGTCGTATACAGTCAAATATATTTTGATCAATTCCATAAGTATCCTAAATCACCACAATGAAAAAATAATATCAAATATTCTTCCAAAAAACATATCTATATAGACTATCCAATTTACATTATCAATATCAATAATCTATTTATTCCAACTAAATATTATTTTCTCAAAATGAAGAACATATTATGCATTATCTATCCCACAATAATATATATTTTCAAAAATATCACCTTACCACAAAATCAATTTTCTTTGTTATTAGTACCATTAAATATATAGGTGGAAATCCTCAATTAAACACTACCATAGAATTATCCTTAGATATTTCATGTTTCTTGTAGCATTAATATCATTGATAAATCCCTTATACAACATAATTATTGAATCCAATAAATAAAAAAATAAATCATTAAACATTAACGATTTTTATAATATAGTCTATTTCTTGACTGAGGAATTATCCCATGGATTTGGGAACTGATTTAGATAATTCCCAAGTTCCACAAAAATGAGAAATTGAAGTATAATTGTCACCCTATGAGGAACTATATCTCCCTCCATTGAACTCTTTAATTTTTTAGCTATAATTACTTGATTATTTTTTACACATAAAACACCTTATAGTTTCATTAAGACATTTATATAGGCAATTTATCCAACAAAATTAACATATATGAAGTTGAATATTCTTCCTTGCATGGTCTTCTTGAACTGAATATCCATTAAACTCCATTTTCATCTTAATAGGTGTGTTCAAAAATTCACCCAGGTTAGGATTTTTAATCATATAACATGATAAATGATTAGAAATAATCAGATGTTTTCATATTCTAGTGCCTGTTTAGTTTTGTTTATTATGGGGAGAATCTTTATGTTGTCCTTGATATTCACTGTTGACAAAAATCCTCCATATTCTGACCATTGAATAAAACTAACTAGCGTAGTGTGAAAAACAATTATCATAGTGGGAAATCATATGATCCTGAAAAATCATTCATAGGATGTTTAAATCATGACCCATTTATTTTAATATATAACACATTAGGTTTATCCTAGGGCATTCATAATCATAATTTTTTCAAATATTACATTATGGTTCATAAAAAAAATATGAAATGTTTCTGGAATATCCATCGAAAGTGTTTAGAATAGTGTGAAGTCTTAGTCCCACTCATCATGCACTGGTGATGATGGTGTTAATACCCAATCCACCACTTTTAGATTTTTCACCCTTAGGTGCATATTTTCCACAATCACATCCCCTTTCCAATATATAGACATGGATGTATTTTCTACTAAAACCACACAATATCTAATTTACCAAAACTTTTGGATGTTATCCTATAATTACAACTAACCCATGTGTTTTCAATAAATTTATCTAATCCTAATATCCAAAATAATTGAAACCTAATTTGATACGAATAGAGGATTATAAAGCATAAAATATATAGATGTTACATATTTCCAATGAATATTCAATAATCTTCTAAAAAAGCATGACTCAAAACCATAAAAATTTAGTGTACGTAGATAATAGATATATAAACATATTGTTTAAGTAAAATCACTGTCATCTCTAACATATTTCTTTATATGTGTAACCCTTCTAGACTCATCATAATTAGTACCCTTTGTTAAAACATGGGAAAACTTTTAAACATAGTAAGGGGTGATATCATATGCTCAGTTAGGGTAATCATGGGAGAAATTAGTCAATGATGATATGTAAAAATATCATGATCATAATGTTATGATGAAACATGATTATTAATAGAAAATCATACCTAATAATTCATATATAATAATCATGATCCATGAAATAAAACATTAGTATGTTACAAGATTGGAAAATCATTAAAAATCACTCACGAGTCTTGAATTTAATTAATAGCCATATCAACTTTCACTATGATTGTGGAGTCATCATACACATAGAAACCATGTCATATGTCAAGGTAAACTATTGATACTATCATATCATAGAATATTTGGCATATATATTTATTTATTATATTACAGTGGATTGGGAATAACCACTTATTTCCCATATTAGTGTGAATTAGATATCCCAACCTATTTCTTATAGTGGATTGAGAACATGTACTCATTTCACAAAATTATCTCATGAGATAAAAGTATTTACTCAATGAATTGGAGGGATATAATAGACCCATCCATCATATAATATAAACCATACGTATGTGTTCCATATGATTATAATCCTTTTATCCCTTTAAAATATCAGAACCCATTGAAATGGAACCTATTTTAAAAATATCACATGACAAAAAAATTAAACCATGGGAAAGAAATAATTTTCACAAAATCATCATCATATTAGGATATCTGAATAAAGTCTATAGTATCATATAATCATAAACCAACTGAATAATATAAATCCTTAAAGTATGATGAAAAATATGAAAAATATGTTTCAATTTTCATTCAAACATTTCATTGAAAACATGAGAGAATAACCTTTTATTTTTTATAAAAGTTTCACAAAAAATTTCCAAAATATTGAGAAAATATTTTTATTAGAAAATAACCAAGGAAAAATATAAGGAACTATTTAAATAAAATAACGGTCACGATGGAGGGAAATACCTTTCATGGTGTATATGTAAAAATAAATTTTCTTCTCACACTTTTATAAAAAGATAAAATTGGTTTATTAAGAAAACATTGTGAAAGAATAATTTTTAAAACATTTTAAATAACATCAAAGGTATTGAAAATGGAAAATTTTAAAACATTTAAATTATATGTAATAACTTTCATAATTTTTTTTGAAGATCATGGACATGAATGAAAACCTTCGTTGACCACATAAAAAATAAGGTCAAAATTTCATTAGAAATATTTCATCGTTCATTTTGAGTAAGGAAAAAGGTTATTAATACTTAAAAATTATAGGACTAACCATAGGGTAATATAATATATGTTGTTTAAAGGATAATATCCACAAAAAGTTTATTTATGGAAATTTACCATAGGTAATCTTAAAATGAAATGAGATTATAACATAAAACCCTTATCACTTCTGTTACTTGAAAGATATAACCCCATGAAAGAAATAAAGTAAAGTAAAACTTCAAATAATATTAACATAATGATAATCACAATAAAAAAAAGTGGCATTAGATACACCTTAGAAAATAAGATATGTGTATAACATAAGAGAAGTCTCAAAGAAGATATTTTGAGATGATAATCCCTTTCAACTTTTGTAACATTTGAATTAAAACACATTGAAAGAAATAATTTTAATTGAAAAATTAAATATTATGAAATTATATGGATCCATGACATGAAATAATAAGGAGATTATATATACACTTCATAAACATAAATTTATCTATAACATCAAAGCTGTCTCAATGAAAAATTATTTCGACAAAGAACCCCTACAACATGTTTTGTGTTGCTTCGTACATGTTCGAAAATACTGTATAATAAATATAGAATTATTATAAACCTATTATAAGAAAATAATCATATATATCATACCATACTATATTTACATGTAACATCATATCTTGTGTTTATTAAAAATTATTTAATAAAATCACTATTGTGTGTAATAACTACTTTAATTTTATTACACGTTTCAGTTAATGGTTGTCTTAGTCCATGTAAATTTATCAGGGTTACATAATCTATAGAATTGTAATAACTTAATTAATATCATATTTCATCATCATATACACATTTATAACTATTCATATGAACCGATGATGAAAAATGAATTATATCTTTTTATGGAGATGGTAGTCTGTACATATGCACGAGTAAGATTTCAAATTTTTATTAGATGAAAAGAAAAAAAAATATATAATGATTAAATTTTACAAAGAAATTATAATATCATAAATATCATATATCTGTAGTAAATATATCATTATTACCTTCAATTTGAAGTGTTGATGAAAAATATATGCTTCACTTCGTGGAGATTGTAGTCCCCACATATGCACGAAGGTGGTTTTATTTTCCTATAAGATGTAAATAATGTGGAAAATGATTTTTAAATCATCATACTTACAATTAATTTTGTTTATGATACATAAATAATTATTTTATAATGTATAACATATAGTTATATGAGGTCTATGTAGAAATAAAATTGAAAGTACTCGGTTAAGAGTTATACCTTTTCATTGAGAAACCTTGTTTAAATAAAACATTAAGACTTGAAAGGATGATATTTTGAAAATAAAATATGCTCTAAGACATAGGGAATCTATATATTATGGTAGTAGGTTAGTTATTTTCTGAGATATCAGGAAAAAACTTTGTAAATATTAGAGAAGGGAAGGTTCGCTTTAATAAGTCAGGGGAGGTTAATACTGAGAATTACCTATTATATTAAATTAATATAAATTAATTTTTATTTTCATGTGAAAAAATTAATATATTTCCAAGAGAGTATGAGTATGAGTTTAAATAATCACAAAAAATAAAATTTAGTAATTTTTACGGGATTCTTTAATATATACCTCTTACTTTTAACACTAGTTAAACATTTTGAAGATTCTCTCAATATCAAGGTTTTTTACTCTTTAGGATCATGAATGTTACCATAAAATCAATAGTGGCCCATAAGTGGATATCTTTTTATATGAAAAAACCTATATGATTCAATTTTCTAGAGAAAATATTTTTATTAATAAAATATTATTTAATATAAGATACCATTGAACTCATTTTCGGTACTATTCATATAGTTTGAAATTATAGTAAAAAATATGGAAATGGAAATGAAATTAGAATAAAAAATTCAACACATCAGTAATATCAAATATTTATCATAAAAACTATTTGAAATTTGTAATTCATCTAATTTTTTTTAATTAAATACATTTAAAATAATTTATGTTATTTTTCTATAACTTGAATAATTACTATATTGGTGTTATATATGAATTTATGGAAATTATTTCATAGTGAAGAATTAAAAATAAATTAAAATGATGAAAAATTTAATTCATATTTTAAATAAATATTTATAAAAGAATATAACCAATTTTTATACTTTTGAAAAAATATTTGATATATTCAAACAAAGAGAGTGAAATTTTTATTTATTCATTACTTAAAATAATATTGACGTCTTTATCAAAGCAAAGTGGAACAAAATTTACAAATATTACTATATTATATGATTATGGTAAACAAAAACCTATAAATATAAAAAAATTCAAGTGTTTTGGATATTTCTAGCCCTATCTAATTATTTTCACCAAGTTTTACCCATTTTACCCTTATCAAGGTGACAAATATTTACCACAATTGATATTCATAATGACCAAACCTAAAAGGAAAATATTTTCCCAATTTGAACCTCATGATTACAAAAATTTAATTTTCTTTTTCAAGATTGAATTTTTAGATGTTTATAAAGTTAAATTTAATATAAATCTATAAACGACAATGAATTTTTTTAGGGAAATGTATTTTTAAGAGTAAAAATGAACATATACCAAAATAGAGTAGAATGATGATTAATATATAATTAATTAGATAATATTTATTTAATAGAGGGTTATTTTAATTTTTTATCAAATTAAAAACATAATGGTACTTTTATTTTAGTCTATTTAATGAAAATAAATTAAAAAATTTCAAAAATCGTTTTTTACACTATTCACTAAAAAATAATTGTTTAAAAAAATTTAAAACAGCTAAGCTATACTAATATAGATATGTTGATTTAGTAAATGATAGTAATTTACTAAAATAAAATTTATAAATATGGTAAAAATTAATTAAAATATGGATGCACGAAATTCAGCAGAACCCATTTTTAAGGAAGCGTATTCATGAAGCCTAACAAATGTTTTTCGAAAATTGAGTACTTATCTATTATAAATTGAAAAATAATTGTATCTATAAAAAAATAAGTGCCCTATTTTTTGATTGAACAATGATAGGGGAATGGTTAATCAATGGTTTCTTTAAAAGAATTCCTTTTCTTTTCAATTCAATATCATGAACTTGTTAAGGTTCTCCATCGACTCATTATTATCTCTCAATATTACATTGTGCAATGTAGACATAACAGGGGGATAATAGTAAAATATTTTTAAAATATTTGTTAAATGACTACTACTTGATGAATTTATTCCACCTAGTTATAGATTTTTCACTATCAAACAAGTGGTTATAGTGCTTCAGCTCCAACTAAGAGACTCTGTTTTCTTCTAACTCCAACCGGAAGAATTCAACTACTTTCAGCTCTAAATGAAATACTTCAATGAATTGACTCTTTCTAACCCAGAATCCAATAATTATAATTCACCTAATCCCTAAACCAACCGGGATACTTAAACGTTGTTAAAATTTTGATCCACTATATAATGATTTTTGATATTATTCCTAGAGTTTGTAGGATCTTAATTTCTCGATTACACTTTAAGTATCTGCAACAACTTTGGAAAAGTATGTCGGTCTTCCTAAAATATTTCTGACCACCTGTAATTGATTTGTTGAATAAGTGAAACAATGCTCAGGCGGATTCTTCCTTATTCTAGAGTCCCTACATCACTTAATGTTAGCAAGTTGTGAACACAATTTCTTTAATATAATATGATATATTAATACTTTCACAACATAATTAACTACCATCTTGAATTCTCAATTTAAGTAAACTTCATTCATTTATTTCATGAAATATGAAAACTTATCACATTAATTATGATATTTATTATTATCCACTTCTCTGTTATGTTTTGGGAATATTTTTAAATGCATGTGTATTGATGAAATCATGCATGTGATTTCTTCTATTTTGATTATCTTATCAATTTTTTATAAATGCATGCATTTTATGTACACATGTAATTTCATATTTTTATCAATGAATTCATTTTTAAGTATGAATTCATGGGTTTCATGGATTTAATAAAACAACCTCCATCATTCACATGAATGGATTTCATGATCTCACATCCTCCTTTGCATGACCAGGTAAGGCTCATTTGAACTATTCTCATTAAATCATAGTTCCTTGTAACCACAAGATCATGTGATTGGAGGAGTTGTCCAAAATGTCTCCTCACATTCCATTTAATAATAAAAATGGTACTCTATGGGATATCAAAGGCCTTATCATAAGGGATTCATCTTAAAAGTATTTTTCTATGGGTTCTTATTCAGTTATTTTTCATAAGGTAGTGTTTCTTCATGTTTGTGTTTCATGATAAAAGATGAATATCTATGGGTTCCTGTCATATTTATTCACATCCTCTGTTTGTTTATCTGTTAGTTCCTTTATGTGCCAATGGTTTTGACCATAAGTTTTTTCTTAAACTCTTAATGATATCTTATTATATCTTTATTACCCTTCACATGAGAGGATCAAATGTGATTTTTTATATTGTGTGAATGATTCATGTGGGCTCCTCTATTTTGAGAGATTCACTCGATTTCTCAAGAACATAGAAACATCACCTATAAACCCAGATTTGGTTTCAGAAGAAAGGATCACACCACATATCTTTTATATTTAAGGTGAATTTAGGACTCATTCAAACTCTATAGGATCTCAACACCTCATTAATTATTAGACTCTCAGGTTCTTCAAACATCATGCAATGCCGAGTTGATCACATGATTTGTGTTACAGCTTCACATGATCACTTCATTGATCATGAGATGCCTCAGAAACCATCCACATGAAAATCCTAAATTATTTAAGTGAAAATTCTTGAGAAATATTGGATCATATTGATATGCATGTTATATTATTTTTCTCACGATGTATTCTTTCTGCCATGTGATCCTTGACCATCATGTGATTTTATAGATATTTTCTTATGTTCTTGAGACATATTATCTTGATGGATTTTTCATTTTATCTATTCTGTCATGTGATCTTATGATCATCACACAATGGGTTTCTGGATTATTACTATGGATTCAAGCAACATCACAGTTCATCAAATATTCAACATTTATTCAAGAAGAAGTTTCATGACATGATTCAGTTAGATCGATATTGTTTCAATCATTTGGTAAGATGTGTAGAGATGTTAAAAAATATTTATCTCATATGGGTACCCTTCATTTGAGGAAGGTTGAATACAATCACCTTATTTGAATATGCACAACACATGATTCATTAGATGGTGGAGATGACATAGACTAGACGATGCTCATTCTGTCCACATTTTTAAATAATGGGTGAGAGTATTTATTAGAGCACATACTATATTAGAAATACATGAAGTTTAATATTCATTATATTATTCAATCCTTTCCACTACACCTTCCAAACTGGCCATGGGGGATCATCACCTATCACACCATTCACACACCCCCATGAGCTTTGGCTCAACATGCATTTGTTCTAACATATGTGCCTTGAGAGAGAATTATCAGAAAAACTTATACATGGGACAACTTGCACTATGTTAGAACTATTCTTACCCAATATCCTTTTCTACCCATGGGATTTCCCGGTGGGCTCTATTGGGCATGGTTGACCTTTGGGTCCCACAGTGCCTTGGCCATGCCTGTCCATGCTAGTTTTAGGTTGGGTGTTATTTTTTAATAAGGTAACCATTTTAATAAATACTTAAAAATATCTAAGTATAAATTTGGACTTCAAGATATTATCAAATATAACCCTCATGTGTTCTTCAAGTAGTAAATATATGAATATTTTTCTACATTTCATTCTTCACATCATGAAATGTGAGAAATTACACAGTCTTATTCATCTTCAATATTGTACTAAACAATGTGTCCACCCTGAAATAATCAAAAAATATCTCGAGCACATTTTATGAACAAAAAATATAACCCTCATATTGTTTTATTTTACATTAAAATCAATAAAAAACTACCACATTTTTAAGATGTAAAATATCTCGAGCATGAAATTTAATACCATCAACTAAATCCATAACAATTTTCCACAAATCCCTGCTTTATCCAAACTCACAAAACACATATTGACACATTATCTAAAACAAATGAAAAACTAGGCCCAAAAATATTCCTCTTTTTATTTTTTTGTCAATATATATTCATACATATAAATGTTAATATGTGTTCTCAAACTTTTTCCACCTTATTGGATATTATATTTAATGGGTAATTGGGTGTCTTCCCATCCCGTTTTTCTTTAGAAAATATGTTCTTCTTCATTATATGAAAATTACTTGTTCACTTCTAAGTGATCAATTATATCACATGGTTTTCATAGAAAAGAGCCTTTAGTTAATCAAATATAATTATTCCTGGGATATCCCAGTATATAAAATAAGAGTTATATAACCAAGGTTGTCTGTGCTGTCTATAAATAACAATGAATGTGAAATCATGCTCATAATATCTCAATTTTCTTTTAGTGGTGGGAAATAATCATATTTACCAATGAAACAAAAAATACTACAGAAACCTCAAAAACAAAAATCATGAAAGTTCATGTTAAAAAGAAATATCTCTCGATTTCTCTCATTTTATCATTAAACAAGCACTCCAACTTAATTGATATTTTTAAAAAAATAATGATTGTGGGATGAAACTATGATTGGAATAACTTAGAGAGGGAGTTCTTGGTTTATGAAAAAATCATTCATATATAAGGGAATATGGATGAACCTTTTATTTTCTCAAAATAAAATTGAGACTGAGAGATTTATAGAAACCATGGCTATTCACTTCTACCAATTTCATAACTAGAATATTTCATTAAACATTTGTTTTGTTTTGAATCTCATTGATTTTAATATCATATTTATCCATTTTTTTATTTTTGTTGAATACATTTGTCAAAGTCATTTTTTTTGATTTTAAAGTATTGAGATATGGATAACATCTCATCATCTTTCTCCAAATTTTAAGAGAAGAATTTATTTCCTTTAACCTTAATAAGTTTCTCAAATTCCTTTTAATATTTATCTAGTTTCAATTTATTTGTCCAAACAACTATATAATATTTTATAATATTCCCAATTTTCACAAAAATATTTACATTAATTTTCATTATTTTTTTCTGGAAGATATTCCATTTTAAAAAATAGAGAACATTCCATTCTAAATTAATTATTAATACCTCATCCTTAGGAACGCCAAAACTATATCTACCAAAAATTTCTTCCATAATATGATATTTTTTTATATAGATAGTTCTATTGTAGATATATTCATAGGATTTTTTGCCTTTTATTTTTTCATCAATTTCTCTTTGAAACTATCCCTTGAATCATATCTCATTATTGGAAAAGCAATTTTGTTGAAAAATTTGTTGGTTTTATGACCATACATAACATTGCCCCAATATATCCCTTGAAACATTATTCTCCGAGATTTATTATAGATAAATTATGATATGTTTTTCTATTTCCATCTTGTAAAACATGTCTCACTTTTCTTTAGGGGTTGGGGATTTCATGAAATATTTTTCACTTTCCTTTATGTGTAATATCAACTATCATTATTTTTGGCCCACATATCCTATGTTTTAGTTTTCACATCTCTACTATTTGGAATGAAAGTTCTTATAGAACGTTTGGATTCAACTTTACCTTACTTCTCTTAATATTGGGAATTTACTCCCGTGATCTCAATATATTTCTTCAAATATTCTATAGATTAATATAAACCATGTTAAACTATGACACATATGGTTTTTTCCTCAAACAATTATTATTCTATTAATGTATAGATCCCTTGAAGATCACATATCATCTTATCTTATTCAGAAAATTTTAATTTATGAATGTTGATCTCATTGAAAAAATGCACTTCTTTATTGATAAAATACTACTATAATTTATCAACATGAACTATTTATTCTATATTATTTTGAGAAGTTAATTTCTATTTTTATTTCTCAAGGTTCATCATTTCATTCTTGAGATATTAGATTTATTCTATGTAGAATTCTAGTTTTTTTCTTTTATCACCCACTAAAGTTATGTTATTTCATCCTCATCATCAATACTACTTGATGGATTTGTTCTTCTTCTTTAAGAGGAAAAGACACCAACGTCATTATCTAAATAACATATTGATGATGAATCATTCTTATATTTTCTTATAAGATTTATTTTATTGATGTTATACTGTTTATTATTTATCTAATACCATTTTTGTTTATGCAATATTTTATCATCAAATTTTTATTTTAATTATGATTCATTGACATTATTCTCTTAACACATCTTTGAAAAATGACCAGATGTACCATAGTTCAACCATTTTGGTGTTTTCTTAATCTTTCCCTTCCATTTTATCTTTAAGAACTATTTTGGTATAAGGGAAATAATGTGGTTGAAGTCATTATTGTAAGAACTTAGTTATTCAATAATGTATAGATACTTTAAATTATGGTTTAAATCTTTACTTCATACCTAATATGGATGAATAATCAGTTAGAAAAGGTCTCAAGGATGTCTATGGAATGTTTGGAGCCCGAAACCCTTATTTTTGGGGAAACTGGCCAAGTCGCACAGTTGATGCATGATTGGTGCAAGGTTTGACTAACCATACCGATGGTGTTTTTCCAAACAGATCCACCTCGGATGGTTTTCACATAGTCGTGCGACCTAACCGTGTAAGTACCCCTTCTTCCTAAGTACCCATACCAACAAACTGTTCACAATCCATTTTCTATATAAATTTTCCTTTTTCCCTTAATGATATAACTATATCCCTCCTTCTTCCATGTTATGAGTTTTTGTGGGATTTACCTCTAAGGATCTCTAATTAGAGATTTTTTATAGAGAAATATATGGATTGAAATATCTCCTTCATCTGGGATCTGATCGAGCCTGTTTTCATCACATTGGATGTACAATAATCTACTCTGATCTGAGCCAAATTAGGGGACAATACCAGAGTAGGAGAGTTATTCAAGCATATGGTGGGTGGTCTATAACCTATCCCACAAGTTTGTTGATTTTTGAATTGTCATGTGGGGCCCACTGATTTCATTGGGTGCCATTTATTGAATTTATATGCCATTCTTATACTCATTATAACTGTATGGATATTATCTTTCCATATACGTGATTAATTTTTGGTGGTTATTCCCACAACTCCATTCATACCATGTAGTATGTTGTTCCATAATTAGGTTTTTAGTGTTTTAACAGATTTGATCCACCGTTCGGGTGTGTCTTGGCTTGAACTTCACAAGGGTAAGAGTTTCTATATTAAATGCATTGTTTATATTGAGAATTGAATCATAGAACGTACCATGTATGTTCACAACTAGACCCTCATAAGGTATGTGCTTCAGTTTGGCAATAAAATGTGAAATGTGAATTGAAAAGTATACTAAGAATATGACTTGGCCATAAATGTAAATAAATGGTAGGTTAAATATCTATAGCACCCCATATCACATTAGTTTATGTTATAACAATGACAATTTAATATGGAATACGATTTAAATGGATTAAATGAATTATTGAATGCTACATGTCCTTTTTACAGTAATAAAAGGAAAGGCTTGAACCAAATGACTTGATTAAAAGGTTTCATGCTACTTGGTCTTGTCACACTAATTAATGGAAAATCATGAAACAAATTAGTTGATTAAACGGATTATTTCAATTTGAAATTAGCACTCTATTGAAAGGAAAGTCTTGATTCAAATGTAATATTACATGTCTTCAATATCAAATAGGAGTGCCTTGACTAGAGCTTGCCTTGGATTCTGATCAGAAAATTCCTTGATCACTCAATAACCCCATTATGATTCAAGGAGATGGCTTCCTCAGTATGAGACCCACAAAGATCCCAATCCATTTATATTCTTTTTATTCTCGGTATGAAACTATAGGATCCCTTACATATTATCATAGAATGCATTGGATACACTCCTTGGATCCAACAATGACAAATAGGTGTCGTGGTTAAAGCCCATCAGGCCTAGCCATTTCTTAGACATGTTTTACCTTGGATGAACTCCTTGGAATTGGTAGGAACCTCATTGTGGAATTAATTGGACCATTCTCATTGGATTACACTCTTACACCATGTGAGACTATATTTATTACTGAGTTATTAACTCTTGATGTCTACATCACCATGGTTATTACCTTGAGACTTCAATATTAAATATCATTACAGGTTGCCTTGTTACATCTTGGAACCTTTACTATTCTTAACCTCTGATAAGTTATAAACTTTTAATAATGAAATAATGAATTTGTAACATGTTCAGAAACAAGATGAGGGATGAAGCCAGTACTTGGGTATTTAGTTACATTGTACTTATTTACTTTATATAATCATGCTTTAAAACTGTTACATTTACATTACACGAGCCGATTGTTTTAGACACCATTGGTTTTGGCCCATTTTTATTTGTCTCTCACCCTCTTCGAGCAAAATTTGGTACCTAGAATAGATTACATGGTTGTAGTTGTTCAAAAGGGAAGCATATGGCTTTAAAAACATGATTTCTTGCTGTTTATTATGGAGCTTGAAAGCAGATGATCGATTTGGGGATTGGGATGCTTGGGATAGTATTTGATTTCCTTTATAAATTTTTGGAACATGTTATGACTACTGTATTGTATCCATGTTTTCCAATTTTTTAGATACATGACATATCATCATCAGTTGTTGAATTCTTGTATGTTATTCTAGTTATTCCAGTTATTGGTATTGTTGTCTTCATTTTCCATTGTTCCTCTTGTTTTCTTATATTGCCTCCATTATTTACCAGTGTTTACGTTCTTTCGCGGTGCTACACTTTGGTAATAAAGGAATAGTCCCCCCAAAGAGACACCCTAGGCCCTCTCTTCTAGTTGGCAGCCTCTAGTGTTTGGGGAGATGCACTTGAGTCCCTGTGGCCCATCAGTTTTGGGGAACCTGTTATATGGCATCGGGGACCATGATGTAAAAAAGTGGTATCATAGAAGTTTCCTTTATTGAATTACTATTTGGAAGAAATACATTGGATATTAAGAACTCTTGAGAGTTTGTCATAATCTATACTTGGGCATCACGAACCCTTGTTCGGGGGAATAAACCAAGTTCACTAAATTTAAATTATTGTTCTACATTTTCCTATTACAATTGATATTATTTCATAATTGGGTGATGCACATGCTATGTGGTGTTGTTGATTATTACCCTATTTGAGAATTTTTCTTTCATCCATGTTCTGATGATATGAGGGCAATGGGCATTTTTACATGCATCAATATAGGAACCTAGAATTCACATGTAATGAATATTTTCATGCCATATAGGTTTATTTCACAATTTTTAATTTCTTGATATACTTTTGGTTGATGAGTGAGGCAGTTTTAGTAATATTATGCTTGTATTACTCTTTTATTTTTGTGATTGAGTGATTTCCTATCTCAATTCTGGAGGTGTATGGGCCCTCATGGGATGTGACAGGTAATATAACAAGTTATCCATTATGATATAAATAAATGGGTGTAATTTTCATTGATGAAGTGTATGGGCACTAAGTCAATGGGAATGGATATCCATCATAAAGTGAATCTTTAAATCCATATAAATTGGATTCACATCCTTATACCTCCTTTTCATGTTTATAACTAGTAAAGGAGTAAACATAGTAATTAAATGTCAAAATAAATGAATCATATACTTGAGAACTTACCGATACCTAGATTTATAAGTGTTTAGTTTGGGTATAATGACTTGGGTAGTGAGTTTTTTTTACATTTAGCTTCTTCAAGTGTTGTTATGTTTCTGTTTAAACTAGTTCTAAGGCATCTTGTTGGAATGTTTTAATGAATACATCCACGATGTCCTCGTATTGTACGCAAGGTGGGTGGCGATGACTATGCTCTAGGCATGGTGGGCCCTAAGTTTCCAGTATTACCTCCAAAATTTACACTTGAGGAACTGAATTTGTTACTTGATTTGGGAATTGATGTCCATGTACATGACAGTTTACTACATCAGATGTAGTCCATGCATGGTGCTCCATGACTTGCACCTACGATGGATGATCTGACTCATGAGTTCCAAAAACTACATCTTCTGACTTTCTCAAGGGATGAGGTCCATAGGCTGCTATGTCTTGGATAGAGAACATCATTTCTATTTTTGACCATTTGGAAATGCCTCTAGAGTTGAGAGTCAAGATTTCCACAAAAATGATTTGGGACTCAGCCAAACGTTCACAGGATGTGATTACCCAATATAGTCATCATCAGGGCATGTTATGGGTTTATTTACAGACTGTCATCTATGATAAATTATTTCCTCAAATGATGAGATATTAAAAATCGATAGAGTTCATGCATATCAAGAATGGTTATATGTCAGTTATGGAATATTCCGCATGTTTCATGTATTTTCTGTGTTTTTCACCGCTTCTAGTCGGTGATGAGATTTTTCATGCTGGACTCTTTGAGAATGGGGTCCAGTATGCCATCCATACATAGGTGAATATATTTCTCCTGCCAAATTTTTAGGAGATAATAAATATGTATCTTATAACTAAGTGAAAACTGAGGGATGGAAATTGTACAAGGTATAAAAGATCAGTGTTGCGGTAGGATAGTAGTTCTTCCAGTAGCTGGAAACATTCCCTCGAGGTTTCTCATCTAGGAAGTGATAACCAGAGTGCCTATTTGAATAGATCTAAATTAAGTAATTGGTGTAGACTATGGGGGAATTCAAAGCCTCAATGTGATAGAAATACACTGGAGTGTTGGGGTTGCTGCCATATGGGGGATCTCCATTGTTTCTGTCAGAACTTTCTACCATATTTGAATGGAAAAGGATCAGCGTCAGCTCCACCTTCAAGAGGGATTTATTTTATGTCGTGTCAGGAGGGATGATGGAATAGCACCAATAGGTCTAGTAGAGAAGAAGGTCATGGATGTGGTATCTAGATTACAGATCACTAGTCTCACCAAAAGAGTAATTATGATCATGGTAGTCCATCTGTTGCATAGGGTCATGTATCAGGCCTGTTGGTTTCACTAGAATAGATACATGAGGATTAGGATGTGGGTCCATCTATAGTATGAGGTATTATTTTTATGTCATCTACTAGATTTTTTGTTTTATTTGATATATGTTCTTTGAACTCTTTTATATCCGTATCAATCATGGAGAGTCTGGGACTATATATAAAATATCACTATGGTGTAATGACCCTGGATACACCATTAGGGGTACGAATAGAGGGAATACGCTAGTGTAGTGACATCCACTTTAGTTATGTAATTACCCTTTCTTATGTAATTTTCTTTTCTGGAGATAAAGGGATTCGATGTCATACTCAGTATGGACTAGTTGGTTTACTGTCAATCTTTTGTAGACTTATCTCACCGCAAGGTATTGTTTACATCACCAGAGGGTACTAGTTATCTACATAATGGTGAGTGGGATGTCCATTCTAGTAGAGATGGTCTAGATCATCATGGTCTAGGTAGAGTGACTACCCATATTGAACATATCTTCCTGGAGGATCAGGGTTTACAAAATATTGATTTCCCACAAGTAGTTGATCATTTCAGAGATATATTTCCCAAGAATTTTCTATATTACCTCTCGATAGATAGGTAGATTTTACAATAAATCTTGTTTTTGGAGCATCTCTAATGTGCATTCCGTAGAAAAGAATGACACAAATAGCACTTCAAGAGATCAAGTGGTAGTTAGAGGATCTCGAGTATAAAGTATTTATACAATTTAGTATATCCTATTGGGGTTATCCTATGTTTTTTTCAAGAGGGAAGATGAAAACTTATACATATGCATGTATTACATAAGGTTGAATTAGGTTACAGTAAAGAAATGATATCCACTACCTCGAATAGATGATATCTTTAAACAGCTCCATGGAGCAAAGGTCTTCTCTATGATTGACCTAAGATAATGTTATCATCAGGTACAGGTCAGACAATCAGACATACCATGCACAAAATTTTATAGCATATATGGTATGTATGAGTTCCTTGTTATGTCATTTGGTCTCATTAATGCACCCTCCATTTTCATTGATCAGATAAGTAGGGTGTTCCACCCCTGTTTAGACTATTTTTTCATGGTCATTGAGAACAACATCTTGCTGTATTCTCACGTTCATATTGACCATGATAAACAAAATGATATCATTCTGATTACACTGAGAGAAAATTAAATTTATTCCAATCATGGTAAGAGACAATTCTAGATCTAAAAAGTTCACTTATTGGATTATATAATATTTGAATCAAACGTATCTATTAACCCAAAAAAGTATAGTGTTGTATTTTCTTAGGAGAATCCCAAGAACGTGTTTCAAATATGTATTTTCTTGGTGATGGTTGGATATTACAGGAATTTCATACAAGACTTCTCACGTCTTGATTGATATTTTATTGGTCTTAAAAATAAGGGTATCATGTTAATATGGTTCGAAGCATGTGACAAATCCTTTTAGAAGTTGAAGCGGAGGATTGTATCAACATCAATTCTGAATCTTCGAGAGCTAGGTATGAGTTATAACATCTTCTATGATTCATTAGGAATCAACCTAGGAGTGGTGATGATGTATAAGGATAGCATTGTTTTTACATAATGTGATAGTTGAGGCATCTTGAGAGAAATTACCTGACACACGACCTTGAGCTAGCTATAGTTGGGCATGCCTTACATTGCTAGAGACACTATCAATTAAGTGAGAAGCTTATCATGTATACCAACAACAATAGCTTTAATTATATATTTTCTCAGCATGACATGAACCCAAGAAAATAGAGACGGGGTAGATATTTACAATCCTTTAATTTTGTTCTTCTCTATACTCCTAGGAAGATAAATGTAGTTGTAGATTTGATGAGTCAGAAAACTCAAACACAGGGCGCACAAAAGACCATTGATGAATGTAAGTTAATGAAACTCTTTTATCAACTATATCTATGGTTTCATGAAAGCCAGAAACATTCTTAATTCTCATCCTTGATAGTTATCTCTTCCCACCTTGATAAGGTTAAAGGTAGAAAATTTTTAGATCCTGAAGGCTTGGTACTTTGTGAGAGTATATCAAGAGCTAAATCACCTCCAGATTGGTTTGTGGATAGATATGACTTCTTGCATCTATGTGGACATATCTGGGATCCTATAGATATAATAGAGGAATTGATGTGTGTGTCCCATTCTTCTCAGTGGGAAGTTCATCCAAGAACATCCAAGATGTATTGATATATGCATTGATAGCATTGGTGGCTTGGATGAAATGCCTAATTGAATGTTTTATTAGTATGTGTTTCACTTATCATCAGGTGAATGTGGAGCACCAGAGACCCACAAGCTTATTACAACTACTTCCAGTCCCAGAATTGAAATGGGATGACATTGTTATGGATTTTTTTATCGGATTACCAAGGTGACCAAGGGGTGGTGATTCTATTTGGGTAGTCAATGATCGACTAATGAAATCATCCCACTTCATTTATATTCGAGATAGTTTCTCAGTGGATGAGCGGGGAAAATTGAATATCCATGAAATCATATGGCTACACAGGGTTTCTCATACTATCATTTTGGATGGGGATGCTCATTTCACTTCACAGTTCTAGCATTATTTCGAAAAGGTTGTGGGAAAAGTGGTTACTTTATGAACAACATTTCACCCTCATACTAATGGACAAATGGAGTAGACAACATAGGTTCTAGAGGATATGCTTCGAGCATGTGTCTTTGATTTCAATAGTTATTAGGGAAAGTGCATCCCTCTCATTGAGTGCGCCTATAATAATATATTTTGAGTGATAATTCATATTGATACTTTTGAGACCTTATATGGAAGGTCCTTTCATTCACCCTTATGTTGGATAGAGGTAGGTGAGACATCCCTACTGAGTACTCATCTCATTAAGGAGACTTCAGAGAAAGTTCTACAAATCAGAAAGCGTATGATTGCTGCTCAGTATAGAAAAAAATATTATATCAGTCACCATTGATGACCTCTAGAGTTCAAGGTTGGTGATAAAGTTTGTTTTGGGTATCACCTAGGCTAGGGCATAAATGGCTATGAAAGCCGAGAAAGTTGTCTGCTCATTATGAGGGGCCTTTTGAAATTATGGAGGGAGTCAAGCAGGTAGCCTAATATTTGCTACTACCTTAGAGGTATCATTCCATGCACAACTTCTTCCATGTCTCATATCTTTTCCAATATCATGCTGATTGGTCTCATACATTTGATCCCAAGGAAGTTGAGTTAGATGTTGATGCTACCTTTGAGGAGTATCCATTATGCATCGTTGACTGAAACACGAAGGCTCTTCGAGGATAGCCTATCCCTCTAGTATGCGTGCTATGGTATCATGATCACATGCATGAAGAGATTCAGGTTCGGTAGGCTGATGTATGTTCCCAATGGATAGAATTGTTCAAATACATTGTTTCCCCACCCTTGAAAGGTGAACTCAGGGATGTGTTATTTTAAGTGGGGAAGAATATGAGAACCTGATTTATCACATAGGTATGTATCCTTTAAATCTTGGTAAAATTATTAACATTAGACCAAATATGGATTCATAATGAGTTAGAAAAGGTATTTGGGGTATCCAGGGAATATTTGGAGCCCAGAACCCTTCTTTTTGGGAAAACTGTCCAAGTCGTACAGTTGAAAGATAGTTTGTCTAACCGTGCAGATGGTGTTTTTTCATAAAGAGTCACCTCTAACAATTTACGCATGACTGTGTAGCCTAACCATGCATGTTAGCCTTCTTCCTAGATAACCGTGCATGGTTTGCACGTGGTTTTTTCAAACATTGTGAAAAAATCCTACACATGACATTTTTCTAGGTAAATTTTACTTTTTACCTTAATGATATATTTAGATCTTTCTTTCCCTAATCAAATTTTATATTTGATTTACCTTCATGGCTCTCAAATTATATTTTTTTAAAGGTAAAATCTAGGGATTGAAAGATCTTTTTTGTTTAGGATCCGATCGAGCATCTATTTATCATGATGGATGCGTGACGATCTACTCTAATCCAAGAAAAATATGGGGGAAATATTGGAGGAGGAGAGTCATATATTCCTGAGGTGGGTGGTCTATAACTCATCCCTAAATTTCGTTGATTTTGTAATAGTTGTGTGGGCCCCACAAATTTCATCAGGTTCCATTTATTGAATTTATATGCATTTCGTATACTCATTAGAACCATATAGATATGTTCTTTCAATATATGTGATTAATTTTTGGTGGTTACACCCATAAATTCATTCATCCCATGTAGGATTCCATGCAAAAATTGGGTTTTTAGTGTTTTGAAACATTTGAGCCACCGTTTGGGTGTTCCTTTGATTGACCTTCCAAATGGTAAGAATTTCTATATTACATGACTTGTTTATAATGATAATTTCATAATGTAAAGTACCATGTATGATCACCACTTGACCCACCTCAGGTAAGTGGTTTAGTTTGACAATAAAATGTGAAATGTGAATTTTCAAGTATACTAATTATATGAATTAACCTTAAAGGTAAATTAATTGTAGGTTGTATATCCATAGAACCCCCTACCACATTTATGGAAGGTAGAAAAATTAACTTTGAATATGGAATATTATTTAAATGTATTAAATGAATGGTTTTATGCTACTTTGAATTGTCACACTAATGAAAGGCAAGGCTTGAACCAAATGACTTGATTAAAAGGTTTCAAGCTTGTTGGCCTTTTCATAATAATGAAAGGAAAGGCTTGAACCAAATTACTTGATTAAAAGGTTTCATTCTAATTGACCTTATTACACTGATGAAAGGAAATGATTTAACCAAATGAAATATTATAAGACTTCAATATCAAATAGGCATTGCCTAACTCGAGCTTTCCATGGATTTGGATCAGAGAATGCTATGAGAACTCGGTAACCCCTTTATGATTAAGGGATAAAACTTTCCTATGTTAAGAGACACGAATATCCCGATCCTTTTCTATTCTTTGGATTCCAAATACGACACTGTAGGATCCCTTACTTATTATAATCGGATTCCAGGTATACACTCCTTGGATCGAGCATTGACAAGTAGGTTCCATGGTTAAAGCCCATAGGGTCCAATCATTGCGTAGCCCCATTTTACCATTGATGAACTCCTTGGACTCGGTAGGCACCACATCGTGGAATGTCTTGGACTATTCTCATTGGATTTCACTCTTACCCTATGCTAGTCTATAATTATTACTAATTTTTCATCCCTTGAGGTCTACATTGCCATGGTTATTGCCTTGCGACTTCACTATTAAATATCATTATAAGTTTCCTTGTAACATATGGTAACCTTTACTATTCTTGACATGTGATATGTTATAAATTGGTAACAATCAAATAATGAATTGGTTACAAATTCATACACCAGTAAAGGGATGAAGTAGGTACTTGAGTATTTCGTAACATTGTACTACTTTAATTTATATATACATTCTTTCTCACTATTACATTTCCATTACACAGGCCGGATGTTATAGAAACTATTGGTGGTAGCCCACTAAGATTTATCTCACACCCTCTCTGGGAGACGTTTTGTACTTATAGTAGATTACATGGTTGAAGGTGTTAACAAAGGGAAGAATATGACTTTAAACACTAGATTGATTACTATTTATTATGAATATTGATAGTAGATGACCGAGTTGGTGCTCGAGATGCTTGGGATTGTCTTTGATTTCCTTTAAAATTTTGTGTAACATGTTATGTATTATATCTTGTATCCGTGTTTTTCAATTTTCTAGATACATGAAATTTCATTCTCAGTTGTTTTATGCTTGTATTTTATTTTAGTTATTTTAGTTTTTGTTATTGTTGTCTCTATCTTCTGTTGTGCTGTATATTTACTTATTTTTATTCTCCTATTTACCGATGTTTACATTCATCTAATTCACTATACTTTGGTAATGAGGGAATAGTCTCCCCACGGACACACCATAGGCCCTCACTGCTAGTCTGTAAACTCAGGTGTTTGGGGAGATGTGCCTTAGTCCAAGTGGACCATCGGGATTGGGGAACCTTTTAAATGGAATCAAGGGTTGGGACGTCACAATCATCATTATGAATGTGTGCTTCCTTTTATTCTCTAGACTATTATTCTCATAATTTTCTATTTCTAATAGCTTCAAAGGACATTTCAATTTTTTATTTATTATTGAAATCTGTAACATTCCTCATCTCATAAGATATGTGAATGTTTTTTAGTTCATTTAGAGATAAATCAAATTTTCTTCCATGGATGAGATCTTTGAATAAAAATGATTTGAAAAATTACTCCTTAGTTTTTTTGACAATAATAGTGTCATATGGATTCTTGAAAGATACTTGAATATTTCTAAATATCTCATTCAATATGGGGAAATAGTCTTAAATAATTTCTGAATAATTAATTTTAATTTCCTCAAACCTACTCTTCCAAACATTTAGTTTTATCTTATTGACTTTGATATTTTTTTAATAGGTTCTTATGAGTTTATCCAAGATCTCTTATTTGTCTGAATACCCATTAACTTTGTGTAGACATTTTTTTTATCCATAAAGATACTATTTTTGAGTATTTCCATCTAAATATATATTTATATTATCAGCATGTGTCATGGAATAGTCATAAAAAATGCATGGTAAACCCACTATTTTAGCATCTATCATTCCATGTTGTGTGAGAGAAGATAGGGTAGAAACATATTCATCAAACTATAATAATATTTCATATAAAATTTTAGAACAACTCAACTATTGATTGAATTAAGATTATCCTTAAGTGGGACTGGTTATTGGATCTTTAGAGAGAACTTTACACTAATTCAAATTGATGTTTCCTATGATAGATTTAATACTGATAAGAGAGGGTTGAATAATTGGTTTATTTTTAAAAATTCCTTTTTCTTTCTATTGAACCTCTCTAACATTTTAAATTTCTCAATCCCCTCAATATTATCTCTCAATATTACATTGCATGTAGCTATTATAATATATATATATATAGATAGATAAGTGTATAATATTTACAAGGTTCATAAATCAACTAGTTATTCTCCTAGTTATAGATTTTTAACTATAAAGAAGTGGTTACAATGCTTTTTTAACAGAGAGACTTTTCCTTCTTCAATATCCAACCAAAAGAGTTTCACTAATTTGAACATAGACTAAAATACAACTAAATTATCTTTGACTGTGAGACTCATTCTACTTTGGAATCTAGCCTAAAGGATTCACCTACTCCCAAAACTTACTATATAACTTTACCAAAGTTGAAGGATTGATCCACTATAGTATTATCTTTTACATTCCTAAATGATCTTGTAGGATATGACTTTCTCTAATACACATCAAGTACCTTCAACAACCTTTTACAACTCTGAAAATTCTACTCAAATATTTTTGATCACCTATAGCAGATCAGTTGCCTTAGTGAATCCATGATCAGGTTGATTTGTTATTTTGATGGATTCATAGATTCACTAAATGTGTTCATGTTGTGAACTCAAGTTCTTCAATATTATATTCTATATTAATACATAAAAAACTCAATTCATTTCCTTCTTGAATTGTTAATTCTTTTACAATTAATGAATGTATTGCATGAAACTAAAACCTTATAACATCCTTTTTTTGTATTTTTTAGTATTTGCATATCAATAATTATTTTTTGTATCATTTAAAATTTTTGTGTAATGATGATCACATGAATGTGTTTACTTCTATTGGGATTATATTCTTAATTTTTCATGCATTCTTGTATTTCATATATGCTTGCACTATCCCCTTTTGTTTCTCAATGAGTTCTTATTTATGTATGCATTAAGGGGTTTCATGGATTACAAGAAAATTACTCCTTTCCTTCAATGAATTGATCTCAAGATTTCCCTGCCTCCTTCGCATGACCAGGTAAGGATTATGTGAACTATTCTACTTTAATCCTAATTCCTTTTCACTGGAAAATCATGTTATAAGTTGTACTATCTACAGTTTCTCCTTAAGTGCCTTCACACAAGAGAAAGAGTACTTAAAAGGATCTAAACGATCTCATCATAAGGGATTTTTTGTGGCAAGTGCTTGATTTTGGGTTCTTCTCAAGTGTTTTTTCATAAGATAGTGTTCTTTATGTATCTGATTCATGTGTTAAGATGGATATTTATGAGTCCTTCCAAATACCTTCATGTGACACGGTTGTGTGTCTATGAGTTCTTTCACATGAAAATTACTATGGTCTGAGGATCTATCTCAAACTCCTTCAGAGAACTGGTTAGCTCACAAATACCCTTCACATTAGAGGATCTCATGGGATATTCTCCTTTATGTTAATGAATCACATGGGCTCTTCTGTTTTGAGATCTTCAGTCAATTTATGAATAACATAATAAAAACCAATCTCCACCAAGCCTCGAGTTTTATTGACATGGATTACATATCCAATCTTTTATTTTTAGGGTGACTCTAAGAATCATTAAAACACATGATGATCTTGGGATATCATGAACTCTAAAACTCTCAGATTCTTTAAACATCATTCAATGTTGTATTGATCACACATTTCACTTGACTTTTTCACATGACATTTTCATCTATAATAAAATGCCTCAATAACCAACTTCTTGAAAATCTCTAATTATTCAAGTGGTAATTTCTACAAAATATGGGATCATTTTGAGATCCATGTTATATTCTTTTTCCTATGATGAATTCCTACTATCGTGTGATGCATGAAAATCTTGTAATTTCATGGTGATTTTATTTTGTTATCAAAACATCTCTTTGTGATGGATCATTGATTTTTTCATTTCAGTCGCATGATCTTAAGATCATCATGTGTTAGTTTTCTCACTTATATGAAAAAAGTGATATAAAAACCATATTTTGAGGATGAATATTCTTAAAGAATAAAATAATGTTTCCAAAAATTGAGTACTTATCTATTATGAATGAATCAATAATTTTAATTATTAATCATTTCTTAGTGTTGCATGCTAGATTGACAGCTAAGAGGGGAGAGTTGAATCAGTGGGTTCTTTTTAAAAATTCATTTTATTTTAAATAAAATATCTCAAACTTTTTAAGGTTATGTATCCACTCATTATTATATCTCAATGTCACCTTCTATGTAGTAGTAATAAGGGAGAGAGAGTAGTACACAACATTTACAAGGATTGGTAGATGCCTACTCCTTACTGTAACAAGTTACCCACTCTGGTTGTAGATTATTATCTATCAAACAAGTGATTATAATGCTTAGGCTCAAACCAAGAGACTTTTTTTTCTTCTATCTCCCAAAGAAATACTTCAACTAATTTCATATAAAATTGAAATACGCCTGCTCTAGCTTCAATGAAAACAATTCTTCTGATCTTATATCTAATATGAGGAATTCACCTACTCCCAACACTAACTAGAAGATTTAATCATTTTTTAAGTCTTGATCCACTATCTAAAGATTTTTTGATCTTTCTATATGATCTTATAGGATCAATATTTCTCATGTACACTTCATGCATCTTCAACAACCTATGAAAATTATTTTGGTCTTACTAAAATATTTCATATATCCATCAACTAATCAATTGATTAAGTGAAACTACGTTAGGATAATTATTCTGTCTACTAAAGTCTAATCCTCACTATATATTAGCAAGTTTGGAAAAAATAATCAATATAATATTCAAGATTAATACATTCACAAGTCAAATCACTTCCTTATTTAATTCTAAATTTAACTACACTTCATGCATGGATTTTATGGTGTACGGAACCTTAGCACAATCATTTATGATATTGAGTTTTTAAGTACTTCTCAACAATGTTTTGGAAATATTTTCACATGAATGTGTATTGATTATAACTTTCATGTGTTTACTAATATATCAATTATCTTCTAAATTGATTATGTATGCATGTGTTTCATGTATGAATACAATTTCCTTTTTTTCTCAATGAATTATTATTTACATATGAATGAATGGGTGTCATGGATTGTATACAACATCCTAATTCCTTTATATGAATAGATTTTATGATCTTAGTTCCTCCTTTGGATGGCCATGTAAGGCTCACGCGAACTATTCTCATTGAATCACACTACCTTTGAACCAGAAGATTTCTTGATAGGAGGTGATGTCCTCGATATCTACTAAAGTTCATTTGCATAAGAAAAAGGGTACTTCAAGGGATATAAAAGGTCCTCTCAGAAGGGATTCCTATGAAAGTGTTTATCCATGGGTTCTTCTTGAACAACCTTCATATGAAAGGATCACACATGATATTCTACTTTGTGTGAGTAAATCACATGGCATCCTCTATTTCAAGAGATTCACTCAATTTATAAAGAATATAACAGTAACCAATCTTGACTGATACTCAATTTTATAGGCCAGGATCATACTACAAGTCATTTATTTTTAAACTAAGTCAATGACTCATTCCAACTCAAGATAATATCAAGATCTCTTGAATGATGAAACACTAGGATTCTTAAAACATCCTAAAATGTTGTGCTTATTGAGTGTTTTACATGGATTCTTTTCATGATCAATTCATTGATCATGTGATACCTTTATAACCATATTATTTAAAATCCTGAGTTATTTAGGTTATAATTCTTTTAAAAGATGATATCATCTTGAGTTCCAAGTTATATTATTTTTCTCGTGATGGATTCCTTTTGTCATATGATCCACGAACATCATGTGATTTTATGTTGATTATATTATGTTCCTGTAATATCTTCTCATGATGGAACATTGATTGTCTCCATTAAATCATATGATATTAAGATTATCACATAACTGGTTTCTAGATTCATGTGATGTATTCCAGCGATAATATTGTTCTTTGAATATTCGACATGCATGGAAGACGAAGTTTCATTCCACTATTCATTTCCATAAATATTGTCTCATAACTTCAATAAGGTGAGTAGATATGTTCGATAGTCATGAGTCTTCAAGGACACCCCTCATTGGCTGAATATTGAATTTAATGGGCTTATATGAATATGCACAACGCAAGATTCATCATACGGTGGAGATCACTCAGATTCGATGATGCTCATTTTCCCATATTTTTTAATGATGGGTGAAAGTAGTCACATGAATGAATCCCACATAAGAAATTCACTACACTGGGGATTCAGTATATCATTAAATTCTTTCCAATGCACATTTTTTTCTAGCTACAGGGGATCAACACCCATCACACTATTCACACACCACCACTTGCTTCGCCCTAGTGGGCTTCTGGTCCAACAAATGTACCATGAGTGTGTATTATATGAGGGACTTATACATGGTCCTTCACAAAATATTTGGGCACCATGACTTCCTACTACTACCCATATCCTATCATAGGATGGCTCCCTTGGGCGTGGTTGTCATCCGAGCCCCACAATGCATTGGTTGTGCCTATCCTAGGATGGCTTTTAGGTTGGCCTTTATTTTTTAATAAGTCCACCAATCGAAATAATACTTATAAATATGTAAGTATAAATTTTAGAATAAATCACTGATCAAATATACCCCTCAAGTATTCTTCATGCAATAAATGTATGAATATTTGGTTACATTTCATTCTTCACACCCTCTTCCTCATGAAATGTGGGATATTTCTTGGTCTTATTCATCTCTAATATTTCACTAAAAAATGTTTCCACCATGACACATGTATTTGACATGAAAATCAGTCCAAAAATTTTCACATCCTTAATATGGAAAATTTCTTGATCATGACATTTAATTCCATCAAGTGAATCGATAAAGGATTCTCTAATCGTCCCCACTTCATCTAAACTCACCAAACACACAGTGAAACATCAATGACAAAACATGAAACACACAACCCAAAAATATCCACATTTTTATTTTGTTGTAAATATATATTCTCATATTTAAAAGTCAATATGTGTTCTCAATATTTATTTCCATTATTGGAAATCAAATTTAAATGGTAATTGAGGGTCTTCTCTTCCCATTTTTCTTCTGAAAGCATGTTTGACTCCATTATATAAAAATTTATTGTTCACTTCTAAGAGAAGGAGACGTCACATGATTTTTATTCAATGATACATTAGTTAATAAACTCATAATCTACATGGGATACCCTGTTGTATAAAACAAGAGTGGAATAACCATGCTTTTCTATGCTGTCTGTAAAAAACTATGCATGTGAAATAATGCTTAGAATTTCTCAATTATCTTATAGGGGTTAGAAATAATAATATTCATAAATAGAACACTAAATTCTTCTCACACTTCAACAAGAACATTATGAAAACTTCAAATACAAAATAAATAGTGCTATCTTTGTTTCATTTTGTCATCAACCAAGAAATCCCACTTAATTGATATGTTTAAAACAATTATGAATGAGGGATAAATTTGTGATTTTAATAACTCACCTTTCATTTCTCAAAGTTTCTTAGAGGTTCCACATTCAATATTTAGTGAATATTTAATTGATTTGTATCACCAGTTATCCCTCTCAAGGGATGAAACCATCTCCTTCAATTCAATCCATGTTATTACAAAAGCATTCCCATGTAAGGGGATAATGGGAGAAATTTTTTATTCTAATAAATAAAATTCAAACACAGAGATTACTCTTATTATTGGACACTGTTTTATACCTTTAACACCCCATGATTTCATAGTAAAATTCTCTTTAATGTAAATAGCTTATATTTTAAATAACTCTGACTTGGCTTGTGTTATACGCAAGATTGAGTGTCTGTGAAACAAAACATTAGTTATTTAAATGATATATTTATTTTTCAATGATATATTGTATTATAAATAGTAAAAAATAAAATTTAAATGTTATTTATAATCTCTTTCACATAAATAAAAAATATTTATAATGAAATATATATATTCTGTTAAAATAGTTATATATTTATAAAAACTATTTTCTTAAAAGATATACTTTTTATGTCCTTTTGTAAACAATAATAAAATTAATTCTAGAAACTAATAAAAATTTATTTTGGTAAAATATAATTTATTTTTGAATTCAGAATATCAAAATTATCATAGAGTTAATTTTTTGTACTTTTCTGATAACTTTCCTATTTTGATGAATAGTGAAAAATACTAAATTGTTAATTTAAAAAAACTTTTAAATCAAAATATTTATGGTGTTAAATTAAAAATTTTAGTGGTTTTAAAGTATAATTAGATTATATTATTATAATTTAATATAATTTAGGTCATTTTATGTAATTTTACATTTAAATTGTACTTAAACATGGGTCAATATTTTGATAATTTTGACTTCTTAAAAACCTGCTTTGGGGTTTTGACAATGAGAATTAATTTTAAATTAATTTATATAACTTCTATGTTTTAAATTTGGGAAAATGGATTCCATATTTCAAATCAAGAGGATCAAATATTGTAAATAGGTAACTTTTATTTTTAGGCATTATGAATAGTAACTTCAGTAAATATTTTATTTACTATGGTTAAAGGGTAAATATGGTAAATAAGGGTAATAAAATAATATTATAACAATATTTAATTACCCTAAAACATGTCTTAACCCTATTGGATGATACATTTCCAACCATGGGAATACTTGGGTCAATTTTGGGACCCCCTAGAGCCACTTGTATGTGAAAATGACACTTTATAAAAAACTAATTTAAAGTTAAGGAAATGTAACATAAACATATATCTTTCAGTAAAACAATTTTTATATGAAGTTATATAAGTGATATTTTATACTATAAATGGTCATTAGAAATATTAGAAGACTTCCTACATCATGGTATTTTATTTATAAATTTTATACATAAAATTTATATATTTATGTATGAGACAATAATGATGCAGTATTTTCCTTATTAATGAAGGAATCAAATAATGGATATTATAAATTTTAAAATAAATATAATTTGATAGTTATGATGCCATAAAAGAATTTTCCAGGTGAATATGAGATTTTAGGAAGGATTCAATGTATTTTTTTTAGTAATAAATTTTTGATGACTTTCACGAACACTAAATACTAAATAGTCTCAAAATTGACATAAATGAGTTTTAAAAAAAATACTATTTTATTAAATTATATAATAGATATAAAAATATAAGTATCAGAAAAAGGACTTAAATATTTTTATATATGTCATTAATTAACCACTTGATGTTCTCTTGGTAATTTATAGTTCGTTTATTAACCATATAGTGTAATAATACTAGAAGACATGGTAAGAGTTAAACTATTTAACTAAGGGTTAAATCTAAAAGATCTGGTTAATATGGTGATCTAAACATTTTTATAACCTATTGATTAAGAGGATTTTGAGCCACCCCACCTTAGCCTCTAATAAAATCCATTTCATCCATTAGAAACCGAAAATGATTTTATAATAAAATAATATTTTAAGATTTTCCTAAAGTGCCCCTCACCTCTCCTATAAAAGGGTCCTTCCCCTTCTGTTAAATTCACACCTCCATAGCCTTTTTCATCCAGCTAAAACCGGATCAAATCTTCTCCTAAATACCCTCAATTAAACATAGAGGCCTTACTTTGATTGGAAATCCATCCTATGGATCCCTTTTGATCGTATCAAAAGAAAGAACCCGGATAAGAGGTAATTAGTTCATCAACTCTTTCAAAGTTATTTTCTCCTTCCACATCCTCTTTCACGGTTGTTTCCATAAAAAAATAATAAATCTTGTACCTTATACATACTGAGATTTTATTAAAAATATGGTATAATAATATTCATTAATCTATCCATCCTACTATTGAAAAAGTCACCATACACGCGTACGTATGACTTATTGTCTCCATATCATGGTGCAGTTTGTCATTCAATGATTCATTATTTGGATGTATATAATATTGATTATAATTTATGTAAATAATAAATATTACATGTTAATTATTCTGTATATATTATATACCTTCCAATTTCATAATATATCACCATCAAAAGAATGATGTCATCGCTCGTGCGTACGTATGACTTACTATCTCCATGAGGATATGCTATTTATTTTCACATTTAAATTTCAAAAATTATTATAAAAATATATATTATTCATAAGTACATAATATGTGACATAACAATGCTACATAATATATATATATATATATATATATCTCTGTCTGTGTGTGTGTGTATTCATCTCGTTTACATACTTCCGTTCAATAGGATGTGAAAACGGAAACATCATTTATGCGTACATGAGGCCTAACATCTCCATAAAAAGTGTTTTCTATTTCATATATCAATATATTATATATATTTTTATTCTGAATATATTTGATCAAGAATAAAAAGTTAAAACACATACGATAAATAAAGTGATTATTACCTAAAATGTTACTTTAACATGAAAATTATTATTAAATGGGCAGTGTAAAGTAATAAATTAATCATATATTATATCATAAATATTAATATGGTTCTAGTATAATTTAATAACATACTATGGTCATTATATTGGAGGTTAAACATACCCTTGACTAAAGGAAAGTACAAGGTAAGGGTTAATTCCTCAATCTCATTATTATATGAGATTGTTTATCTATAAGTATTTATTGGGAAATATTTATCATCCATGTCTAGGTTTCATAAACATGATTTCAAAAGAAATATTTTAATGTTTTTTGGAAGGGACTCTTTATCCAGATCATTTTAAATGTTTTAATGATTTATTTTTCTAAATCATTTTAATTGATGTCCATGTTTCCAAAATGATTATAAGGATTTATTTATTTGGAAATGATTGTTTTAAAATGTTAATTCCTTTGAAAGGTTTCAAAGTAGTATGGGAAAATTTGATTCAAAAATATATTTTAAATTAATTACATTATAAATGTTTGTCTTTTAAATGAATTCCAAAAAGGGATATTTCTCTCAAAGGATTTTACTGATCATTTTCAACTATGTCTACATCTTTTACTGGGTATTATTCTTGATTGAGGTTGATTTGTTATATTCCATATATTATTGAATTATTAATGATATATTTAAATATTAATGTGCTATTTTCATACCATTCGTGGTTTATGGTTGAAATATTTAAATTTTTTATGCTAGTTTTAATACGAATGTTTATGTTATGTTTCAACATTTTCATCTGATTAATGCATTGGACTTAGTAAGTGACCGACATGGCTCGATATAGCCCCTTGATGCATAGATAGGTCACATGAGACAAATTAGTGTCTTGGAACAAGGACTTAACAAAACTTTTATTTTTATTATTGGCATGAGGCTTTGTCTACATGGTTATGATGCCCCACATTCTACAATCCCTAATTATGAAATTAGTTATTACATGTGATTATTTGACTTGCATAATATCCATGTTCATGTTTACATTGTAATATTTGATTTATTTTTTACATATTATGTTCAAGGTTATGTTTAGAAAGGTTTTTGTTTTTATTACACATATTTCATTAAAGGGTTATTGCTTACGCTAAATGTTTTACCCTTACTGATCATTTGAGCTCACCAATTTCTTATGTTTTGTTTTTCCTAGATTCTAAGAAGTGTGTTATGATTGATATGAAGGGTTAATCTAGGGGAAAAATGGAATTCTAAAAATATTATTTATGTTTTGTTTTCTTTTTGAATGTGTAATGTAATGGTCATGTATGTAATCTATTTTCCAAGACTATTAAACTGATCAGTCCTTTGGGACTTGATTCCTGGTAATCATTCCAACGTATTAAAATAATGCACCAGGTCCGGGTAACTCGGGTCGGGACATTATATTTTATATTAGAGTAAGTTTATAAAAAACATTGGAAATTATATTTAGTTATACTCTGATTAGAAAACATTACCCTAAGATAGACTTTGAAGATTAGTATAGAATAATTTCCTTGAATTTTGGAAATATAGAAATTTTTTGAATTTTCCAATAAATACAACCAAGTCTAGATACTACAGGTGTAATTGGTTCTAGAACAGATGTACCTAATAGTGAAAACTCTAACCATGAGTTTCTGGCTTGAGCTGGGGTATCCTGGTATACGACATTGGGCCCTACTGCGCACCTATTTTGACACTCCTGGGGAATATGCTTACGATAATTCATATTTTCTTTACATACCATTATGAAAGATTTATGAGTTAATATGTCAGCAAAGAAACCATTTTTATGATTACGAGACTAGATGTGTGAAAATATTCAATTAATGTTGAGATTTATTCTAGTTTTTTTATTATGAATTATTATATGATCTACCCTAGTGTATATTGTCATTTAGTAATGGTTCATAGTTAATGGAATGAGAACTCCAACAATATGAATGATCTAAAGAGTAAAAAGGACCCCATCTTTCATGGTCTTAATATAACATTTAGAAGGGAAATAGCCTTCCTTGTATTCTGATTATTTGGGGAAATAATATCATGAGTTAATAAGATAAGTAAATAATTATCTTATCCAAATGGATTTGAAGGGAGTCCAGAAAAGGAAAGGATGGAAGAGAAAAAGAAGGATAAAGGGAATAAGGGAAATAAGTATTTTCCCACATGTGATAAATATTGAAATAATCACCTTGGTAAATTCTTGAAGGGAATGTGAGTTTTTTATATGTGTGAAAAAATGAAACCAAGTTTGTGATTTAAATTGTAATAAAAAGGGTTCAAATGTACAATTCTTCATCTGTAAGTATTTTGGACACTATGTAAATCAATGTCCCAATCATCAGAGTATACCCAAAATGATGCTATTAGATAATAGTCATGTTATGATACCACCGGAGATGAAGATGAATTATTAGTGTTCTTATTTTGTTAAAAAATAATTATGTCATTTGAGTATTGTATTAATGATGTAAAAATTATAATAATTATAGAGTATATAAGGATTGTACTGTAGTACTATTTCATTATGGATTCAAGATTGTGTGGAACGAATAAAAGTGACTCAATAGTAGGTTAAAATTTTTGGGGAAATATGGTTGAGAAAGAGATAAACCTTAAAATAGTTATAAGGATGAGTTAATGATTTTGGAATAAGAGTTAATTGAATTAGGTAAAGTATATTGGATATTATTGATTACCTTGGAAATAATTAATGGTTGGTTTAAAAAGTATCTTATACAATCATTATTGGGAGTTTTATGCATTTTTTAATTTAAGGTGTATATCTAGTATTTTATGTTTTACCTAAGAAATAAGGAAGAATGAACGTATTCATTATGTTTTTTTGGTATTTCAGTTTATGTCTTAAGGTAATACATGATGACGGTATTCACATGTATATTATGCGACCTTATAAATTTTGGACTGTGTGTTTGGATAGAAGTATTGTGGATAAGTCTAAAGGTTGGAATTTATTATGTTTGACATTGGATACTATTAATTAAGGTAAAATCATTTCATAATATTATTATTGGATTTTTATAAAAAGGATAACCTGTAAGTCAGGCAATAACCCGTCACGTCCGGCATGGCCGTGAGACATGATCCCTAAACAGAAGGGCGACAGGTGTGCATAACCTACCACTAGCCTATATGATGTCCTAGTTTGTATAATGTAGTTTTTTTAAAATGGCATGAAAGATGAATTATAAATTAATTCTTTTAAAACCCTATACGATTAGGTTAAAAATAATGTTTTTTAGTTCTATTATCTTTTGGAGTGAAAGATGAGTTTGTGGTAGAAATTATTTAAAGGATGTAACTATACTTGTAAACTATTATTTTTTTCTAATTTTATGAAGTAATTAACTCTTAAACATTAGTGAAAGGATCATAAAACCAAAAATATGTTATCCTAACACCTTTTTTTTTTGAACCGGTGATATTTTAAATCACCATAGATTAATGGCTTTGAGGACCTCAATTTTCCATTTATCATTCACTTGTTTGTGATTGATGACCTCAGTCACTCCCAATAAATATTTAATTTTTTTTCAAATTATTTGTCTTTGATTTACACTAATGCTATCCTATTCGAAATCTTAATTTGGTGGTGACTTTTTTATTTCACTTTCCCTCTTATTAATACTAAATTTTATTAACCCTATTTTCGATGTGGGTTTTCCAAAAATGTATTTTCTATTTTCAACCATTTATTTTTGAAGAACAATTTCAAATTAAGAGGATGAAATTTATTAAAGGAGTGGATAAAGTAACAACCAATTATTTCATAGTACAATTATCTATAAATTAAATATCTTATATTGCACGTAACACCGACTTGGCTTACGTTATACGCAAGATTGAGTTTCTGTGAAACACACATTTTTTATTTAAATGATATATATATTTATCAATTAAATATTGTAATATAAATAGTAAAAAATAAAATTTAAATGTTATTTATAATTTTTTCAAATAAAAAAACATATTTATAATGAAATGTATAAGTTTTGTTAAAGTAGTTATATATTTAGAAAACCTATTTTCTTAAAAAATTATTTTTATATCCTTTTGTGAACTATAATAAAATTAATTCTAGACACTAATATAAATTTTATTCTGTAAAATAGAATTAATTTTTGAATTCAGAATATTAAAATTATATTAGGGTGAATTTTTGGTACTTTTTTTATAACATTCATATTTTGATGATTAGTGAAAAATATTAATATTTTAATTGAAGACAACTTTTTAAATCGGTATAATTTATAGTGTTAAATGATATATTTGAGTAATTTTAAAGTATAATTAGATTATATATTTATCATTTAATATAATTTATGTCATTTTATGTAATTTTACATTTTAATTGTACATAAACACGTGTCAATCCTTTCATAGTTTTTACATATTTAAAAACACACCTTTTGGTTTTGACAACAGAAATTAATTTAAAATTAATTTCTGGTACTTATGTATTTTGAATTTGAAAAAATGGATTCCATATTTGGAATCTAGATGTTCACATTGTGTAAATAGGTAAATTTTATTTTTAGAAATTATGAATTGTAATTTCAGTAAATATTTTATTTACCATAGTTAAAGGGTAAATCTAGTAAATAAGGTTAAAAAATAATGTTATAATAATATTAAATTACCCTAATAACATTTCCTATCCCTATTGTATGATACATTTTAGAATATGGGTATACATGGGTGGATTTTGGAACCCCATAGAACTAATTTTAAGGAAAATGATAGTTTAGGAAAATTAATTTCACATTAAGAAAAGTGTAACATAAACATATATATTTTAATAAAACATTTTTTATATGTTTTTATATAAGTGATATTTTAGACTATAAATAATAATTATAAATAATAGATTGATTCCTACATCATGTTATTTTATTTATAATTTTTATACATAAAATAAATATATTTATTTATGACACATTAATGATGTAGTATTTTACTTATAAATGAAGGAATCAAATAAATGATATTATAAATATTGAAATAAATATAATTTTAAGTTTTGATGTCATAAAATAATTTTATTGGTTAATATGACATGTTAGGGTGGATTAGAAGTATTTTTTAGAAGTAATAATGTAGTGATGAATTTCACAAAAACCAAATACTAAATAGTGTTGAAATTGACATAAATGAGTTTTTAAAACAAATACTATTTTTTTAAATTAAATAATATCCATAAAAATATAAGGTTCGACCAAAGGATTTAAATATTGTTATATATGTCATTTATGAACAACTTGAGGATATCTTGAAATTTTATAGTATGTTTATTAACAATACAGTTTAAGAATTCAAGAAGACATGGTAAGAGTTAAACTATTTAACTAAGTGTTAAATCTAAAAGATAAGGTTAATATGGTGACCTAAACTTGTCTTAAACCTATTGGTTTAGAATATTTAGACCCATACCTACCTTATCCTCTAAATAAATCCAATTTTATCAATTAGAAACCGATAATTATTTTATAATAAAATAATATTTCAAGATTTTCCAAAAGTACCCCTCACCTCTCCTATAAAAGGGTACTTCACCTTCTCTTAAATTCACTCGGCAAAAGCCTTTTTGGCCCAGAAAACCCCAGCTAAAATCTCCTCCCAAATACCCTCAATTTACCCTAGAGGCCTCAATTTTATCAAAAAGACAACCTAAGGATCCCTTTTGATCAAATCAAAAGAAAAAAACCCAATGAAGAGGTAATCACTTCATTCGGTCTTTCAAAGTTCTTTTCTTCTTCCACTTCCTCTTTCTTGGTTGTTTCCATACAAAAATAATAACTCAAGCACCTTATGCATACCAATATTTTATAATAAATATGGTACAATCATATTCATTATTCTATCTATCCTATGAATTACAAAGTCATTATACGTGTGTACGTACAACTTACCATCTCCACGTCGTGGTGTAGTTTGTTATTCAACAGTTCATTATTGGGATGGGTATAATAATGATTATAATTGATCTAAATAATAAATATAACCTGTTAATTATGATTTATATATAATATAATATCCAATAACATAAAAGTTCACCATTAATAGAAAGGTGTTGTCGTTCGTGCATACGTAAGACTTACCTTCTTCACAACATGATGAGATTCATTTCCACATTCACCATTCGACGGTGACTATAAAAATATATATTATTAATAAGTATGTAATATATGAAAAAATAATTCTACTGGATATATATATATATATATATGTATGTATGTATATGTATATGTATATGTATTCATATCATTCACATCTGTTCAATACGATTTGAAAACGGAAACAACGTTTTTGCATAAGTACGGGCTACCGTATTCATAAACAGTATTTTCCTTTTCAAATAACTATATATTATAAATATTTATATTATGAATATATATGAAATATAAATAATTTTATATATTCTAGAAGTATGTAAATCACGATCTATGTGATACGATCAAGAATAAAAAGTTAAAACACGTACGATAAAGGAAGCGATTATTACCTGAAATGTTACTTTAATATGGAAATTATTATTAAATTGGTTGTGTAAAGTAATAAATCAATCATATATGATATCATAAATATTAATATGGTTCTTGAATAATTTAAATACGTACTATAGTCATTTTATAGGGGGTTAAAGGTACCCTCAACTAAAAGAATGCACATGGTAAGGGTTAATTCTTCAATCTCATTATTATACAAGATTGTTTATATGTAAGTATTTATTGGGATATATTTATAATCCATGTTGATGTTTCAGAAAAATGATTTCAAAAGGAATATTTTAATATTTTGTGTAAGGGTCTCATTATCAAGATCATTTTAAATGTTTTAATGATTTATTTTTCTAAATATTTTCAATTAATGTCCATGTTTTCAAAGTGATTTTAAGTATTTTTTATATAGACATGATTGTATTAAAATGTTAATTCCATTCAAAAATCTCAAAGTGGTATGGAACACTTTTATTTAAAGATATATTTTAAATTTCATTTTTTATAAATGTGGGACTTTTAAATGATTTCAAAAAGGGATATTTCTCTCAAAGAGTTTTACTGGTCATTTTCAACTATGTCAACATCTTTTTATGAGTATTAATCTTAATTTAGGTTTATTTAATATCTTATATATTGTATTGTATGATTTATGATATTTTTTATATGGATATTTTATTTTTATACCATTTATTGTTTATGGTTAAAGTTTTGACATTTCTTATGCTAGTTTTAATACGAATGTTTATGTTAAGTTTCAATATTTTCATATGGGGAATACATTGGAATTATTATGTGATGAGTGGGGTCTGTTATAGCCTCTAGATGCAGTGGTAGGTCTAATGAGACAAATTTGAATCTTGGAACATGGCCTTGAAAAAAATATTATTTGTAGTCTTGGCACGAGGCCTTGACTATGTGGTTATGATGTCCGACATTATACATTCCCTCATTCTGAAATTAGTTATTACATGTGATTATTCGACTAGTAGAATATATATGTGCATTTTTATATATTAATATTTGAATTATTTTTTCTATATTATGTTCATGTTTATGTTTAAAAGTTTTTTGTTTTCATTACAGATAATTCCTTAAAATTTTATAGCTTCCTATAAATTATTTTCCCTTACTAGGCATCTGATATCACCCCTTTCTTATGTTTTATTTTCCCAAGATTCCAGGAAGTGTATTATGATTGATATATAGGGTTACACTAGGGGAATAATAGAATTCTCATAGGATTATTTATGTTGTGTTTTATGTTCTAATATGTAATTTAATATTCATGTATATAATCTATTTACAAGAATTCTAAACTGATTGGTCCTTCAAGAATGATTCCTTATAGTCATGAAAATTTATTAAAATAATGAAATGGCTCTGGGTAACTAGGGTTAGGACATTACACTGCCAATATCATTATAAGAACATTTCATTGATCTCTTTTTTTATTCTCATTTATTTGACTATATTTTATCTTCCCTTACTAGGAATCTGATATCACCCCTTTTTCAGTTGATTTGGCCAAATAAATAAACCGTATTTCATGATGTTATCAATATTCTCAAAATATTTACATGAATTGTCTTTGGTTTTATTTTATAACATCCTCCATTTGCAGGCACATATAAGTTCTATTCCCAACCTTGTTATGCATACCTCATCCTTGTGATGAACCTAATAAATACATGTTATTCTAGAAAGATTTGGATTTCTTACTATACTTACTATAGAACTAATAGAATCCTTGAAATATTATTCTACCAGATTGATTCTAGATAAATTATGATATATGTTTTTATTATACTCTTACAAATCAAGTATCACTTTTATTAGGGGGTTAGGGATTTCTTTGAATATTCTAACCTTTCCTTGATGTGGAATATCGAATCTCATTTTTATTGTGCCACATATTTTTAGTTATATTTTTCACATATACACTATTTGAAATAATAGTTATAAAAAAATGATTGGATATACTTTTACCTTCATTATCTCCATCTTGTGAATATTCTGCCTTGATCCCAATATATTTATTGAAATATTATCCAAATTTTTTCAACTCATGTTGAACTTTGAAACATATAGATTATTTCTCAAACAACTATTCTTTTATATAAGTAAACATCCCTTTAGTATCACATATCAGCTTATCTTTTTCATAAATTTTTAATTCATACATCTGGATCTCATAAAAAATATACTTCTTTCTTGACCAGGTCATCATTTTCTTTATCTACAAGAGCTATTTATTCCTTATTGTTTTCAGTAGCTAATTTGTTATTTTATTTCTAAATATTCATCTTTTATTTCTGGAAATATTTGTTCTACTCTATGTATAATTCTTATTTATTATTTGTATTCCACTAAATATCTATTTTTTCCTCTTGATCGACTTGATGAATTAGTTCTTCTCTTTTTGTGGGAGGAGAAACCAACTTCTTTATCTAAATAATAATTTGATGATAAATATATTTTATTTTTTATTAAAAAATTCGTTTTCTCATTTTTATAGTGTTTATTGTTCACCATATCCCATTTCTATTATTCATATCTTTTATCATCTTATTTTGATTTTGATTTTGATTCTTCGACCTTCTTCTTTGGTATCAATTGAAAAAATGACCGAAGTTTATATAGTTGAATAATTTGGTGATTTATTATGTTTTCTATTCAATTTTCCTTTCTTGAACCATTTTGATATAAGGGAAACTATGAGATTAATGTCATCATTATCTTTATCAATGAATGAATCATTGATTCTTAAGCCTATACTTCTATGAATTTTATCTTTCTAATGGATTGAAAGGACATTTCAATTTTTTCTTTATTATTGAATGTTGTAATTTTAATCATATCATAATATATGATAAAGTTGCATGGTTAATTAGGAGAAAAATAAATTATTTTTTCAACAAATGGGTCCTTTGAATCAAACGATCTAAAAAATCATCATCAATTATTGACAATGATAGAGTCATACAACTTCTCAAAATATACTGGAATGCTGATGAAAATCTCATTCACTCTAGTGAAATATTATTCAATACTTTCTTCAACATTCATTTTAATGTCCTCAACCATACTCTTACAAACTTCTTATTGTGATACCTTGACTTTGAAATTCCATTAATAGCCTCTTCCGAGTTTATACAAAAACTATTTAGAAGTTTTAAGGCCCATGAACTTTGGGTAGAACTTTTTTATTAGATCCATAAATATGGAATTTTGATTCTTTCTGTCTAACTATATTTTTTATTTTTATCTTGTTTCGTGATATAATCATAAAAAATGGGTGGAAAAGCCATTGTTGCTGCATCTATTAGTTCCATGATGAGTGATAGGAGATAATGTAGTAAAAATTTTCTCAAACAATGACGATTATTCCTATAAAATGATAGAAAAATATGAATGTTGAATAAATTATAATTCTCCATCTACAATAATTCTTCTTGTATCATTAGAGGGAACCATCTATTGATACAAGTTATAACACCCAAGGCATGATTAAACACTAGGAGAGTAGGGTTGAATCAGTGGTTTCTTTTTAAAAATTAATTTTCTTTTAAATTAATTCTTTCGAATTTGTTAAGGTTCATGATCCAGTCAATATTATCTCTCAGGCTCACTTTGTGAGTAGTAGTAGTAATGGAAAGAGAGAGAGAGAGAGAGCAGTGTAGAATATTTAAAAGATTCATCAAAATTATTTTCCTTTGTTCAACTGGTTATTCCAATGGTTATATATTATTCACTATAAAACAAGAGGTTATAATTTTATTTCTCCGATCGAAAGAATCTATTTTCTACTGCCTCTAACTAGAAGACTTCCACTACTTTCAGGCCTGACTAAAAGAAATCTTCTTCTTCTTGAACTGTGAGACTCCTTCTACTCCAAAATCTAACCAGAAAACCTCACCAACTCCCAAAACCTAATAAAATAATTCACCTATATTGAAAGCTTAATCCACTATAGTATGGTCATTGATATTACTCCATGTGTTTTTAGGATCAGAATTGACCATGTACACTTCATATATCGTCAAAACCTATGGGATTTCTTCTAGCCATGCTCAAATATTTTTATGACCTATGAACAATTAGTTGCCTCAATGAAAACAGGACTGGGTTTATTTTCCCTTTTGTTGAAGTCCTTAATTCAATAAATGTGTGGAATTTTTGAATGAAAATTATTCAACAAAACATAATAGATTGATACCTACAAAACTCAATTCACCGCCTTCTTGAATTCTCAATTTAACAACACTTCATTCATGGATCTCATAGAATCTAAAACATTAAAACCTTATTATTTATCTTTTTTTATGTGATTATAAATTTTGTTTTGGTTATCCATTTACAATCATTTTTATTAATGATCACATGCATGCGATTCATTTTATTTGGATTATCTTCTTAATTTTATATGCATGCATGTATTTCATATATGCATGCACTATACCCTTTTTTAACTCAGTGAATTCTTTATTTTGTATGCATTAATGGGTTGAATAGATTGAATAATACTTCCTCCATCCTTTTAATGAAGGGATATCATGATAAAATTAATTTATTCACATGAACAAGTAAGGATCATGTTATTTTTTTTCTATTAATCACACTTCCATTCAACCATACAGTCATGTCACAAGAGGTTATCTTTGTGGTTTATCTTCAAGTGACTTCACATATGAAAAAGGGCATATCAATGGATTTCAAAGATCTTCTGGTAAGGTATTTGTTTGTCTAGGATTTTTCTATGGGTTCTTATCATGTGATTTTACATAAGTTAGTGTTCTCTGGTTATGTGGTTCAAATGTTTAGATGACTCTATACGAGTTCCTTCCAAATTACTTTATGTGATAATGTTGTGTGTATATGAGTTCCTTCACATAAAAATGGTTGTGTTCATGATTTATATCTCAAACTCTTTGTGAGACCTTGTTTTATTATAGATACCCATCACATGATATGATAACATAGGCTCTCTTAATTCATGTGACTGAATCAAATGGGAGACTCAGTTTGAAGAGATTCATTTGATTTCTCATGAAGGCAGCAATAATCAGTCATGACCAATCCTCGATTTTTATAGGAAGGGATAACACTGCCTATATTTGTTTTTTAAGTTGATTTAAGGACTCATTAAAAATCTTAAGGATCTTAGAATATCATGAATGTTTAAACATAAAGATTATTCTAACATCATGAAATCCTAAGTTTCTCATGTCATCCATGAGACTAATTCACATGATCACATTGTTTATAATGAAATACCTCAATAACCATCATCTGGAAAATGAATAAAGTTATAATTATTGAAAAATATGGGATCATATTTTAATCCATGTTACATTATTTTTCTCATGATGGATTCTTATTATCACGTGATCGATGGAAATCATGTGATGTCATTGCGGTTTTCTTTTATTTCTAAAAAATATCTTAATTATGGATCATTTATTATCTCCATTTTTTTCACATGATCATAAGATCATCCTATGTTGGGTTTCTCATTTCATGAGACGAATTAAAGATATGTTACTATTCTTCAAATATTTAACATTCATTCAAGAATAAGTTTCATTCCATTCATTTTTATCAATGTTATCTCACTTCTCTAAGAAGATGAGTGAATATGTACAATAGTCTATATATCTCATAGACACCCTTAAGTGGATGAATATTAAAAAAATTGTATTATTTGAATACATATAGTGTGAGATTCATCAGGTGGTGGATTTAACTCAAATTAGGTGCTAATTATTCTATCTATCTTTCTAAATGATGGGGGATTAGTATCCATGTGAATGCATACCACATTGGAAATGTTCTACATCAAGGATTCGATATATCATTGAATCCATATTACTAAACCTTTTATTAGGGTCCTTATTCATGGGAATCGACCCTTTCGTGCTTTAGATGGCTGAGGTGTAACGCCCCGACCCCAGTTTACCAGAGTCGGTGCATTATTACATAACATTGGCATGATCACAAGAAAGATCAATTTTTGAAAGTCCGATTAGTTTAGTAGCCTTGGAATAACTACATACATTAATAGAGTTTACATTACATCATAAACTGAAAACAACAACAACATAGTCTCCATAGTCTACACTCATACTATCCCTGCAGGTCATTCATAATTTACTTCTTCACAATCTTGGGAAAAATAAAACATTGAAAGGGGTGATCTCAGATTCTCAGTAAGGATAAAATTATAGCAAAAGCATTCATAGATAAGCATAAACACGGAAGGCAATTTATAATTAAAACAAAAGCCTTTTAAACTTGAACTTTAGCATAATATGGAAAAGATAAAGTTAAATAATGCCATTTACTTATTCACATGGATATTCTACTAGTCGAACAATCCCATGCAATATCAATAACCACTTTCATAATGATGGAATGCATAATGCCAGACTATCATAACCACATATCCAAGGCCTCGTGCCAAGACTACAAATAAGATTTTGCCAAGGCCTTGTGCCAAGACACTAGTTTGTCTTATGAGACCTACCGATGCATCGAGGAGCTATAAAGAGCTGCACCCATCACTTATTAAGTCCAATTCATTCATCATATGAACAGGTTTAAACATAACATAAACATTCGTATTAAAAATAGCATACGAAATGTCAATACTTTAACCACAAACCATGAATGGTATAAAAATAGCACATTCATAGTCAAACATAACTCATTCGATACAATATGGAAGATTGTATTGTACCACATTAACCTCAATCAATAATAATGAAGGATGTTGACATAGATGAGAATAATCATCAAAACTATTTGAGAGAAATATCCCCCTTTTTCTTGAAATCATTTAAAAGTCACACTATTTGTCAAGAAGCCATTTAAAAATAGATTTTTGAATCAAAGTGTCCCATACCACTTGGAAACTTTTTAAAAGGAGTTTTAATTTCTAAACTTTAATGTCCATATAAATAAATCCTTAAATCCATTTTTAAAACATGGACATTAATGAGAAAGATTTAGATGAATACGTCTTTAAAACATTTAAAAATGGTATTTTAGTTAGACATTCTAACCAAAAGAGAGACAATTGAATACAAATAATTGAGGTAATAAAAACTTTGTAATATCATGAGAATAAATGGATTCATGATATACTACGTCAAAGTATATTATATACACCACATAAAAGTGATTTGGTGTATATCAACAAATAAGACTCAATGGAATGTAAATTGAGATGAAATCTCTCATAAAGGCCATATCCTTAGGTTAAGGATAAATCAACGACATAATTATGTGTGACAAATATAAATACACTAAATATTATTGGATATTCAGTGTAAAAAAATCAAAGGATATTCACACATATTCTTGTAAAACCAACACCAACAAATTGGATGTTTAACTCAACAAATGGTGATTGAGTTAAAATTACTCTTATAAAATTCATATCAATGAATTGAGAATTATCAATTGAGTGATTATGTTTATCAAAAGTATATCCACAAGAAGTGGAGTGGAAATTATGACATAATCAAATGAATAGTGATTACACACATAATCTTGGGGTAATATAATCAATGAAATATGCGTAAAGCCAAATGAGTGGAAATTGAAATCTCAAATTCCCTTATCAATTAGGTAACTTACGAAACATACACCCATGAAAGAAGTATCATACCATGATGATGTAAATACCCATAAATTAAATTATATTACACAATGAATACAATCATGGGCAGTACACATACACCACATGCAATAATTAAGTGGTGAACAATGGAATTCTCACGAAATTAAGAGTGAGTTAAGAAACCCCTTACTTTGTACTTTTTCCTTGGTCGACGATAGGTTAACCTCCTGTATAATGGTGAAATAATTGTTATTGAATTATACAAGAATCATTTACTTTAATATGATATCATATATGATCTTTTAACATTGATTTGTTAATAATATCTTAGAACTATCATCATTTCGGGTGTTAACGGGTTCATTTTACTTTATATTCTTTGTTATGTGAGCCATATTAATTATTAATGGGATGTATATTATTCATATCAAGATTTATATCAAGTCATTATATACTATTTTTAAATCATCAAATTATAATTATATTTGAATGGATATGATGGAGAATGAATCTCATCGCGTTCGTGGAGATGGTAATCCGTACGTACACACGAGGGACAATATCATTCTTTTGATATTAAAATAATATATAATTGGATGGAATATCATATATACAGAATAATTATCATGTTATATTTATTATTTACATGAGTTACACATCATTATTATACCCATCCAAAAATAATATATTGAATAACAATTACACCACGACGTGGAGACGGTAAGCTGTACGTACGCACGTATGGTGACATGTTATTCAAAGGATGGATAGAATATTGAATATGGCTGTACCATATTTATAATAACATAACAGTATATATATGATACTGGAGTTATTATTTTATAATGGTAATAACAAAGAAAGAGGAAGTGGAAGAAGAAAGGAACTTGAAAAGGGGTGGTGAAAACATTACCTCTTCTTCGGGTTCTTCCTTTTGATTTGATCAAAAGGGATCCTTATGTTGGCTTTCTGATCAAACTAAGGTCTCTAGGTTGTAGTGAGGGAAGTTGAGAGAGTATTTGGGTAGGGTTTTTCCGAAACAAAAGGCTTTTATGGTGTGAATAAATGAGAAGGAAGAGTGCCCTTTTATAAGAGGGGTGAGGGGCACCTTTGGAAAAGCTAAAAATATTAATTTATAATAAATTCATATTCGGTTTCTAATGGCTAAAAAGTTGATTATTCAAAGTTTAAGGTGGGGATAGGTCGAAAACCTTTCAGAAAATGGAATTTAGACAGGTTTGGGTCACTATATTAACCTTATCTTTTAGTTTTAACTCTTAGTTAATTAGTTTGACATTTACCATGTCACTTTGTATTTTTATATTATATAGTTAATAAAAATACTATATACATCCAAGAGACCCCAGAGTGGTCCATTAATGATATACCTATAATTATATAAGTCTATGTGACAAACATTAGATTTTTAGGAATTTAATATCAATTAATAATATAATATTTGTTTTAAAAACTCTTTTATGTCAATTTTGACACTATTCAATAGTTGATTTTTGTGAAACACATAACAGAATGAATACTTCGAACAAAGTTAATTAAATCAATACTAGTATGTAATATTAACCTATAAGATTAGTGTAATTCAATAAAAGTCTCAAAATATATTTATTTGGGTATTTATAATATCAATTATTCTAATTTTTCACTATTATGGTAATTACTGCATCACCATTGTGTCATAAATAAATTAACTTATTTAATGTCTAAAAATTATAAATAAAATATAATTATGTAAAACTCGTTTTAGATTTCTAATTAATATTTATAGTCTAAAATTAAACATATATAACCCTATGTAACAATTGGTTTTCTAAAATATATATGCTTGTGTAATTTTTGTATTTATTTTAACTTAATTAAAATAAAGTGTCATTATCACTTGCAAGTGGATCCATGGGGTCCCAAAATCGACCCAAAGATGCCCATGGTCGACCATGTATTAAACAATATGGTTAATACACATTTTAGGGTAATTTAGTATTATTATAATATTATTTGTTTAACCATTGTTTACCAGATTTACCCTTTAACCATGGTAAATAAATTATTTACCGAAGTAATTATCCAAAATGTCTAAAAATAAAAGTTACCTATTTACACAATTTGAACATCCTGATTCCAAATATGGAATCCATTTTTCGAAATTCAAAACACAGAAGTGGAAGAAATAAATTTAAAATTAATTCCCGTTGTTAAAACAAAAAACGTGTTTTTAAGAGATAATAACTATCAAAAGATTGACACTTGTTTATGTCTGGTTTAAATGTGAAATTATGTTCAATGACCCACATTGTATTACATGGTAAAAATATATTCTAAATATACTTTAAAACCACTGAAATTCATAATTTATCACTATTAATTATTTTGATTAAAAATGTTGTTTTTAATTAAAATTTAGTAATTTTCACTATTCATCAAAATATGAAAGTTATCCGAAAAGTAACAAAATTTCACCCTAGGATAATTTCGATATTCCAAATCCAAAAATGAAGTCCATTTTGAGAGATATAATTTATTAAATTTCAAAAAGTAGGTATTACTATTCATAACGGCTAGTTTGATTGGTTGTGGTGTGTTAAAATCTCGAAGTTGCGTACAATGCACACCATTGCATTATTCGAAGGGAAACGTACCGTGAAAGCTTGGGGTGTTACATTCTCCTCTCCTTAAATAAATTGACTCCTCGCAATTTTTAAAATTGTGCTTGGGAATATAATGGAAAGTCCCACATCGGAAAAAGAGTCAATAAAACTATCACTTTAAAAGAAAGAAAGAGAGGTATAAAGGTCATCCAAGATAACCCATACTCAGATTCCATGTAAGAAAAAATGGATATGGATGATAAAATAAGTGTCAAGTTCTGATGGAGAGGGATAGAAATCATGATCAGGAGAAAGTTAACAATAAGAAAACCACAAACTTGTGTTGGGACAAACGACCATTAGTCTCCTAGTAGGAAAGTAAACGGACAACATTTTTTTTGTTTTAAGTTACATTACATAAGGACGAGAAATTCATTTATGATATTGACTAAGAACATAAAGAGATATACTTACTTTTTAAGTAGAGTTTCATTATTTAATAACTTTTTACCACTAACTTATTTTTTTTTGAACAATGAGTATTCAAGAAGACTTGGTCACAATAAAAGAGCTATAATAAACTTCTATAGAAATACATGATCCATGTAGGATAAACTATATATTTAACTTGTCTTTAGAGATTAATCAAAACAAAAATGGTTAGTATAATATCTGATGATCCCCCAAATGTATATTCCATTAAAGAAAAAAATACTAATCTTAATTTCTAAAATTAAACCAACAATACCCCAAAGTTAAATAAATACCATTCAATAATAAATTTTCCTTAAAATCCTTCAATATAATCCAAACTAATATTGAAAACCAAAACTTATAAGAATATAGTCTTTGATGTTAAATTTTATCTCCAAATGACATCATCTATTCTTAAAGTCACATACTTAAAAGTAATTAACCTAATCACATATTCTTTATTATAGTCTAATCATTTCCATAAATAACCCAAATCACTATAGATCCACAATAAAAAAACATAGATAAAAATCCACCATTACTCCTCTAATGACATCCCATAGTATTCTATTTTTCTTGGACATATAGTGTTCCCAACAAAGTGAACATCTTCCAAAATAACATTTATCACTTAATCACCAAATCATTTTCCTATACTAAGGGTATTCATTTGATAAGACATAAGAACCCAAATCAACATATTATTGATCAATAAAATCATTTAACTAAAAAAATAGTCACACTAACCAGGGACTTCACGTAGCCCAGTGGTAGGCGATAAATCCCAATCGCACTTTGGTTGTGGGTTCGATTCCCACAGCTTTGTCCGAGGCGACGGGTTGTCACACGGTCTACGTGTTGTCCTTTTTCAAAAACTATATTTTATAATATTACTAAAATGAGATAAATTCCTCAAAATAACATAATTTAACCACAAATGTTATATCATACATTGCATTTTCATCCCAAATTATAATAACTTATAATTCTCTCAAACCCCAATGATCATATAAAACCAAATGGTTATTTATACCTATATCCACAAGAGAAGAGACAATTCTTCCTCAAATATCATTCTCACATGGAAAAATTCGGGGTTACAAATACAAGAGAAAATTATTCCAAAGTAAACCCATCAAAAAGGATCGCTAATACTTTTTAAACATTTCTCCAACCATTTATTTCCACATAACTTCTTCTTTGACTAAGAAAATATCCTATAGAATAAGACATTCACTCGGGTAATGGCCAGGTCCCCTACATTTACGGAAAATGACTGTAAATGGACTCTTGGGACCATTTTTATCTTCTTCTATAGTACTCTTCATTTTTCTTTGGCAATTCTTCACTTTATGTCCTTCCTTCCCGCATGTAAAGCATTTAGTTGTCCCATTGAGACACTTTCTTGGGTGTCTCCTTCCACATTTCCTGCATGATGAAAATTGAGGGTTCTTTTCTCCATGGTCTCTATTGCTGGAGCTCTTATCATTCATCACCTTTCTCTTCCTTGTTGAGTCTGGGAGTTGGTTAATATATATGTTGTTGATCATATTTTTGGAAAACTGATTTGGCATAAAGACGATATCTTTTACGCCTATCAGCATTCCATTTTGTTGTTCATTGCCACCACCGTTCACACCTTGTACATCATTCTCAATGTCACTATGACTTCCTTGGAATCTAGCCATTGACTAAAACCAGAAAGCATTGTGTGAGTAGCAGTAGTCGTAAAATCATTTAGAGACTAACATGTCATCATATTCTCAATTTGAAACATATTAGGATTAACCAAGGTCATTTACTCTCATCTTATATATATTACTTAAATTGGTTTGTAAAGAAAATGTAAATTATCCTAATCATATCTCTCAGGAGTTTCGTAACCAAGAGTGTAGCAAGGCCCGTTGTCGTGCACTAGTTCCCGTTCGAGTCTAGCTCAAAGCGGTGTTTTCGGGTTTTACCCCTAGGTACATCTATGCCAGATCCGCCTCTACCTGCTCGTATCCAGACATGGATGTATTGCTCGGAAAACTCACAAAATCTCTACAATACCAAAATTCTAGGAAGTTCTTGTATAATAATCCTCAATTTTCATCTTAGGTCTACGTGCTCTAATCAATGTTTATCTAAATCTAGCTTCCATGGTTTGTACTAAACTTCCTCTGATACCAACTGTAACGCCCCGACCCCAGTTTACCAGAGTCGGTGCATTATTACATAACATTGGCATGATGAGAAGAAAGATAAAGTCTCGAAAGACCGATTAGTTTAGTAGCCTTGGAATAACTAGATACATTAATAGAGTTTACATTACATCATAAACTGAAAACAACAACAACATAGTCTCCATAGTCCACACTCATACTATCCCTGCAGGTCATTCATAATTTACTTCTTCACAATCCTGGGAAAAATAAAACATTGAAAGGGGTGAGCTCAGATGCTCAGTAAGGATAACATTATAGCAGAAGCATTCATAGATAAGCATAAACACTGAAGGCAATTTATAATTAAAACAAAAGCCTTTTAAACTTGAACTTCAGCATAATATGGCAAATATAAAGTGAAATAATTCCATTTACGTATTCACATGGATATTCTACTAGTCGAACAATCCCATGCAATATCAATAACCACTTTCATAATGATGGAATGCATAATTCCAGACTATCATAACCACATAGCCAAGGCCTCGTGCCAAGACTACAAATAAGATTTTGCCAAGGCCTTGTGCCAAGACACTAGTTTGTCTCATGAGACCTACCGATGCATCGAGGAGCTATAGCGGGCTCCACCTGTTACTTATTAAGTCCAATGCATTCCTCATATGAACAGGTTTAAACATAACATAAACATTCGTATTAAAACTAGCATACAAAATGTCAATACTTTAACCACAAACCATGAATGGTATAAAAATATCACATCCATAGTCAAACATAACTCATTCGATACAATATGGAAGATTGTATTGTATCACATTAACCTTAATAAAAAATAATGAAGGATTTTGACATAGATGAGAATAATCATCAAAACTATTTGAGAGAAATATCCCCCTTTTTCTTGAAATCATTTAAAAGTCACACTATTTGTCAAGAAGCCATTTAAAAAAGATTTTTGAATCAAAGTGTCCCATACCACTTTGAAACTTTTTAAAAGGAGTTTTAATTTATAAACCTTAATGTCCATATAAATAAATCCTTAAAACAATTTTTAAAACATGGACATTAATGAGAAAGATTTAGATGAATAAGTCTTTAAAACATTTAAAAATGGTATTTTAGTTAGAGATTCTAACCAAAAGAGAGACAATTGAATAAAAATAATTGAGATAATCAAATCTTTGTAATATCATGAGAATAAAGGGATTCATGATATAATACATCAAAGTACATTATATACACCACATAAAATTGATTTGGTGTATATCAACAAAGATGTCTCAATGGAATGTAAATTGAGATGAAATCTCTCATAAAGGCCATATCCTTAGGTTAAGGATAAATCAACGACATAATTATGTGTGACAAATATAAATACACTAAATATGATTGGATATTCACTGTAAAACAATAAAATTATATTCACACATATTCTTGTAAAAACAACACCAATGAATTGGATGTTTAACTCAACAAATGGTTAATGAGTTAAAATTGCTCTTATCAAATTCATATCAATGACTTGAGAATTATCAATAGAGTGATTATGTGTATCAAAAGTATATACATAGGAAGGGGAGTGGAAATTATGACATAATCAAATGAATAGTGATTCCACACATAATCTTGGGGTAATATAATCAATGAAATATGCGTAAAGCCAAATGAGTGGAAATTAAAATCTCAAATTCCCTTATCAATTAGGTAACTTACGAAACATACAACCATGAAAGAAGTATCATACCATGATGATGTAAATACCCATAAATTAAAGTATATTACAAAATGAATACATTCTTGGGCAGTACACATACACCACATGCAATAATTAAGTGGTGAACAATGGAATTCTTACGAAATTAAGAGGGAGTTAAGAAACCCCTTACTTTGTACTTTTTCCTTGGTCAACGGTAGTTTAACCTCCTGTATAATGATGAAATAATTGTTATTGAATTATAAAACAATCATTTACTTTAATATGATATCATATATGATCTTTTAACATTGATTTGTTAATAATATCTTAGAATTATCGTCATTTCGGGTGTTAACAGGTTCATTTTACTTTATATTCTTTGTTATGTGAGCCATATTCGTTATTAATGGGATGTATATTATTCATATCTTGAATGATATCATGTCCTTATATAATATTTTTAAATAATCAAATTATAATTATACTTGAATGGATATGATGTAGAATGAATGTCATCGCGTTCTTGGAGACGGTAATCCGTACATACGCACGAGCGACAATATCATTCTTTTGATATTAAAATAATATATAATTGGATGGTTTATAATATATACATAATCATTATCATTTTATATTTATTATTTAAATGAGTTAAACGTCATTATTATACCCATCCAAATAATAATATATTCAATAACAATTACACCACGACGTGGAGACGGTAAGCCGTACGTACGCACGTATGGTGACATGTTATTCAAAGGATGGATAGAATACTGAATATGGTTGTACCATATTTATAATAACATAACATTACATATATGATACTGGAGTTATTATTTTATAATGGTAATAACAAATAAAGAGGAAGTGGAAGAAGAAAGGAACTTGAAAAAGGGGTGGTGAAAACATTACCTCTTCTTCGGGTTCTTCCTTTTAATTTGATCAAAAGGGCTCCTCAAGTTGGCTTTCTGATCAAAATAAGGTCTCTAGGTTGTATTGAGGGAAGTTGAGTGAGTATTTGGGCAGGGGTTTGCCGAACCAAAAGGCTTTGATGGTTTGAAGAAATGAGAAGGAGGAGTGCCCTTTTATAAGAGGGGTGAGGGGCACCTTTGGAAAAGCTAGAAATACTAATTTATAATAAATTCATTTCGGTTTCTAGTGGCTCAAAAGTTGATTATTAAAAGGTTAAGGTGGGGATAGGTCGAACACCCTTCATCCAATAGAATTTAGACAGGTTTGGGTCACTATATTAACCTTATATTTTAGTTTTAACTCTTAGTTAATTAGTTTGACATTTACCATGTCACTTTGTATTTTTATATTATATAGTTAATAACCTTACTATATACATCCGAGCGACCCCCAAGTGGTCCATTAATGATATAAATATCATGATATAAGTCTATTTTCCGAACCTTAGATATTTAGGAATTTAATATCAATTAATAATATAATATTTGTTTAAAAAACTCTTTTATGTCAATTTTGACACTATTCAATAGTTGATTTTTTTGAAACTCATAACAGAATGATTACTTAGAAAAAAGTTAATTAAATAAATCATAATATGTCATATTAACCTATAAAATTAGTGTAATTCAATAAAAGTCTCAAAATATTTTTATTTGGGTATTTATAATATCAATTATTCAAATTTTTCACTATTATGGTAATTACTGCATCACCATTGTGTCATAAATAAATTAATTTATTTAATGTCTAAAAATTATAGATAAAATATCATTATGTAAGAAATCTTTTTATCTTTCTAATGAATATTTATAGTCTAAAAGTCAACATATATAACCCTATGTAACAATTGGTTTTCTAAAAGATATATGCTTGTGTAATTTTTGTATTTATTTTAACTTAATTAAAATAAAGTGTAATTATCCCTTGAAAGTGGATCCATGGGTTCCCAAAATCAACCCAATGATGCCCATGGTCGACCATGTGTTAACCAATAGGGTTAAGACACATTTTAGGGTAATTTAGTATTATTATAATATTATTTGTTTAACCATTGTTTACCGGATTTACCCTTTAACCATGGTAAATAAAATATTTACCGAAGTAATTATCCAAAATGTCTAAAAATAAAAGTTACCTATTTACAAAATTTGAACATCCTGATTCCAATTATGGAATCCATTTTTCGAAATTCAAAACACAAAAGTGGCAGAAATTAATTTAAAATTAATTCCCGTTGTTAAAAAAACGTGTGTTTAAGAGATAATAACTATCAAAAGATTGGCACTTGTTTATGTCTGGTTTAAATGTGAAATTATGTTCAATTACACACATTGTATTACATGGTAAAAATATATTCTAAATATACTTTAAAACCACTGAAATTCATAATTTATCACTATTAATTATTTTGATTAAAAATGTTGTTTTTAATTAAAATTTAGTAATTTTCACTATTCATCAAAATATGAAAGTTATCTGAAAAGTACAAAAATTTCACCCTAGGCTAATTTAGATATTCCAAATCCAAAAATGAAGTCCATTTTGAGAGATAGAATTTTTAAAATTTCAAAAAGTAGGTATTACTATTCATAACGGCTAGTTTGATTAGTTGTGGTGTGTTAAAATCTCGAAGTTGCGTACAATGCACGTCATTGCATTATTCGAAGGGAAACGTACCGTGGAAGCTTGGGGTGTTACACGAGGTGCTAGGTGGAAGCTTAGGGGAAGACATGGGAGTTCCATGGATGAGAGATGGGAGAAGGGAGATTTCATGATGTGTAAATTTTTTACATGACATTAAATTATGTTTCAGGATTTCTAATTAACCATGTTTTAAAATAAAATAAAATAGATGTGTGATTATTTTTTTGGTGGAAACCAAACAATGAGGATTACATGACATGAAAGGGGTTTACACGTCATGTAAATACCCAATACAGTAAGTTTTTGATATTTTCTGTAAAGACCCGTAAAATTCAAGGGAAATTTTTTCTTATTTTTCTTTAGAATTTTACAAGAGCGCGGTTTCTGACGGCACCTGATTCCGAGGCCCGGAGTGCCCGGAATTAATTTCCGAAGTTTGGCTCGGGTACGTTCAGTGAACGAACGAGCGGGAATTCCTAACTTTTGATCCGGTGCTCGGAATTGAAATCTGAGGGCACCGATGAACTCGCAGCGCCGATATTCGCTTAAAGAGACCTTTTCGGGAGTTGCGTTTGTTGCGGGTTGAAAGTTAGTTTTAGGGGTTTTTAGTTTGAGTTAGATAAAATTGTGTAGAACAATTTTATTTTTAACTTGTTAAAACCTATCAAAGGAGGTTGGGAGTGGGACCCACACCCACTTAACATCCCTTGGGAGGATTAAGTGTGGTGGGGCCCACACGAGCCCCTAAACCTTTCAAATTCTCCCAACTCCCTTAACGCCTCATTTAATGGCTTAAGTTACTTAATTAATTATGGGAGTTAAACCTTTTTGAATTTCAAACTTTTGAAAATCTTGTGTGTTTTGTAATAATAAAATAAGATGTTATCTTATTTTATTATGGGTTGTTTGTTTGTCTCCTAGAGAGCTTTTGAGAGCTTCTTCTTCATCTTCAAGCTCTGACGAAGAACGAAGAACGCCCAAACTCCGACGAAGAACGACGCCTCTCTTCTTCGTCCTCGGTGTCAACAAGAGGGAACGCCGCTTCCTCCTCAGACCTTCTTCGTCGGCATACGAAGATTCGCCAACGACGAATCTCTTCGGGCATATCTCTTCGTCAACGGATTTGACGAACGACGACCGCGACGCCCGACCACCGCGACGTTGTCTTCCGCGGGACGTTGTCAAATCTTCGAACCTTATACCAGAGGTAGGGGTTGTCGAATTCTTTTTGGTTTCCTATTTTATTCTTGATCGTGATTTTTAGCAAGACTAACGTGTGACTTGAATTATTTTTAAGTTGCGTTATTATTTTAACGTGAGGGGGGCCGGACCGCACGAACACGGCCGAACCCCCCTCCATCGTTCTTGTTTAATTATTTTGCGGAAGAAAGCAGGTGGCGTGGTGCCGTCGCACCACGCGGATGATCGTGCAAATATTTTACGCGGTGCCGTCGCGCCACGCCGAGGTAGAACCTTCAAGAACGCGACGCCGTCGCGCCGCGTTGAAAAGAATCAAGGCACGGCGAAAGGGGCGCGGTGTCGTCGCACCGCGCCGGACGAAAAACACCGCGGCCGGTTCCGGGCCGCGGCGGGACGAGGAGACCGCGGCCGGTTCCGGGCCGCGGCGGAAGAGAAGACCGGCGGCCGGGCCGCCGGCGTCGGAAGCGGAAGGGGGGACCAGAAATTTCCGGTCCCGTTGGAGAAAACCGGCCGGCCAGCTGGCCGGCCGGAAGTCATTAAAACCGGGGGAATTAATCCCCCGGCCGTAATAATAAAACCCCCCTCTTTAAGAGAGGGGGGCGGTTCTTTGATGAGAGGGGGGGGGGGGGCAGCCGGCCCCCCGGTTCGTTTCCAGCAAGCCCCCCACGTGTGGGGGGCGTTTTTAATTTTTGGGTGCGACATATAGCCGCGCCGTCCATGAAGAAGCGGGGGCTGAGCCCCCCGCGTGCCACCCTCGTGCGGCGCCAGGCGCCCGCCGCCGCGGCCCGCCGCCGCCGCCGCGCCGCCCCAGGGGGGGGGGGGGGTCGGGCCGGGTCGGCCCGGACCAGGACCCCCCCGTTTCGAACCAGATTTGGTTTTTGGACCATAACTTGAGCCTCGGACCTCCGAATGACGAACCGTCTGCGGCAACGCGATCCTTGGATCGAGACGGTCGTTTCGGTATATCGCACTCAAGGTTTCAGGTTACTTTGAGTTCGGCCGGGTTGGTTCGTTCACGAAACCAACCGGACCTTCGGAGCGGAAACGCTCATATCTTGAGCTACGGACGTCCGATTGACGCGCCGTCAGTCGCGTTGTGTTCCTCTTAGTGAGACGGATCTTTTGGCATACTCCGCCCGAGGTTTGGACGCAGGTGGAGTACGGTCGGGTTGGTTTTGCCTTAAAAACTAACCGGCCCCCGGAGACGAAAATGCCAATAACTCTCAGACCGGGCATCCGATCGACGCGCCGTCTGTTGCGTTGAGTTCCTGTTGACGATACGGAACTTTTGGATACATCAACTTCGGTCTTCGTGACAGTTGATGTATCAGCCTCTCGGCTCGTGGAGCGGACCCTCCGAACGAGCTTGCTGTGTGCGGGAACCCTAGTGCTGGCTGCGACTGTTCTACTGCTACGACTGCTACTGTGTCTGCGACGACGACAGTACAGAGATCCTGTGTGGATTCGACGACGACAGTACAGAGATCCTGTGTGGATTCGACGACGACGACTACAGCACTCAGCGATCCTACGTGGATCAGTGCTACAGGTCCTGTGTGGGCCCGATCCTGTGTGGGTCCTTGCGCTCAGCGGTTCTGTGTGAGCCAGCGCCTACAGGTCCTGTGTGGGCCCGATCCTGTGTGGGTCAATGCGGGGGTTAGTTACCTATCGATCCTTCGTGGGTCCGACGACTTAGATGGATCAGTGATCATCTTTATCGTCCTTGAAGAAGTATACATGTGTGAGCTGAATCCTGTTGTTTTCCTGTGTGGATTGTGTTGTGCAATCCTGTGTGGATTATGTTTTGCATTCCTATGTGGAATACGTATACTTTCCTGCGTGGACTGAGTTGTACTTGGGCTCGGAGGTTGGAGCGTATTTAAATTGATGACTTAGGTATATGTATGGGCATATACCTAAGCAGTGTCGGTTGTTACTTCGTAATTGTACTTTTCTTCGTGGTTTATCCTTTGTGGATTTGAGAGACCTTCAGGGGTCTCGGGGTCCCTACTGAGTAGCTTATACTCACCCCTGCTCGGGCTTCGCCCGCACTACGTTGTGTTGGTTGCAGACGACGGACAGCGTTGACCTTAGCTGAGGCTTGTAGAGCGGGACGGTACCCGGAGGTGGACCACTGGGCGGAACGTGCACGGAGCGGACGGCGGGACCCGTGGAGCAGAGGAGCTATCTGTACCCACCCTTCAGGTGGTATTTCCAGTGGACAGCTCGGAGTAGCGGCTTTTACTTTTCAGTTGTTGTTTTCCCTTTCGAGTGGTACTTTACTTTCAGTTTGGGTTTGTATTCTGGCCCATTTACCTTTCCGCACTTTCAGTCGTACTCTGCTTTGTTTAGTATTTACTTTCCGCTTGTTTACTCTGTGGTGTGTGTTTACTTTTCAAAGGCAATGCCTTCCCTTTTTACCGGGATTTACGCCTTGGTGCTAGTCGCCAGCCCCTGGCCTATGGAAGGCGGGCTTGGGGTAGTCACGGCACGGACCCCGAGGGCGGGTCGTGACAAATTGGTATCAGAGGAGTTCGGTTCTACCGCGAACTCTGATCTTTTCTATGTGAAGCAATAATGTTTAGTGTATTGAGTGTGGTTATCAGTCCAGGGAGTCTAGTGTTGGTGCGGCGGCCGACGTATCCGTACACCAGGACCCTGACTTCTGATTTCCGACTTAATGCACGAAAACATTGATTGCGTGTGTGTTTCAAAGTTTTCTTTGTGATTACTTATATCAGCTCACCAGGTATACTGTTCTAACCGTGGCGCACCTGTTTCCTTTTCAGGATGGCCCCACGATGGCAGCCAGCTAGGGTTCCGAGAGTCGAGCGTGACGACAGCCCACCGAGCGACGAGGCCTCGGTACAGGGCCCTTTGCCAGTAGTGGCACCGGCGGTAGCTCTACCCGCCGAGCCCCCGATGCTTCCAGCAGCAGCCGCTGACGATGCACGTCGCCTCAGCGCACTGCATGAGTTTCAGCGCCAGTGACCGCCCAGGTTTCGCGGGGAGACGGATCCCCAGGCAGCAGAGGACTGGCTGGAGGCAGTGGTTCGAGTGTTTAGGCTAGTGAGGACACCAGCAGACCTCATGGTGATCCTCGCTGCGAGCCTACTACACGCAGCAGCAGGACGATGGTGGAGCTTGATGCTCCAGGTGCACGATGAGGCATCTCTACTTTGGACGGACTTTGAGAGCCTCTTCCGCTCGGAGTTCGTCCCAGCCACCCTTCGTGCGGTGCGTATCCAGGAGATTCTACAGCTGCGGCAGGGCAGCATGACGGTTGCTCAGTACTCGGCGAGATTTACCGATCTCTCGCGCTACTCAACCGACATGGTACGGGACCCATTCTTCTGGGCCCGGACCTTCGAGCAGGGTTTGAGACACGAGATCAGGGCATCGCTGATCTCCCTCAGCATACCGACTCAGACAGGAGTACTGGAGCGGGCCCTTCTGATCGAGAGCTTCCTTGCTGAGTCTACACCAGCACAGCGACCCACCGCAGGGCGGCACGTGGCAGAGTCATCCGCAGCAGGCAGTCGACGGATGACTCAGGGGTCCAGACAGACCAGACCTTCGGGCAGACGATCTCAGGGCACTGGCTCAGCAGTGCGGGGCACACAGCGCGGAGCCAGTCTTCCGAGAGGCAGACAGTGCTACTCGTGCGGCGGGCATGGCCACATGGCTCGTGACTGCCCGACCCGTCGTGCCGAGGAGCAGCAGTCAGTTGATGGACCACCGTGGCAGAGGCAGAGGATCGACCGTGGCGGTCCGCAGGGAGGAGGCGGACGAGGCAGAGGAGCTGGACGAGCAGCTGGTGGTGGCCGACGCTTTGAGGCACTACCACCACCACCACCAGGAGGTCCACCCCGACCATAGGGAGCTGGCGGGCAGCGACAGGCACAGCTCCAGGCAGCAGAGGCCTACGACCACGGCGCACCCGAGATGATTCGAGGTACTATCTGTGTCTATTCCACCCTTGCTGCAGTTCTTTTAGACACAGGAGCGAGTCATTCTTTCATAGCCGCTGCCCTTGTTCGGAGCTCGGAGATTCCGACAGAGCCGTTGGCTCGATCCTTACGGCTAGAGACTCCTACGGGAGCAGACTCGACGATTACGCACTGGTGCCGGCAGTGTGAGCTTACTCTAGGAGGCGAGAGCTTCGGCTGGGATCTTCTTGTAGCAGCGTCGAGGCCTTACGACGTCATCTTGGGCATGGATTGGCTATCTATGGTCCATGCACAGATTGACTGTTTTAGGCGCAAGGTGCGATGTGTACGCACCGACGGGAGCAGGTTCACCTTCACCGGCGAGAAGGGAGCCTTAGCAGCACAGGATGGACTTCCGTGGAGGAGAGGACAGCCCATCACTCATCAGTTGGCTAGCCTTATCCTTGGAGCAGTTGACGTGCGGAGTCCTGGTTTTCCTGCAGTGGTGGATCAGTTTGCGGACGTTTTTCCCGACGATGTTCCAGGGCTACCTCCTCGCAGAGAGGTAGACTTTTATATTGACTTGTACCCCGGGACAGCCCCGATATCCACTCCAGCATATCGGATGGCCCCCGCAGAGCTTCGAGAGCTACGGGTACAGTTGGAGGACTTGCAGGGCAAGGGGTTCATCCGACCCAGTGTTTGACCCTGGGCTTCCTCGATATTGTTCGCCAAGAAGGCGGACGGGAGCTTGCGACTTTGTGTTGACTATCGTCGCCTGAACCAGGTGACAGTGAGGAACAAGTATCCGCTACCGAGGATTGATGACCTCTTTGATCAGCTCAAGGGAGCACGGTGGTTCTCGAAGATAGACCTCAGGTCAGGCTATCATCAGCTCAGAGTCAGAGACGAGGATGTGCAGAAGACGGCTTTCAGATGTCGGTATGGCCACTATGAGTTCTTGGTTATGCCTTTCGGTGTAACCAATGCTCCAGCAGTGTTCATGGCTCTCATGAACAGGATCTTTCAGCCATACCTCGATCGGTTTGTCGTGGTCTTCATCGACGACATTCTGATTTACTCTACGATAGAGGAGGAGCACGCCTATCACTTGCGAGTTGTTCTTGACACACTCCGAGAGCACCAGCTTTATGGTAAGCTCTCAAAGTGCCAGTTCTGGATACGTGAGGTCCACTTTTTGGGACACGTTATCTCTGAGGCGGGAGTTGCTGTGGATCCCGCGAAGATTGAGGCTGTGTTAGCATGGGAGCCACCCAGGAGCGTGACTGAGGTTCGGAGTTTCTTGGGACTAGATGGATACTATCGGAGATTTGTGCCGAACTTCTCCAGAGTTGCGGCATCACTCACAGCTTTGACGAAGAAGGGGAAACCCTTCGTGTGGTCAGACAGATGTCAGCAGAGCTTCCAGGAGCTGAAACAGAGATTGACTAGCGCACCTATCTTGAGGTTGCCTGAGGAGGGAGTAGGGTACGTAGTCTACTGCGATGCATCAGGGACCGGACTCGGATGTGTTCTGATGCAGGAGCAGGCAGTGATCGCCTATGGATCACGACAGTTGAGGCCGCATGAGCAGAACTACGCTACCCATGACCTGGAGTTAACAGCAGTGGTCTTCGCTCTGAAGACATGGCGACACTATCTGATGGGCGAGCGCTTTACAGTCTTTTCCGATCATCAGAGTCTCGGGTATATCTTCTCGCAGAAGGACCTGAACCTGAGACAGCGATGATGGCTCGAGTTCCTCTAGGACTATGACTTTGAGATAGTCTATACTCTTGGGAAGGGGAACGTAGTAGCCGATGCCCTCAGCAGGAGGACGGGCATTCAGCTACTTGAGGAGGCAACGGAGCAGCTAGCCTCTTTGCAGATATCCTTCGTGGATAGAGATAGAGCAGCCTTTCTTCAGTCTCTCACAGTCACTCCTCCACTACTGCAGCGAGTCAGGGAGGCACAGCATGGGGACGCTGACTGTGAGACACGGTGTGCACAGATATCCTCGGGAGAGGCACCTGATGGTTTCTCCCTTGGAGTAGAGCACGACATCCTTTTTAGAGGACGTACCATGGTACCAGTAGCTTTGCGAGAGGAAGTGCTGAGAGAGTTTCACACTTCTCCTTTGGCGGTACATCCTGGAGTGGTGAAGATGTACCAGGACCTCAGACGACAGCACTGGTGGCCGGGCATAAAGAAGGCAGTAGCAGAGTTTGTATCTCGATGCCTCACCTGTCAGCAGGTAAAGGCAGAGCATCAGGTACCAGCAGGCTTGGTACAACCCTTGGAGGTTCCGGAGTGGAAGTGGGACGGCATATCTATGGACTTCGTGACTGGACTTCCACGCACTTCCAGAGGTCACGACTCCATTTGGGTGATTGTTGACCGACTCACCAAGTCGGCAAACTTCTTACCCATCAGAGAGCAGGGCTCAGTGGAGAGCTTGGGACGTCTATACGTTCAAGAGATTGTGCGGCTCCACGGCGTACCATCATCTATCGTCTCCGATCGAGATGCCCGCTTTACTTCCCGACTTTGGGAGGGGTTACAGGAGGCGTTCGGTACACAGCTACGTCTTAGCACAGCTTTTCACCCTCAGACGGATGGTCAGACGGAGAGGACCATTCAGACTCTTGAGGACATGCTCCGCGCATGTGTCCTCGACTTTGGTCGTAGCTGGGAGGACCACCTACCCTTGGTGGAGTTCGCGTACAACAATAGCTACCACTCCACCATCGGGATGGCACCGTACGAGGCGTTGTACGGCCGACCATGCAGATCTACTTTGTGCTGGACAGACCCTGGGGAGTCAGCACTGGTGGGACCGGAGATGGTCCAGGCCACGACAGAGAAGGTCCAGGTCATCCAGGAGCGGATGATGACAGCTCAGAGCCGACAGAAGTCATATGCTGACAGGAGGCGAAGGCCACTAGAGTTCGAGGATGGTGACCACGTCTTCTTGCGGGTCTCACCTCGACGTGGTATTCAGAGATTTGGCCGAGGCGGCAAGTTATCTCCGCGCTTCATCGGACCCTTCCAGATTCTCAGCAGGATTGGCGAGGTGGCTTATCGCCTGGCTCTACCACCTCAGTTGCACCGGGTGCACGACGTCTTCCACCTATCTCAGCTGAGGAGATACGTGCACGACCCGACGCACATCATTGATCATGGGGAACTTGACGTTGACGATGGGGCGACTTTTACGGAGGTCCCGGTGGAGATAGAGGATCGACAGGAGCGGGTCCTGCGTGGGTGATCGATTCCTCTTGTGCGCATCAGATGGCAGCACGGGAATCTCCAGGAGAGCACATGGGAGCGGGAGGCTCAAATGCATGCTCAGTACCCTCATTTGTTTCCCTAGTTTTGATGTATCTTTACGGGGACGTAAAGCCCTGAGGTGGGAGTAATGTAAAGACCCGTAAAATTCAAGGGAAATTTTTTCTTATTTTTCTTTAGAATTTTACAAGAGCGCGGTTTCTGACGGCACCTGATTCCGAGGCCCGGAGTGCCCGGAATTAATTTCCGAAGTTTGGCTCGGGTACGTTCAGTGAACGAACGAGCGGGAATTCCTAACTTTTGATCCGGTGCTCGGAATTGAAATCCGAGGGCACCGATGAACTCGCAGCGCCGATATTCTCTTAAACAGACCTTTTCGGGAGTTGCGTTTGTTGCGGGTTGAAAGTTAGTTTTAGGGGTTTTTAGTTTGAGTTAAATAAAATTGTGTAGAACAATTTTATTTTTAACTTGTTAAAACCTATCAAAGGAGGTTGGGAGTGGGACCCACACCCACTTAACCTCCCTTGGGAGGATTAAGTGTGGTGGGGCCCACACGAGCCCCTAAACCTTTCAAATTCTCCCAACTCCCTTAACGCCTCATTTAATGGCTTAAGTTACTTAATTAATTATGGGAGTTAAACCTTTTTGAATTTCAAACTTTTGAAATTCTTGTGTGTTTTGTAATAATAAAATAAGATGTTATCTTATTTTATTATGGGTTGTTTGTTTGTCTCCTAGAGAGCTTTTGAGAGCTTCTTCTTCATCTTCAAGCTCTGACGAAGAACGAAGAACGCCCAAACTCCGACGAAGAACGACGCCTCTCTTCTTCGTCCTCGGTGTCAACAAGAGGGAATGCCGCTTCCTCCTCGGACCTTCTTCGTCGGCATACGAAGATTCGCCAACGACGAATCTCTTCGGGTATATCTCTTCGTCAACGGATTTGACGAACGACGACCGCGACGCCCGACCACCGCGACGTTGTCTTCCGCGGGACGTTGTCAAATCTTCGAACCTTATACCCGAGGTAGGGGTTGTCGAATTCTTTTTGGTTTCCTATTTTATTCTTGATCGTGATTTTTAGCAAGAATAACGTGTGACTTGAATTATTTTTAAGTTGCGTTATTATTTTAACGTGAGGGGGGCCGGACCGCACGAACACGGCCGAACCCCCCTCCATCGTTCTTGTTTAATTATTTTGCGGAAGAAAGCAAGTGGCGTGGTGTCGTCGCACCACGCGGATGATCGTGCAAATATTTTACGCGGCGCCGTCGCGCCACGCCGAGGTAGAACCTTCAAGAACGCGACGCTGTCGCGCCGCGTTGAAAAGAATCAAGGCACGGCGAAAGGGGTGCGGTGTCGTCGCACCGCGCCGGACGACAAACACCGCGGCCGGTTCCGGGCCGCGGCGGGACGAGGAGACCGCGGCCGGTTCCGGGCCGCGGCGGAAGAGAAGACCGGCGGCCGGGCCGCCGGCGTCGGAAGCCGAAGGGGGGACCGGAAATTTCCGGTCCCGTTGGAGAAAACCGGCCGGCCAGCTGGCCGGCCGGAAGTCATTAAAACCGGGGGAATTAATCCCCCGGCCGTAATAATAAAACCCCCCTCTTTAAGAGAGGGGGGCGGTTCTTTGATGAGAGGGGGGGGGGGGTAGCCGGCCCCCCGGTTCGTTTCCAGCAAGCCCCCCACGTGTGGGGGGCGTTTTTAATTTTTGGGCGCGGCATATAGCTGCACCGTCCATGAAGAAGCGGGGGCTGAGCCCCCCGCGTGCCACCCTCGTGCGGCGCCAGGCGCCCGCCGCCGCGGCCCGCCGCCGCGGCCCGCCGCCGCCGCGCCGCCCCAGGGGGGGGGGGGTCGGCCCGGGTCGGCCCGGACTCGGACCCCCCCGTTTCGAACCAGAATTGGTTTTTGGCCCATAACTTGAGCCTCGGACCTCCGAATGACGAACCGTCTGCGGAAACGCGATCCTTGGATCGAGACGGTCGTTTCGGTATATCGCACTCAAGGTTTCGGGTTACTGTGAGTTCGGCCGGGTTGGTTCGTTCACGAAACCAACCGGACCTTCGGAGCGGAAACGCTCATATCTTGAGCTACGGACGTCCGATTGACGCGCCGTCAGTCGCGTTGTGTTCCTCTTAGTGAGACGGATCTTTTGGCATACTCCACCCGAGGTTTGGACGCAGGTGGAGTACGGTCGGGTTGGTTTTGCCTTAGAAACCAACCGGGCCCCGGAGACGAAAATGCCAATAACTCTCAGACCGGGCGTCCGATCGACGCGCCGTCTGTTGCGTTGAGTTCCTGTTGACGATACGGAACTTTTGGATACATCAACTTTGGTCTTCGTGACAGTTGATGTATCAGCCTCTCGGCTCGTGGAGTGGACCCTCCGAACGAGCTTGCTGTGTGCGGGAACCCTAGTGCTGGCTGCGACTGTTCTACTGCTACGACTGCTACTGTGTCTGCGACGACGACAATACAGAGATCCTGTGTGGATTCGACGACGACAGTACAGAGATCCTGTGTGGATTCGACGACGACGACTACAGCACTCAGCGATCCTACGTGGATCAGTGCTACAGGTCCTGTGTGGGCCCGATCCTGTGTGGGTCCTTGCGCTCAGCGGTTCTGTGTGAGCCAGCGCCTACAGGTCCTGTGTGGGCCCGATCCTGTGTGGGTCATTGCGGGGGTTAGTTACCTATCGATCCTTCGTGGGTCCGACGACTTAGATGGATCAGTGATCATCTTTATCGTCCTTGAAGAAGTATACCTGTGTGAGCTGAATCCTGTTGTTTTCCTGTGTGGATTGTGTTGTGCAATCCTGTGTGGATTATGTTTTGCTTTCCTATGTGGAATACGTATACTTTCCTGCGTGGACTGAGTTATACATGGGATCGGAGGTTGGAGCGTATTTAAATTGATGACTTAGGTATATGTATGGGCATATACCTAAGCAGTGTCAGTTGTTACTTCGTAATTGTACTTTTCTTCGTGGTTTATCCTTTGTGGATTTGAGAGACCTTCAGGGGTCTCGGGGTCCCTACTGAGTAGCTTATACTCACCCCTGCTCGGGCTTCGCCCGCACTACGTTGTGTTGGTTGCAGACGACGGACAGCGTTGACCTTAGCTGAGGCTTGTAGAGCGGGACGGTACCCGGAGGTGGACCACTGGGCGGAACGTGCACGGAGCGGACGGCGGGACCCGTGGAGCAGAGGAACTATCTGTACCCACCCTTCAGGTGGGATTTCCAGTGGACAGCTCGGAGTAGCGGCTTTTACTTTTCAGTTGCTGTTTTCCCTTTCGAGTTGTACTTTACTTTCAGTTTGGGTTTGTATTCTGGCCCATTTACCTTTCCGCACTTTCAGTCGTACTCTGCTTTGTTTAGTATTTACTTTCCGCTTGTTTACTCTGTGGTGTGTGTTTACTTTTAAAAGGAAATGCCTTCCCTTTTTACTGGGATTTACGCCTTGGTGCTAGTCGCTAGCCCCTGGCCTATGGAAGGCGGGCTTGGGGTAGTCACGACACGGACCTCGAGGGCGGGTCGTGACATTTTCATCCACTAGGGTTTGTCAGACCCTAAAGATGTAGTGCCTTTCTACCAATTCTAGTTGACCTGGTGACCCCCTCTTCATTGTTTTGGGGATTCCTTTTCCAATAATATATCTCTAGATTCTTTCCTTTGATTAATCTTCGATCCAAGGTATGTTATACCTCATTTATCATGTTTTCTTTGATTAATTTCCTACCATTACTCATTTACATGTTATGGCTCTTAATATCCATATTTCTAATAGAGTTATGTTGGTTATTTGTTGGTGCAGTTGTGGCCAGACGTCCTTGGGTGTATGCAGTCCTTCTGGAGAGTCAATCAGGAGCCACAATGTTGGTGAATTTTCATGATAAGAACATTGAATCCTTTTTGAGTTAGGGGGATCATTGCTTCTTTATTTATTTATGTATAATATTAGATACAACGTGATTTAACCCCTTGGATTGAAATGAAATTAACCTAATAATTACATGAACCAGATTAAAGAATTGTTATTGATCACTTGGAAATGTTTTTGTTTCTATTGTGATAATGGGTTGCCTCTTAATTTTCTAGATAGTGTGATATCAATGTAGTGATTTTTGTTCTTGGTTTATATTTTAAAATTGGTAAAGAGTGTAATTACTAAATTAATTGACAATTAATTGGATAAAATATTAAAGAGTCTGGTTTAATAAATCTGATTTTTGCTGTTAATTTGATGTTAATCAAATTGATACAAGTATGCATATTAAATTGAATTAGTTAAGGAACCAGAATCATGTTAATTCGTATTGATAAAATTATTAAAGGATTGTTAAATTAATTGATTAATTGATTTGTGATATCTTTGATAGCTTATTGATTAGGCTTCCCTTAGTTGGAACATCTGATAATGAATCGGTTAATTCAATATAGAATAATAACCAGCTGTGTGACAAAAGATAATGACTTTATAAGGACTAGGTTGCCTGATTTCTTATAAAGGTGGAGTGTCTTCTTCTTTGGAGTCATAAGAATGCATTTTCTATTAAGGTTGAATTCCATACATAGGGAGAAATTCCTGATTTCTATGTTTGTTTTCTGCTTCTTGTGATATGATGTGAGATTGGGGGGATGTTATGGTTTGTGGGGCGGGGAGGACCGAATGTGTCTTGAGCCTTGCATGGCTGATCCTAGAGGTCTTTTGTGGTATGAGGTGTGAAGAACCCCAGTTTTTATTTTAGTAGTTGATGCCTAGAGTTTCGAGATGCATGGAGATATGAATGTGGGTGTTTGGGAGGACACCAAAGATTATATAATGGGCCAAAGATATGATTAACCATTGATATAAAAGCTAGATGATTCTTTGAATCTATTGTTTGGATGATGAGCAGGATGTTTTTTATATGCTTCCATTTTCCCACTACTTGAGGTGGATGTATGTGCCTGGTTGCTTTCCTTTTTGGGAAGCTTAGGATATTTTCTTTGAGTACCTGGTAATATGGAAATTAATGATGTTAATAAAGGAATAAATGTTTAACCCTTGGGGTTGGAGCATACTGAGATATAATGTTCAGGTTATAATTTTGAGATTCTATAGAATAATTTTTCTCAGGCCCTGAGGGCATAGAACTTTGTTGTGATGATAATGTAATGCAATATGGAAGTGTTAATGGCCAATTAATGGTTAATATTTAATTAACATAAAGTGGAACAGATTAAAAAGGAACAAAATAACTTATTTTAGCTCTTTAAATGGCTGTGTTCTTATAGGATTTCTGGTCTTAGCACATGCAGTTAAGGGGGTAAGAGACGTTAGCTGTAGTTGAGTATGAGACTTGGATTTTCCTATAGTGTGGTTGTGAGAAAAATTATGTCATATAATTTTTATTTGTTTTTATAGACTATTCAACCCTATGGGTTAGGGAAACTAACACCACAGAGATTCTAAGCCCTGGGGGGTGTTTTCCTCAACACCTCAATGGGAGGATGGATGGCTGACTACCCACTTTGACTTCACTCTCTTATATTGGTAGATACATGTGCAGGTATGCACAATAGTTAGATTTTCCCATATATGTTTTTAGAGGGACGTAATGGATTGTGGTTATTTTCACACACATGAATTCAATATATAGTTTTATAAGGGATACTATAGGTATAAGGTGTGTTGGTTGTTACGACGTGAGGTTCCTTACATGGTGTATGGGCTATGATGGATTGGGGTATAATACTGATTGTATGATACACATTATGCGGTCTATGGTGGATCCCAAAAACTACCAGGTTACTTTTGGTTCTATGGATGTGGTGGTGAGTTGCATGTGTTACATGTTGGGGTTCTTTTTATAGGTATCCATAGGATAACCTTATTGGAAATACATACTCTAGAGTAGATCCTACTGAGTATACTATTGTACTCACCCTACGTATATATCAATTTTTCTCAGGTCATTTGGAATAGTTTGGAGATCATCATAGATTCTACTAGCTCAGGGATTACCAGGAGTGGTTTGGGCTTCATGGTCATTTTTGTATTTACTTTATTTTGGTACTTTCAGTTTTTCTTTACGTTGTAGTAGTTATTGCAGGACATTATATTTTTGAACATTGGATTTTCTTCTATATTGGAGTCAGAGAAGGAGTTGGTTAGAATATATATTATCTCTCTATTTCGCATGTGTTTTATTAGAGGGTAATTCCTTACATTTGTGTATTTACTATAACCATGGTGCTATTCTCCCACCTAGGGCACACTCAAGGCATGAATCATGTGTCACTTTCCCTCTTCTACCATTTATGTCCTAGCAGGGGTACAACTTATGGGTAGGTGTTTTTGACAGATTGGTATTAGTGGTTTGGATGAGAAATATGATGAAGTTTGTAGTTAGGAATAACTGAGGTTACATGGGTTTTAGTGAAACATTGTGAGATAATATTAGCAAGAACTATAAAAACAATATACATGCCTATAAATTTATATTTAGGGTCCCCTTTTAGATGATGCATGAAAATTTTAGCTTAAAGCGTGTACTAAATGCGGTGATACTAGTTGTAGGGTAGAGTCCAAGGAAAGTATCATGCATCATTTTTCTTGTGCCTGTGTTTGAATGGTTAGTCCTTGGGTTAGCTTAATATAAATGAATAATATATAATTAATTAATTAATTTTAAAGTATCCCATAATATAGGTTTAAGAGATCTTATTAATTATCCTTTTATGTGAATGGATACAGCTTGGCTTCCTCACCAGGTTTAGACAAGGGTTTATCAAAAATTAGTGTCAGTATATCACTATAGAGTGTAGGTTAAAGATGGAGATAATTATAAAATGGAACTATGACAGTGTCAGTGATAGAATATATAGTGTTATGAGTGATCAATTTTAGATACAGTAAAAAAAGACTGGTTTCAGTATGTTGATTTAGCCTTTAGTTTGATCCTTGCTTGGTAGGAGCACTAGGTATCTGTAAGGCCCCAACCATAAAAATTACACAATCATGGGTCAAGTCAAGAATTCGCATAGAGAATATTTTCAGGTTTATATTTTTAGAGAATTAGGCAGTAACAATTAAATTATATCCAAAATATAAAAAAGAAGACACTTCAAATCTAACCAATTTTATCACAATAATAAAACTTATTAAATAAAACAACAATTATTTTCTTCATAAAAATCTTCTTGAATTCTTCCCTTCTCTTACACTTATTTATACCCTTTGAAAAACATTTCAAAAAACTTAGGATGAGCATAAAAAGCTTAGAAAGGGACATAAAAAAAGGGAAGAAAACTTTAGGCTTTGAATACATAAAAATCCAGAAATCATTATTTTCAATCATAAAACATGAGCTCCTTAATATAACTCATGAAATCCTATGATTTATGAATAACACACAGAAATCATAAATCATAAAGGTAACTTATGGCATCCATAACATACTTACATTACAACTTTCACATCTACATAGGGAGTTACATTTGGAATATCCATCACAGTATATTCCTTAAATCTCTTAGTAGAAACATTAATGTTTACCCCCGTCACATTACACATTGCATTGGAGAGCTATCTCGGGCTCCCACACCTTCAGTTTATCATAGAACCTCATGTATTGGTAAGTAATTCCAAAAAACCATAACATAATTAAAATACATAAAACTAGCATCTAGGAAAGATAAAATTTCCACATTGCAATCAGAAGACATCAATTCAATATATTGACATAATCAATCCATTCTCAAAACCATTATCAATAAAAAAATATGTAAAAAGGGTATATGGAGTTTATTTTCTTTTTAAAAACATTAAATCTTGTTACAAAATCCAAATATCAAATAATGCTCGCGGCGGCGGAAAGGTCATTGTCTGCACGTACTATAAAAAGAAACATTCCTTTGGTAATTTAGTAAATTGCTTCATAGAAAATGGTTCATTTTGAAAATCCTAGAATTAAATTAAAATAAAATTTTATAATTATACACCATATAAAAGAAGGTGTTGTATAACATCAAAACATGCCTTAATGAAAGGAGATTGAGACAGAGTCCCTTACCATGAGTCTGACTTGTCTCGTTCATTCTCTATATTCCTAAATAATAAAATTAGGTTAATTTCTTTTCTCTTACAAACATTTTTCAATTTTATTATTCCATTTATATAATTTATTACAAAGTTATAAAAATTATATAATTATTTAAGTTAATATCAGTTGTTTTGTAGAAATTGGGTACATGAGTCCAAAAATGAACTTGCTTTGCTATAAGTTGTCCATTTAGTCAAAATTAACTCATATAGAGTATGATATTAATGATTTAAATATCATATATATCCATTATATATGTATTTATAATATTCCACAACATTGTGAGATAAGAAATTAAATGCACCATTCTTGGAGACGGTAAGCCGTACATCCACATGAACGCTACTTTCATTTCTTTTCTTTTTATAATTGAAGAAATAAAAACTAAATGATACATGGGTATATTATAATTACAGTATAATAACATATTTTATATATGTAACATAATTTCATTAACACAATCCTCAATAAGTTCCCATAGTGGATCAAGTATGTCGACTTATTCCCCTGATTATATTATGAGTTGTAATTATTTACCAAATGCATTGGAGGTAGATATAGGTCCCACCTATCACGTAAGATATTACTGGCTCACCTAGTGATGTCTCGGCCACCCAATTGTATAATCTCTAATTGTATTACCCATCAGTAATGGGGATACCCCATTGTATATGCTTTAATGAGATTATCTGTTGATATCTAGGCCACCCAATCATATATGTTGCAAAGGGATTACCTGATGCTATATGGGCCACCACATCGTATAAGATGTAATTAGTTTACTTAGTGAAAACTTGATAACTACTTCAAATAATCTATGATGGGATTAACCAGTGCTATCTGATCCACCCCATCATATAAACCATGTCTATGAAACAAAACATGAAAACAATGTGCTTACATATCCTCATAAAAACATGTCAGAACAATTATTCATTGATTACTTGATTAAAACCTAGAAAAGAAATGGTTTTTATGTTAATATCATTGAAACAAGATTATCCCATGAAAAGGAAACATGTTTAATAAAAATCTCTTCGAATCATGATTTACCCATGGAAGAGAAACAAGTTCCATAAAAATTATTCCATCAAAACATAAAACATTCATAGATATAATATGGATGATTTATTTGGATCATATCCCAATTAAACAATAAACTATGTCAAAAGATGTCATCTTAGGTGGAGAATGATTTTGAAAGATCACTTGGCATGTAACTTTCCATTGAAAATCACTTTTTAAAACATATAAAAATTTCAAATAACTTTTCATCAAAAACCACTAATAAAACAAATAATGGAATCATTGAAAATAAATTAAAACATTTGTTGATGAAAATTTCTTTTCCGCTATGAAAATTACCTTTTAAAATAGAAAACATTTTAAAAAACTATTTCCTTTTAAAATATCCTTGAATTAATATAAAGGATGATTTGGTAACCATTCTAAACATTTTTGGAAACATAAAATATTTTTTACATCATTTTAATTTGAAAATGATCTTAAAATATCATTTTATATTGTTTATTATTTTTTTTGAAAACATAGTTTTTGAATAATATGGATTCCCGACTAAAGGGATAAATAATGTTAGATTTTATTATTTTTTTTTCATAATTATCATAATTAAAAAATGTGTGAAAAAATGGTACCATTACTTAAAGATATCATGAATAATAAGAGTAGAATAAAATAAATGTTAATTATATAGAAATAGATTATAATATTTCATTAATGGAAGGATAATAAAAAACAATCCCAATAACGATGAGATTGGTGTAATAAATGGTTTCCACTTTAGTAACATTGAATCATAATCCCCATGAATGAAAAACAGTAAATGAAATATTAAATGGAAAGAAAATAAATATATTAATGATAAATGTTTCAAATGTAAGTACATACACCTCATAGAAAAATATATCTGTATAACATGGCATGTATCTAAAAAAGGAAAATTGATACTAAATACTTTATGTATTTGGTAACTTTTGAACCATAAATTCAATGAAATAAATATAAAAAAATTGAAATAAAAATAACCATAAAAATAATTATAAAAATCATAAAATATTTTCATGGGAATTATATACACCATACAAAGTAAATGAGTGGGGAATAAAGAATATGTCTCACATAAATAAAAGTTCGATGAGAAAACCGTTTCTTTAATTCCATAATTTATTCATACAAATTAAAAAATTATTTATTATAAGGTTAAGTTTTTTATAAATCTAGAACATAAATATATTATTATATATCATACCATATATTATTTAATAATCAGTTTATATTACCAATTTATTAATAATTTCATGTTAACGTCATGTTTCAGGTAATTTTCATTTTGTTGTTCATATATGTTTTGACATGTTATTATTTATCCTATTATAAAGTTCGTTATTTAATAATTTACACAATGGAAAACATTATTAAAATATCCTTTATATTCCTTTTATTAATATTTATAACAATATATAAAATATAAATTTTTTAAATGGAATTAACCTTTCCTAGAGAGGGTAGGCAGTACATATGCATGGACATTGTTTCAGTTTTATTGTTGTATTTAAAGTAATAAAGTAAATGAAATATATGTAAATATATATTATCATCGAATTAGATTTATTATTTTATATATATCATATTATTTTTCCCAAAACCATCCGTAATATATTCCATGTAACATGTGAACGAATTACAACACTTTTAGGGGGCAGTAGTCCACACGTCCCCAAATGATGTTTTCGTATTTACAAAAAATGGAAGTTCTGAATATACAATTTATATAATACTTAAATAAGCATAAATACATAATTAATATATTTTATATCATATAAAAAAAATATTCCATTATTATTTCAAACATTGAGTGGTGTTAACAGATGAACGAACAATATTGGATCATGAGGCGGTAGATCGTTTTACACACTAACTGTGATTGTGTATCCCATTTGATGGAAGTGTGTGTGTATAGGTAGAAACATTGACATAAAAAATATCACTATATTTAGGACATTAGGGTTATTATATAATTATGGAATAATTATAATTTAGGTGGTGGAGGAAGAAATAAAAACAAAGTGCTTATTGAATGATGTTACATATTCTTTGAGTAACTCTTTTTGGTTTAAACCAAAGGCCTTCCTTGGATGGATTTGTGTAAAAATAGAATATTATAGTAGGAATAGAGTGATTTTGGTATCTAATTTTGGTAGGGTTTGGAAGAGCCCAATTTATTTACAGGTTTGAAGAAGTTTGGGGGTGAGTGTGCTTTTATAGTGGAGGATGGGTGACATTTTTGTAAATATAAAATAGTAAACAATATGGAGAGGAATCACATCCATAATGTGTCTCCAACAATGGAACATGTTCTTTTTAAAAAGGAGTATATTGTTTAAATATTTTTCATCCAATGTATTTGGGCATGTTTTTATGTTTTTTTTCTACTTAATATAATTTTTAAGTACAATGTAAAGTAGTTTTTACCTTAATCATTGTAATTAATTTTAATTACTTTCACTAATATTTTTTGTCGAAAAATAATTTGAATATATTATAAATTAAAAATTATTAAAATTTTAAATATAAAATCCAATTTTACAAATTCTAATTATAGAGATGGGAGAAATAAATTAAAAATTAATTCGGGAGACATGACTGGAAAATTAGTTTTTTGTGTAAACTCTTCAAAACTTTTAAATATTTTTATATCCAATGTCAATGTGAAATAGGTTTCAAATACCTAAATTGGTTTAATTTATGTATAATTCATCTACTTATACTATTGAACCAACATAATATATAATTTAATTATATAAGTAATTTATAAAAAAAATTAGTTTTGAATTAAAAATCATTATTTTCATGATTCGTCAAAAAATGAAACCTCTCAGAAAAATTCCAAAAATTCACCCATAATGAATTTCTATATTTATATTTAAAATATTAATCTATTTTTTTCCAATAAAAATTATAAAATATTCAAAAATTAGATTTAAAATAGGTGTAGTATTAAAAGGTGGTAAAATTACCTTTTTGAAAAATACATATTTTTAGTCATAAAATTGGATTTCTTCTAATCTTATGCATAGAAAATATGTTATATGGGTTTAAAAAATTTATTTGAATTATAATATATCGATTTAAAAAAAATCATAAAAATTGTTTTTTTTAATTTGTTGAAATTAAATGGTGTTTGTACACAGAAGAATTTTTTTCTATGAAAATGAATTTCTTTATTCTAAAATAGTTGATACTTAAATTTTTATATAATTTATAACCAAATGATTCGTTTTATATAGATGTTTAAACCATAGTTTCATAATTGTATCAATCTAATTCAAATATTCCACTCTAATTTCTAGGTGATAATTATTTTTATAATAATATTAATAGTGTATTATAGATTGGTATAAATTTGACTTCTGAGTATCCAATGAAATCAAAGGGACTCACTATTATGTGTAACACAATACATACACAGTGTTTAATGTACTAAAATCTAATATATGTATTTCATGTAGTGCAAGATTAACTTGGTGTTCTGTATAACACAAACCAATCTTAGTGCTTTAGAATAAAAAAATCTATATTTAATGTCACGTGAAATAAAAAATATCATAATGTTTATATTATATTAAAAAATATATTTCAAAAAATCCCTGGGTGTAACATTATATCCCCCTGAAAATGAATTTCAACCTTGAAATTTGTCTAGGTTATTAAATATTTAATACTTTAAAGTTTCCTTCATAGAAATCCACATTGTAAAAATGAATACTAAAACATCCTTTAAATAAAAGAATGTTGAAACCATAACAGATAACAAAATTTACTCATAAATAAGTTTCCAAATAGAAAAACATTGGACGAGAGTGAATATTGGTCAAGTAAGAAAAGTATAAATAATTAAAGAGACTGATAAAGATCAATGATTAAAAGTTAGTTAATTATCAAAAAAATGTTAAGGGAATCAAAGCCATAAATCTCTGATAACTTATAAGTCCATCAGTTCAAAATAAATGAAGATATTATGATAATTATTTGAAAAATCCTTTTCCTAGAGTTGAATAATTATTTTACTTTTTAAGAAAATAAGGAAATATACATACTTGATTTCATCCATTTTTGTAAACATAATCTCACTCTATGGTTGTGACTTTTTAGATTTCTAGAATATATTTTACTCCAAGGAATGAATTTGAACATTTCATCGCTGAAGTAAAAAATAGATCACGATGCAAGGATCAAAGGACATGGAAGGATAGAGGAAGAGGATAACCATTATCTGATGAAGCTCATTCACCCACTTTTCCTAAACCATCCATGAGTACTGATTCTTTATTCATATTCACCACATAAAAAGGATTTCAGGATGATAATGTAATTATCAAAAGACTCCAAGGATAATCTGGTAAATCAAAATGGATGGAAGAATGAAAAAAATGAAACTGGACTTCGAAAAGGTATATCGTTTTCTGATGCACTTTTTGGTTTTCATTCTACTGGGAATGAGTCTAACAAGAATCCAATTAATAATAATTTGAAGGAAGACACGATTTCCATGGTGGTGGATTCTGATGCTCTGCAACAAAGGTTGGATCTTTTCAAATTTCCACTCCATGGAAAAGTTTCTTATATGAAAGGAAAAAAATCCTTGGGCATACTCTGATATCAAAATGTGAATTCATCGCTATTAGAACTTCACAAATTCGATATTGATACCCATATAAAAGGGTTATTTTAACATTATTTTTGAAAATGATGAAAACTTCATGGAGGCATGGAGAAATGGGAATATGAATCTCAAACTGGGATTTCTACAAATCTCAAAATGGGATGCAAATTTTGATCCCTTTATTCAGAAACACTTGAACTCCTAGGTATGGGTTCAGCTACATGGTCTTCATTGTTTTATAGGTACCCTATGTTCTTAAATTACCTTGCATCTAGCCTTGGTATGCCTCTCAAAATTTACCATCGAACACTCAATGGTGACATTGGTCTCTTTTCCAGAGTTCTTATTGAAATCAACATGGGAAATCCCCCATCAGATCAAATCTCCCTCATTGCCAATGAGAATGAGTTTGACATCAGGAAAAAATTGAACATATTCCCCTATATTATGAGTATTGTAAAAGGGTTGCGAACCCAATACAAAAGTGTTGGTTTGTGAAAAAACAACCAAATCCAAGGTAATATTTCATGGCTTGGAAAGAAGTTCAACGAGTTAAGCATAATCCAGTTCTCTCTAGAACCAGGGTGATTCCTGGAAAAAAACCTAGTCTAGGATGAAATGGTGGAAAATGGGTAGATATTTTCTGAATAAGAGGTTCACCCCCCCCCCAATAATTTCGAGAGATCCAGACCAATTAGCAATAATGCGGAACATTTTCAATAGGATGACAATTACTAGTTGTATTTTTCTACTTATATATACTAATTGGTTAGTTTTCTACTATATGAATCATTTTTTATGGACTTGATGGATAAAAATTTAGATTTTTCATTTAATTTAGAGTATCCACAACTATCCAGCCTGATTAATAGACTTCATCTCACAAAAAAAAAAGAACTGAAGTATATTTCAGCTCGCACTAAAAAAAACAAAGGCATAATTAGTGAATCCAATTCCAATTGGCAAGACCAAGGAAATTGATAATCAACATGATAGCATCATAACTACTGATAAAAACATACAATTTATTTCCAGCTCAAAAAAAGCTAAATCCCTTAGGAAATCTGAAAGGATCAGTGCTCTACATCAAAGAATAGGGGTTGCCACCCCAAACCTAGTTTAATATAAGGATTATTTTTTGGAACTTTCAGGGAATATCCAATCTTGACATGATGAGTTCAATTAGTCTCATTGTTGGAATGTATAAACCCAAAATAATTGGACTCTTCGTGCCCAAAAAACTCTTCTCGATTATGAAACATCTCTTATAAGATAGTTTTATTTTTTGATGGTTAAAATTCAAATGAGAAACAACTTTGATAGACATTGGTTCTTGGTAAAAAAGGACATGATTGATACTATTGTTAATCATATATATGAAAAATATATAACCTTTTATTTTGATGATGTATGTAAAAGGATATTCTGATCAGTGATATATGCTTTTAATTCCAACATCAGTAGGAGACCTATTTGGTAACAATTCAAGACTCTTGTTAGCTCAATTTCAGATTTCAGTATTGTCATATGTGATTTTAACTCAATTATTCACTTGGATGAGCGATTATGATAAGGTTATCACTCAATTTACCTTAAATAATTGAAGGAGTGAATTGATGAAATTTCTATTAGAGAGATAAAACTTGTTGGGGAAAAATTGCCTAGTATAGAAAACACCTCAATGGCTCAAAGCTAGAAGAATAGATAGATCATTTGTTGATGACAATTCTCTTGGAAATTGGGGTTCTTCATCTAATGTTACATTGGATAGACACAACTCGGACCATCACCCCATTCTCTTAAGTTTCATTTCTAATGATTTTAGTAACACAGTTCCGTTCAAATTCAACAATGCATGGATTTATCAACAAGATTGCAGTAAAATCAACTGTGTGTATTTGGAATATATGGATTAAAATAAAAACTCTATAGACTGTATCACCGAACTCAAATTTAACAAATTGAGACCAAAGGATTAGAGAAAAAATAATTTTAGTTTTCATGATGAAGAAATTGAATCCCTAGAATTCCATTTACATTATCTTCAAGATACCATCACCAAAAAAGATTTATTGGGAATCTATCTTAAGAGACAGAGTTGTCTACCAAGCTTCAGAATAACCTCAGACATAAAGAAAACATGCAACGATACATGTTCAAAATCAGATGGATTACTGAAGGTAATATAAACACAACATTTTTCAACTATTTATAAAGAACCATATGGGATAATAAGCTGCTTTCTCTTCTAAAGGCTGGTGATCAAATAATTGAAGGATAGGAATCTCTATCAGATCACATCATTTTGTATTAGAAAAACCTTTTCAATTCCCCACCAAAAAATGTAGCTCTAAGAGAGGGTATTATTGAAAAACATATCTATAAAAAGGAAAACATGATTCTCATAGATTTCCCCATAGAACTTGGAATTAATGATATTGTGTTTGGTCCTAACAAAGGAATCTTTCTCGGTCCAAATTAATTTACAAACCATTTATTTCAATCTTAGTGGGATACCATAAGACATGATGTTTGTAATCTGGTTAAATTTTTATCTAAAATTGGATCCCTGGTGCATGCTAAAAGTTCCCAATTCCATTTTCTCGTACCTAAAGTCGATAATTCCATCAACTATAGCCAATTCATACCAATGGCTCTAGAAAAAACTATTCATAAAATGGTTACCAAAATTCTTTCCAACAGGCTATCCAGAATTTTAGATGAAATTGTATTCTAGAATAAATTTGGGTTCTTTAAAGGTAGGAATATTCATGACTATCTTTTCACTACTTCAGAATGTGTGAACTTACTTAAGAAACCAAAAAAAGTTGCATTTTCTCTCAAACTTGACATCAAAAAAGTCTTTGGCACCATGGATTAGGAAATCATTAGAAATGTTCTTCATAGCTTTGTTTTTAACATGAAATTTATTCTATGGGTCAAAACCCTTCTTGTTTTAACTAATTTATTTATTATCATTAATAGATCACTAGAAGGGTAATTTACTTGCTCAAGGGGTATGAGACAAGGAGGCCCTTGTTATGCAACGACATATCCCATTGATTAATATTATCTTAGTAGATTGTTCACTAAATTAGATAAAAATGTAGCCTAAAGACTATCAAAGTTGCTAGAGGTACCTCTCCCTTGCATATTTTCTTTACGAATGACATTATTGTTTTTACTCAAGGGGATGAAAAAACATAAAAAAAATAAAAAATGATCTCTTGAATTATGAATGAGTTTGGGGACAAGAAACCAGTTGGGGGAAATCTTACATTTACTTTGGAGAGCACTTTTATTCTAATAGAAAAGGAAATATCTTCAATAAATTGGGAATAAAGGAAGGAAATATTCCCTTTTATTATTTATGAGTACAAATTTTTTGGTGAATACCATGAGCCTCTCACTTTAAATAAATTATGAGCCAGATCAAATGAACTTTATCTGCATGGAAAGTAAAACCTCTCTTAATGGCTATGAGAATCTATCTTTCCAAGCATTTCGTGGTCTCCAAGATTGTTTACTCCTTTATGGTGTATGTAGGGCCAACTGCCATTATCAAAAAGATAAATGTAACTTTATGGAACTTCATCTGAATTGGAAGTATCTTAGAGGAAAATTTTGTCACTATAAACAATGATGTAAGACTTATAACCTTGGCAGGAATGGTATTAAGAATTTGGAAAAGTTTAATATATCTCTTCAGGCTTAGTTGAAATGGAAGTTGGCCAAGAATAAATCAAAATATTTGGATTTACTTAAAACTCCTTTTGTAGATCAGTTTAAGTAAGGACATATAAATTATAAGGAATCATGAATCTAGCCTAAACTGAGATTAGTGTTTAGTATGGTGTAAAAATATTCTCATTGGCTTGTGAATTCCGATTCATCTCTTAGATTTTTTTAGGACAAATGGATGTGACCCTTATCATAAACAACATTATAGATCAAAAAACAGATCATAACATCATCTTTAAAGAACAGTTGATCGATATGGTCTAACTACCAGATGAACATCAAGAAGATATTGCTAATCTAAGATTCACAAACTAGGATGCCTTCCATATTTGATACCCTCTTCAAAAGACATTTAGAACTCAAAAATATTTTATAATCATATGATGCAAGGGTCACAATGTTCGTTTGATGATTTTTATAAAAGTTGGATGCAACCTTCCATATTCTCACTGATTTGGAGAATTTATCAACGCTACGTCCCGATTGATGACTATCTATAATACCGAGGTGTTTATATTTGTTCTCAATGCTTATTTTCCAACACCACTGAGAAGATATAAAATATTTTTTCATTTCTTGTGATACAACTTCATCCCTTTGGAACTATTTATTCTACCTATTCGACCAGCACACATTACGCATGGATATGATAATAAAATATTTTATATGATATTCTTATAAGTCATCTTTCCATATGACTAAAAATTCTACTTCACATTGAATGTTAAAAACTACTACATACTATTTAGAGTGGAATAATAATGCAAGATGAGAATTCATCTTTCAACCTGCAAAATGCTACCTCAGAAATCATTTGGGCCATCAGAAATTCCATCCATCTTCATAAAATCCACTGCAATAAATCTATTGGAGATGTTCTTATTCTTATAAAACTCCATATTATAGGTAATTATACTCCCACTTGTGGTCTACTTGAAGTTTTTTATACTCCCCCATTCATTGGATAGACAAAAATAGAATATGGATAGTGCCTCTGAAGGAAACCCTGGTCAAGTGGGCTTCAATATTGTAACTAGAGATCATAATGGAGAGATATTTGATTGAATTTATGTGACATATGGTCATTTTTTTCTCTTGATGCTGAAATAATCACATTTATGATTGCTTTCTGTAGGGATAAACCAAAGAATTGGTGGTAGGTATGGTTTGAAAGTGACTCTACCACAGTGGTCCAAGCGGTTACGCATGGAACCATTCATATTACATAGAAGCTCACTACAAGATAGTCTTAGGGTCTGAAAGTGATATCTTTAATGAACTATATAATCAATCATTCCCTCTGTGAAGACAATTCTCTCAATGATTCTCTTTCAAACAAAGGAGTTGTTCGAGATGCTTTCACTCATGAGAACACTCCCCCTCTTGATTTTTTTACCTTTGCATCAAAATAACAAATTTAAAATGCCTTACTTATTGTTGTTTTAACTTTATGATTTATTCATAATTAGATTGTACGTGCTCATATTTCTAAAAAAATATCATGAGATCTATACATAGAATGATAAGTTATTCCATCTATATTTAGTTATCCGCACATAAAAATTTTCAGAACATGTTATCCCATATGCATAAATCCTCACATGGTGTGATAATACTTTTATCTTGAAAACCTCAATCAAATATTAAATTAAACATTCCCTAAATGGTTAACCTTGTAACCCTTTTGAAAACTAAAAATCCAAAACATTAGATTGGAGGTCACAACATTTATAAAAATATGTTCAACATTGATCTACCATATATCGTTATGTAGCTCTTGGTTTTCACATGTCAAGCATTTTAATATCATTATCATATATTCTCTTGAAGCGTGGTAATATATCAAATTACCAAAAATCATTTTTTCAAACATTCATGTTCCTTATTTAGAGGATTATTGGATATATTCCTTAAATAAAATAAGTTTTAAACATCATCCATGATAATATAGACCAAAATTTCCAACAAATAAATAATTAGTTCAATGGTAATCAGTGCTATCTAATTTACTTTATCCATATCAATAATCTCTTTGTCCAAGCAATATAAAATTTTCTCAACATCAGGAACAGATTAAGAGTTAATTTACCGTAATTGAAATATCATCATTCCATTAAATTGGTTTTCTAGTTAATTGGTTCTATTAAAAGTTCTTTTTTAAAATCCTTAATAGAAAACATATACATCATGATTTAGATAACATAATTGTTGAATTATTATAGATATACACTTAAATAATCCAACTTTATTCTATAAAAATACTTATGATTCATCATATTATTATATAATTCCCCATTTTAGAAAATAAAATTTGAATCATGTATTAAGGTTCTTAAACAAGAATTTAATTGTGGCTCTTAATTTTGATGCAAACAATATTTTTAGAATATCCCATACCTTTCACATTTCACTCAGAGTCTCTTTACCTTTAGCAGTATAATCAATACTCATTCCAGACTCTAGATAATCTTCATGATATTTTTATTTAGGACATCAATTTTCCTAATTACCTTGCTTCCACACCTGAAAAATTCAATGTTAACCTAGTTTCTTCTAGTTATTGTAGTTGAATAAGACTTGAAACTGTAGCGTGAGAAACACTTATCATAGAACTAAACCCTGTAGTCTTGAAAAATTACCTATAAGATTTACAAATCAAGAAAACTTATATTAACTTTAGGACAACTTAGGCTTATTATTAGAGAAATTACTATACATATCCTTAGAAATATACCCAGGGATACCACAAATGTTTTCTCATCCTCGTTTTCAAATGATGACTATAAATTTCATTTGATTCCAACTATATTGACTTAGGAATATCATATATGGATATTACATCATTTTAGATTAATTTTCAGAACATTAAAAAATTACATGCCTAAAGACCATAATAGTTTATTATATTTGTAAAATTTGAGCATAATATCCTTACTTGGTGAAAGATCTTCACCATCAACCTGAAAGATCTTCCCCTTCGGTAATCATTCATAAAACCATTATTCAAATCATGGGGAAAGGAAACATAAGAAAGGTGTGAGATAAGAATCTTAACAAGGGAAAAAAGGAAAATATGTAAGCATATATTGATCATAAGAGTACCAAAACATGATCATAACATTATAACATCATAATATGAAAATCATTGGTCATAATCAAGGGTCATGTAATAATTATTTTCAGTTTATTAGGCAGGAATCATAAGGTTAGTAAGAGAATAATCCATGAAAGAATAATATTGGAGTACGATATGTAATTTTTGGTAGAAGAATAGATATTTAGAAACATTCTCTAATCGAATATTATTTACGAAACTTATCTGGGACTTCATAGGGACTACACCTACTTTGTGGGACACACCACCATCCCCAATCGTATCCCTTTCATTATTGTGGATTGAGTTACACAGTAGTATCATAGGGGATCATGCTCTTTGACTTTTTACCCCTATTATATTATGAGATATATGTCATTAACTAATTTATTTTATGAATATATAGGTCCCTCCGATCATGTAAGGTAAAACGAGCTCACATGACACTATTTGGGCCACCCCGTCATATATACTATAATGGGAATACCTGGTGTTGTCTAGGCCACCACATTGTATAAGATGTAATGGGATTACTAGATGATATCTAGTCCACCCCATATATAGGCTATAATGGGATTACCTGGTGTTATATCTTTCACCCACATTATAAACTATAACAGTATTACCCGATGCCATCTGGGCCACCCAATCATATAAGTTGTAACAGGAATACCAGATACAATCTGGGCCACCACATCATATAATCCATGTATGTGAAACACAAAATGATTAAATAAAATATAGAGTTCATATAATCATAAAATCACAATTAAATAGTTTTTATTTTATAAATTGATTATTCCATGGAAAATAAATGGGTTTTATGCCAATATTCTTGAAACTTGATTGGCTAAAAAAATAGGTTTCATAAAAATGTTTTTGAAACATATTTTACCCGCAGAATAGAAACTAGTTCCATAACAATTATTCCATAAAAACATAAAAAATTAAAAGAATGAATATTAATGGTATCCTTGGATAATATCCCTTGTAATTCATAAACTATATCAAATTTTGTCATCTTAAATGGAGAAGGATTTTGAAAGATCGCTTGGAACATCAATTTTCATGGAAAATTATCTTTTAAAAAATATTTCATTTTTAAAATAATTTTATTTTAAACCCACTTAGATAACATATAAATGAATCATTAAACATTATTTAAAACATTTCTTAAGGAAAATATACTTTACTTTTTTAAAATGTCTTCTTTAGAAATAAAACTTTTTAAAAATCATTTCCTTTTAAAATAACCTTAAAGCATATAAAGGAAGCTAAGGAAATCATTTAAATCACTATATTAAAAATATAAACTTTTTAAAATCATTTTTCCTTGAAAAATATCATAAAATATCAATTTAAAATTATTTTTGAAAACATTTTTGGAAACAAGGCATTTGAATAAAAGAGATTCCCACTCGAGGTGAGAAAAGAAGTTATATTTTCATAAAAACATTTTATAAATTATATTTAGTACCAAAGAGTGAAAAAATGATACCATTACATTCATATAGTTGTAATAACCATACAATAAAAAAATTAATGGTAATTCTTGAGATATGGATCCTAATATTTCATCAATGGATGCATAATCATAAACAATCCTACTAAACAATGAGATTGTAGCAGTAAATAATTTCCACTTTGGTAACATTGAATCGTAATCCCCATTAAATAATAACATAAAATGAATATTAAAAAATTATTAAAAGAAATATATTCATGATAAAACTAATCATAATGTAATTATATACACCTGATAGAGAAATATTTGGGCATAACAAGACATGTATCTCAAATAAGGAAAATTGAGACAAAATATTTTACTGATTTGGTAAATTTTGAACCGTAACCCCCACAAAAGAAAGATCCTAAAATGGATATGTAAATACCCATATATTTAATTAAAATACTCATAATAAAAATTCTTGTGATTTATATGCACCTATAAAACAAATGAGTGTTGAATGAGGCATAAGTCTCACAGAAATAAAATTGAGACGAGAACACCCTTAACTTAAGTATCAAATTTCTTTGTACATGTTAAAACAACCTGTATAATAATTATTGTTTATTATAAATATAACACATAATTATATACTTATATATCATACTAAAAATGACTGTATTATGGATTAATATTACCCATTTATCAATAATGTCGTTTTAATGTTACGTTTCTGTATATATTTTCTTTGTTTTGCGTATATGTTTGGACTTGTTATTCTTGATCCTATAACATATATCATTATCTACTTATTTAAAATATTTGTAATTTTTTTTATATATTATGTATATTCATTATATAAATTTTCATAACAATCTATAAAATATAGAAATATGGGATGGAATACACCGTTCATGGAGATTGTAGGCTGTACATACACATGAATGTTGTTTCAGTTTTATTATCATATTGATAGAAAGAAAGTAAATAAAATATATGTATACATATAATTATATAATAATTATAGTATCATTATTATTTCATATAATTTTACAAAACCCATCCTTAATACTTTCAATGTAATGTGTGAATGAATCACATTCATTTGAGGATACAATAGTCCACACATCTACAATGGATGTTTTTGTATTAAAACAAAATGGAAATAATGAAGGTATGTTTAATATAATAATTATAGTATAAAAAATACATAAAAAATATAATATATATCATATAAAAAAATAAATTCCATCATTAACTAATGACATCATATCGTGAGGTGGTATTCCACCATACACATGAATGATGATTATGTATCCCATTTGATGGAAGTTTGTATGATTGTAGGTTGTAACATTAATATAAAATTATCTCAATATATTTAGGATATTTATATTATTATATAATCTAGTAATAAGAATAAATTATGGAGTGGACAATGAAGTATAAACAAAGTATTTGTTGAAGGATGTGACCTCTTCTTTGAGTAACTCCATTTGGTTTTCAACAAAGAGATTCCATAGTTGGATTTAAACAAAAAAAGAGGCTTCTAGAACGAATGGAGGGATTCTGGGAGTTCATTTGGGTAGGTTTTGGATGATAAAATGGTCTTTATAGGTGTGAATAAGTGAGGGGTGAGTACCTTTTTATAGTGGAGGAGGAGTGGCATTCTTGTGATTATAAAAGCACAAACACTAATGAGAGGTCCAATTTTAATCATGTATCTCCAATAATGGTATATTTTTTATAAAATTGAGTCATGGTATAAATATTTATTGTAAATATCTTTTGGAAATATTTCTAGGTTATTTGGACACTTAAGTTAATGTTTAACCACTATGTAAACAAATTTTAACCTTAATCATTGAAATTAATTTTAATTTATTTTAGTAATATTTTTTGTAAAAAACAATGTAAAACTTATTATAAATTATAAATTATTCTAAATAAAAATTTGGAATCAATTTTTCATAATTCCAATAACATAATTTTATGAAATTAATTAAAAATTAATCTTGCATAATTGATGGGAAAACATGTTTTGGATGTAAAAATGTTTAAAAGTATGAAATGCTTTTAAATACAATTTCAATTTGAAAATGTTTAAAATGAAATAAATTGGATTAATAAATTTATAATTTATATTAATATCTTTTAAATTAAACTTAAAATTTAATATATCTATATAAATAAATTAGATTAAGAAAGATTTTTGAATTAAAATCCAGTGTTTTTTACTATTCATCAAAAAATGAAACTTTGCAAAAAAAATCTCAAAAAATTACTCAAAGAATTTTTTGATATTAAACCATCAAAAATTTATTTTATTTTTTCAACTAATATTTAAAAAAGTTTTAACAATTATATTTAAAATAGGTACCCCATTAAATGGCGGTAAAATTACTTTTTTTTAATACATCTTTTTATTCATAAAATTGAATTTATTCTTATCTTATGCTTATAAAATCTATTTGATGAGTGTAAAAAATATTGATTTCATATATAATATATATATTTTATTAAATTTTGTTTATAAAAAGTGTTTTTTTAGTTTATTGAGATTAAATGGTGTTAGTACATAGAATATTTTTCCATAAATTAGAGATTTCTATATTATCAAATAGTTCTTACTTTTATTTATAACTAATTGATAACAAAAGAATTCATTTTATATACATGTTTCAACAATAGGTTCATAATTTAGTCAATTTCATTCATATCTTCGATTATAATGGCTAGGTGATAGTTATTTTAATAATAATAATATTATTATTATTATATTACAGTTTAGTAAAACATGGTATTGCGTGTAACACAAGCTATCGAAGGCACTCAGTATTGTGTGTAACACGATCCAATTATAGTGTAACATGAAAAAAAATGTAATATAAGTGTTTCATGTAGTGTATGATTAACTTGGTGTTGTATATAACGCATATAAAACTTACTTCTTTTGTATAAAAAAAACTATATTAGTATTGCGTGAATGGAAAAATATCATAAAGTTTAAATTATATAAAAACAAATTTCAAAAAATATTGGGGTGTTGCATCTTTGTAGGTGAGGAAAGAGAACATTATTTGTGTATGACCTTACAAAAATGATATTAAGTCATAGGCACACCACTTTCTATGACTGGAGGTTCCAAAGAGGCATGTTACCAAGAACCACCTCTACCACTCCAATAGTATTCTTGAAACATACTATTTTTCCATATTGTGACACTGAGGGTTTTAATATGTGGAAAATAAGGGGTATAATATCCAAAAATTCATTTTATATTCATCTCTTCAATAATATATCTATCCACTATCTTAACATTGGTCGAATGGTTCAGCATAAATACCTATAATCTGATATCTAGTCACAAACCTTGCATGTACTTTTGTGCTTTCATCTATTCATTATTTACAACCCCTAGTGAAAAATGAACCATCTTAGCAAACCGATTGGTGTATGTCGACACCAAATGATCTCCCCCTACTATGATATGAACTAAAAAGACATATATATCTTCAGTGACTTCGAAAAAAACTGATATAAGTATATAATATCGAAACCCCTGCAGTACAACCCCACATTCCAATCCACCAATACCATGGAATCCCACCGTCATTTGCTGGGACCCTCCAGTCCGAACGACACTCTCATCACCTTAATACTGTCAGGTGTGTCCAAGAAGTCCAAAAATGTGATCAATAATTTCTATCTAATAATTCACCTCTTTAAGTTCATTCATACCTTTAATGGATAATGGAATCTCACACAAGAACTCCCATTATCAATCTATATATCCTAGAGTTCCCAGATATACCCCAACAACTGGGTTTTGGACTGGTAGAACATTCTGAATGACATCACAAGCTTCCCACATGATAAACTTGATAAAATTATAATCCATTAGAGGATTCCATTGAGGATAATCAGTTACACCCACATGAGGAACTCATGGAACACATCTTGGAAGCTTACCACTACACACTGAAATATAAGAAATGATCAAACAACAGATTAATATTAGTTCAAACAAGAAAATAATAATAAAAACGTGATATTAATTACAAGAACTCAAAATTGGATACACACATCCCATCATCCCATAGTTATTTAAGTCTCATCACAAGAAGTGCTGGTTAGACACTCATCACAAAATATCTCTCAAGTGTCAACAATCATATCTGCATTCTATGAAACATCCTAAGACAAGGAATTTTGAGGAAAAACTCCCTTTGATATCAAACCATGATGAACCTAACATGGATACGTTCTCCAACTGGTTCTAGATTAAAATTTCCACATACCTGAAAGGTGTTCCTGATCCCCTTGGGTAGACAACTAGCACCTGAGCATCAAAAAATATAAAGTCAATGATTTCTTAAAAAGTGAAGAAGACAAAATTATAGAAAAACACACAAAAAAAAACACACGCATGCACACACACACAAAAAAATATATACATATATATAGAAATTAAAAGTGAAAGGAAACATGAATAAATAATTCATAATAGATAGGGGTAATGGAATCAATATAACTCGAAATTGCAGCAAAACAATTCCAGGAGACTAGTCAAACTACAAGGGATAATGAAACTAAAACAGCTACTACAATAGTCTCGATGTGATAGTGACGAAAACAACAACCATCTCACCATCTAGCTATCCAACCCTAGATTATAGAAAACATCACTGTTTCTCTATGGTGTATTTCCTTTCCTTTCATCAAAATACATAACAATGTCTATGAACCACTGAAGGAATGCACATGGTTTGTGCTAACATTATCATTAGGGTCTCACCCAGTTGTTTCATTGAAATTATTTGTACAATAATCCAATTATGAGGAACTTTAATGAAAAATTCCTGACATAAAATTTATAGTTTGTATAGAAAAAGTATAAAATACATTTAATGTACCCTTTATCAACACTTCAAAATAAAGCAGGTAAATCATCTTTCAAAAACTTTCATATACATATATGAAAGTAAATATATAAAATCAAACTAAAACATTTAACACATATCATATTAAAACCCTGACTATACAAAAAAATACTACAAGAAAAAACATCCTAAATCAGCAACAATCATGGGTAACATCATGACAAGGATCACACTAGGTCAGGATATCTAGGACAATTGTACCTAGATCAAGACATTCATGCTCGCATAAAAAATCAATACATATGTGTTGATTCTAGAGAGAAAATGAACTCTACAACAAGTAAACCCCCAATAGTTGTAATATTTTCCTAGAAAAACATTCACATGGAGTAGAGAAACTCCCCATTAACAAACCCCCTGATAGTGGATGGAGCTTTTTACAACACTTTCCACCAATGTACCCATGGATTAACATGTTCTCTATTTTTCAAACTATTTCATAAAACTATTTAATCATATCATGTATTGAAAAAAAATTCACAATGTTTTGAAAACCCACTTTTGATTTACAAAAACTAGGGTTAAACATCTTTTATCAAAAACAGACTTCTAGACACATAAATAAACACAGTCAATCATGCCATTTCATTTATAATTTTTTTATCAAAAACCATAGAAATGGAGTTCACAAACACATGATAAAGGTGGAACCAACTTCCTCAATACTTATGTTCCACAATACTGTAATGATATCCACCAAGAGGAAGAAAACTTAAATGTCAACAGAGGCCCTTAATCAATCTACAAATCTTATAACTGATTCAATTTAAAAAAAGGGTCAGTGAAGAGGAAAAAAATAATACCACTAAGATCACACACCCTCCACAATAGGACCAAAGAAGTATTATCCCATAGAACAAGATCACACAATTGATCAAGAAGGAAACACTAAGAATCATTAGCGTTGACCAAAAAATCTAATAATGAAATGAATTTTGGAAACCATAATCAAATTAAATGGAGAAAGTGGAGGATTATCATACTTAGAGAGACACTACACACAGACTGAAAGGTCAAATACTGAAAGAATAAATCTAAAAGTTGAGGAGGTTCCAAAAATCACAAAAGATTACTTTTAGGTAGAGATAGAATATGGTTGCGGAAGAAGGAAATAATAATCATCCATAAAGATCCATAAATTTAAAACTTGCGACTATTACATGGTGTGTAATCTCTTTACACTTATTGTAATCCTCAAGTCTAGATCTTCCAAAAAACCATCTCCTTTTTATTAATAGCAATATTTTTAACATTACATGGTGCGTAAAATATAAATGGTGTATACTCTTTGATGTTTTGTACACAACTCATGACATGAGCCTCGTTATAAAATACATGAAATGTAAACTGGTTAAACGGTGTGTAATCTCCCAATAGACTAAAAAAATAATAGATTCTTTCATGAAAACCAAAATTGACTTGGGTGTTCTATGAACATAGGGAGAAAATCACCAAGTGATAAAAAATTTACACCCATAATCCATTAATTCAAATCAACATGCATCCATGAAATGTTGGAAATTTTCCCCAATAGAATATCGCCATTCTTGGGAGTCCCAAGTCACAGAAAAATTAAGGGGGAAACCAGTAATGATAAAGAAAATACCTAAAAGATGGTGATGATATGTTACAAATATGTTATCATATGTTTTGTGTTAAATAGGATAATATTAATGTGAGAAATTTATTATAGTATTTGTCTCCTTGAATGCGTAAAATAGTTCATTGTTTTAATGGGAACCTGAAGATTCCATGAAAATGAACTTAAAAATATAAACTGTGGCATAGATGACATCTTTTCAATGGGACCTATATGATATTTTGAATATCATGTGATGAAAGTTTCTTATCATATGTTGAGTCCACTTATGATGTTTTAAAATTAGTGATATCTAGGAGATGAAGTTATGAGGACATAACCTCTAATAAAAATTCTATATGTTATATTCATCATTATATATTCCTATATACAAACATTTGTGTTAGTCCTTAGACATGAAATTATTATTAATCTATATCGTGAATCATGTACTTTGATGTATTGATGAAAACCATGATGAAATATTCTCTTAGTGTGGTAAGATATATTGTGTGTGTCATAAGTGATATGACATTAGTTGAATAAATAAACAAATTATTTTTAACTTTTGATTTAATGGAAGATTAGAACTTTTTCCCTTTGATTGAAATGTAACTACCTAATTTTATCCGTGGACATGGTAGTTTATGTACGACTTGAGAGTTAATAATATTAAGTAAACATATCATCCTAATGAAATAATATTATGATGTATATTTAATTACTTCATCGAAAAAAATTAATAAATCCTAAAACTCTATTTTGATGAACTAAACCTCATTTTTAATTACATGTATCAAAATTAGCTTAATGTTAATTTTTGTGTTTTTTTTTCGAACTGGTGGTTTTTAGGTGAATAGTGAAAATACCATTTTTACAAATATTGCCACTTTTAGGACATAATCATGAAAAAGTAATATCCTAAAAGTTCATGAAACCTTTTTTTCTAGACCAAATATGTATTCTTGGAGTGAAATAATGTATTTAAAAAGATTATATTGTACTTTTAAATCTATAATAAATATTTTTTAACTGATTCGTATAAAATAAGGTTCCATTATGCATTATATTAGATTTAAAGTCATATAACCCTCCTTTTTTTCATTTATAAACCAAAAAATATCATGGAAATCAACACTACATATTATTTTGATGTAAAATCATTGTTATTATTTAAATAAAAGTTTCTAAAAAAACTATTTGTTGTTACATTTTATTGACATATATTTATTTTTTAGAAAAAAATTTAAATTAAATATTTTAATAGAGTATTAAAATTTTGAATGAACATATTGATTTTTTTATAGTTTTAGCTTCATTGTTGGCCACATAAATAAGTTACCATAATTAAAGTTTGTCACAATGTTAAGGGTTATAAGGTGGGGTATAAACTAAGTGTTAAGGGTTCAAAAACCATAAAAACCTACCTATAACTATTTTTGTTTTGTGTAGTTATTCCTATCATAAACTATATTATAATTTTTGTTTCCCTAGTGTCACCTGATGATGATAAATACATTTATATTAATTTATTGTTAATAGTATTTATAAGAGTTCCACCCCACTCACTTATAAAAGTTTTCCTTCACCACCTCACTTATCTGCACTCTTTTAGAACATTAACCTGAATAATATCTTTAAAAATCCATCCACAAGTCTCTTTTGAACATCTTATATATTTTTTTGTTACAAAAATACAAATATATGAAAGTTTAAGGTTTTATCTAATAGATAATATACAAGAAATATATTATTTTCTTAACCAAGATCTTTCAAGAAAAATTATTCATAAAACTATTTCATATATTCCATAAACATACTAAAATAATGAAATCAGTAGAATTATTTTATTAATGTGTTATTATGTTCATGGAATGACAATCATATATCTTATTTCCATGGGATGAAAACTGAAAACACCACCCAAGCATACATTCAAACTAAAACTTCAATGAATGAAATATTTCATTTTTCATCGCCACCTTAAATGGATGAATATAAAGATATATTTAATGAATAGTTATTATATCTATGTAATAGTCATTATTCTTGAAACATAAATCATTATCTAACTTCTTTCCATCCTATTCATTTGAAAATGAAAATGGCATTTCTATGTATTTATAGACTACCACCGCTATGAACAACATATTTCAATATCTATTACTGATTAACATGGATTGTTCTAAAAGTTTATTTAACATATAAATATGATATTCATGACATGAAATGATATTTTATGTTATATTATTTTTCATCAAATAATGTTAATAATAAATTATTATTGTAAATTTAGCCTCAAAAAATGATTATACTAAGAATTTTTTTAATTGAAAATATTATTGAAATCCAATTAAAATATAAATATTTTGTTATTATAGATTGATAAAAAAGAAATATCACTATAAATATTGATATTATGGAAATATTTTATGACACTTTGCAAAGTGGATATCATACTCAAGCAGTTTTTGAGAAATTGGTTGTATGACCTCAAGTGGTCGACATAAGAAAGAATTATTAAATTAATTAATGAAATATGATTATAAATATGAATTTTAATATAAAACATAGATTAAAATATTCTTAATTTAGTATTTAACAAATTTAATTTTATTATTCATGAGGTTAGAACACATCTAACCATGCTTGAATCTAAGTAAAGGGTTTTTTTTATAGTCACACTTTTTTCCAGATTATTTAGGTTCCAATGTACAATGAGGTAACAGTATGTTATTAATATATTAGGAAAGATATATTTTCTTATAATCTTGTAATTTAGGAATTATTCATGTATTATTTTCATTTTACATATCTTTGTTACTCAAGACAATAAAAAAAATTTTATAAGAAAATTTTAACTTATTTATCATTTTGGAATCAAATCATTCTATTCCAAATCTATATTATTTATTTTTATTAAGGGATGTTTTTTTATCTACTTAAATGTTATATTAAGTTATTTTTTTTGATATTTTATATTAAAATGTTTTATTGAAATATTTTTAATTTTTTATATTCAATTCATTTTTGACTTTCTTTACAAATGTGAGAAAATAATTTCTTTTTCAAATTGTTTTTCTACAAAAACTAATTTACCGACCATCAATACCATTATTCATTATTTAGCTTCCTTTTAAAAATAAATAAACGTATTATCCATTCACATTATTCTAGGAATTTTTTGTTTTTATATTAAAAGAAAATGATATTATTTTCATAATAGTTTTGAAGAGGTATTTCTCTTATCATAAATTTATTTTTATCTTTTACTCAACAATTTATTATTGAATCATAGTTACAATTAAATAGTACATTATATTGAACTATTTTACTATTATTGTTTTAAATATATCATTTAAATCACATGAATATTGTTTTTGAAGTTATTTATAATTTAAATTTCAAAATAAGGTTACTTAATATTTATGTGAAAATTATTTTTAATGTTACACTTATATTTTACTCTATATTACCCAAAATAGATTCATTTAATATGAAAATTTCATTTTTCAATAATTTATATTCTTTTTTCCCTTTAATGAATTTTATTTTTTATTTCACACCCAAGGATTTATTCCCAGTTCGTTTATTTCTTTTAGATTATGTTCTCTATCATTTTACATATTAATTTTTGCATTATATCCACGTTTGTATTGTAAAATGGATATATTTTTAATCACACCAATTTTAATTTTTTCTAAACCATATAAACATTTTTCTATGACGTGTCAATTGAAGGAATCATACCTAGAAATTCATTCTGTTGGATGGGGAATATTGACAATCTGTATGGTTGATTCAATATAGAAATTTATTAATAATGAAGGAATATTGATTATGTTTTTTTGATAACTAATATATAGGGAGTGTATTGGTCATGTGTAACTGATAGATGGGTATATTCAAGAGAATTAGATTCCTTGAGAGTAACATTATGTGATGGATGTGAAATTTATTAATGTAAAGAATAAAGTATAAAATTTCATTGAGTATAAGGGTAACTTTATAAGATTAGAAGTGTTGTTATAGACTATATAAATAGTCTTAAAATCATGGAACAGAATTTTTAAGGGATTAATATAAGTATTAATAGGGAACCAGTCTCTCAAAAATTTTCACCATGTTCAAATATTGTATCCAGTTCCATTAACAAAAAAAACTAATTCTCCAAGATTTATATTTTTTAAGGAAATAAAGTAAAGAAGAGGATGATTGATCCCCAAGGAAAAAAGAAATATTTTAAAGGAGAAGAAGGTAATGATGAAGCTTATAACATGAGATAATTATGGATGGAAACCCCCAAGTACTTGCTTAAAGGGATTGAGGTTTCGTTTCAATTGTAGATATAAAGCTTATAATGATAAATAAATTTAGAGGAAAAAATGAATCCACCAATATATAGATATTCAATTATAAGGTTATGGTGTACTATTTACATAAATTCCCCAAGGATTATGGGAATATATATATATATATGAAAATTAATAGGGCGAAATGCTAATATTATATAATTACTGAAATGGATTTTAATTAACATAATTATATGATAGTTGGAAATTTGATTGTAAACTAAAATATAACTAATCCTTTATTTGATTGTTGATCCACACACTCTTTTATATATTGTATGTTTTTGAGAACATTAATCATCCCCTAAAACCCTAAGAAATTACTTTTCAAGGATCTCAATATTTTTCATAGATCCATCTTCATTTTGGGTAATATTAATTTTTGGGGAAGAAGAACTATATTTTGAAAAAAAAAATCATACAGCGTATATACATTTTGAGATTGAAGTAATTCCATTTGAATTGACAATTGAACACTATATTTTTATTTTTATTATGAAGAAATTATTGAAGTATTATCTTGAAAATTTTAGTGTGGTATTTAATAATGATATCATGTTATACCCTAAAATCTAAAATGTGAAATATAATCATTAGAGTATCATTTTTAAGATTCTCAGAGGAAAGGAGTTAAATGTTAAATTTAGTAAGTTCAAATTTTATCTCTATGAAGTCACTTTTCATAGCCATATTTTCCCCAATGATGAGGTATCTATTTATCCTTCTAAGAAAAAATTAGTAAAATAATGACCAACACCATCAAATATAATTATAATATGTAGTTTCCTTGTATTATTATGATACTATCAATGATTTTTTAAACATTTCCCAATTGTATGACCCCTTAACCCAATTTACCTAAAAAGGTGTTATGTTTATATGGTTAATGTGATTTTAAATTTTTTTTAAGCTATTAAATAATAGATTTCACAATGCACCAAAATTAAAGATATTATCAAGAAAGGATATATATTTTATATATCGTGATGTGTCAAAAAAATACATGGATGTATCCTTATGGAAATTATGGAGTTATTTTTTATTAACAAGGGAAATTAAATATCCATGCATGAAATTATACAACACATGATATTAAAATAGAAGCCATAATATTTTAATAGATGACATGGATGAAATATCTATATGTTGAGATATGTGATATATATATATTTATTATAAGGAATTTTACTAAATATTCTCATAAAAATATATTAACATGAGACCAAGGAGATGTCTAAAACAACTCAAGTAATATGTTTTCCAAATACACAAATATATTGGAAAATAAAACATTGAGTATGATAAAGTGAGTGTGACAGATCATGGTGTTATGATTTAGATATAGAAAGACTAGGTTACTATATTCATTTACATAATAAATTTGGATATGGAAATTATCAGGGAAGGGAGAAAATCAATCCTTTTAAAAGTGGTTTCTAAACCATATTTATGGGAATAGATAAAAATGTCCCAATTTTTGGACAAGTTACATTAAATGAAAATCATATTCATGCATGCTGGTTAATTGGAAGACTTCATTTATTAATATGGTATATTTAAATTTGGAAAGTGATTGTGTGTTCCATCTATACCTATATTGAAGGATGATTTACATGATGAATTCAAACTCCTAAATTTCTCTATACACCACCATACCACCAAGATGTATAATGATTTAAGTTAACATTTCTTGTGCGAAAAAATTACCTTGGTTATTTTTTACTATGTCTCAAGATACTTGGTTTCTGAACAAGTAATGGACGAGAGACAACTTCTTAAATGTGTAATACAACCTTTATTTGTACCAATGTTGAATTAGAATTATATTACTATAGAATTTACCACTAGTATGATGAATAATTCAAGGAATAATGATACTATATAGTTTATTATGGGTCACTTTACCATGTATACTTATTTTCCTTATATAAACGATGATCCACAACTATAGTTCATTACATGAATCTATTAATTATGTTGCGAGACTTCGTGGTGAACCAATTTTGAACCTATATGATCATGATTCACAATTAACATATAAATTATAGAAGAGTATTTAATAGTCTCTTGAAAAAAATATACATTTGGGAACCACCAATCAATATAAAAATGATGGACATATTGATAGGACTATTCAAACATTATAGTACATTATAATATGAATCTCACTATACATTTATGCCCTATAGGATTAGTATCAACCTTTATTAGAATTTTTTAAATAATAGTTTCCATTAAAGTATAGAAATGGTATTATACAAATAATTTGTTCAAACTCTAACTTGATAGGATAAAGTTAGAGAGAAAACCACTATGGGATCTGAACTTATTGAGGGGACAATAATAAAAGTGAGAACTATTTAGAATCACATTAAGGAATCTCAAATAATACATAAGAGCTATATAGATAATCAGAAAATGGATTTATAATTTTATGTGGGTGATCATGTTTTCATAAAGGTACCTACATACAAAAGAGTTATATGGTTTTGTATGATACAAAATCTAAGTCCCAGGTGAATCAAATAAAATTTAAATTTTTAAAGAATTTGAGTTATGGATTACCATTTGGAACTACAAAAAAAGTCTCTATAAATTCCATGTTGTGTTCTATATCTAATTGTTGAGAAATTACATTATAGAAACTGTCCACCAAATAATCACTATATAAATAGATTTTAAACCTTATTTTTCTTATTGTAAAGAGACATAGAATATTATTGAGGGTAGAGAGAAAGTGGTAAAAAAAGGGTGACTTAGATAATAATGTTACTTCAGAAAAATCAAAATATAGAAGAGGAAACATGTGAGCCTAAGGAATTAATTATGAAAAAATTACCCACATACTTTTATGAAAAAACATTATAAAAATTTATAGGTTGAAATTATTGAAGGGGGAAGTATGTACCCCAGATCCAATTATAGAAAGTAAAAATCATATCCCAAAGAAACTATTATATAATACATATTTTATTATCTAATATCATGGTAGTTCAGAATAATATAATTATAAATTGATGAAATGAACATTATTTTTTAATACATTATTTAAAAATTTACTGAAAGCGAATTATTGGGATTTTTCTAAAATGGTTGGTTTTTATATGAAAAGTGGACAATACCATTTTTATAAATTTCATCACTTTTAAGAAATTATTGTGAAATAAGAATCACTAAAATGATTATTAAACCTTTATTATATAACAAATGGGAATTAAATTAGTGAAATAATGTATTTAAAGTATAGTAGGTTAGACTTATAGATCCATGATTAACATTTTAGAGCCTATATGGTGTAAAAAATAATTTTTTTCCTATTTAATTAAGTATAAAAAACATATTCTATTTTTTTTGGTTTAGTTTAAAAGTCATATAAATAAATAAAAATCATAAAAAGTTAAATTTATTAAAACTATAACTACAATAATTTTTTTAAAATCATTTTTATTTAAAAACTATTATTCTCATTTTTTTCATTTTGTTTTTCATACTTATATTTAAGTTTTAACACTATTCAAAATTTAATCATATACAATGTTTTTAATATTCTTAACCATCATATTAAATGTTTTTAATAAGTTCAATATCATTTTTTTTCTCAAAAATAAGTTACCATTGTAAAATGATTCTGCATGGTAAGGGTTGAAATGTTTAATGAGGGTGTTAAACTAAGATATAACGTTTCAAATATAGTAAAATCATAACATTTATTATATCCGTGGAGTTTATTTATACATATGATATAATATCTTATAATTTTGGATTCCTTGGTTCAATTTACAATGATAAATATATTTATATTATTTCAATGTTAAGTGTATTTACAAATGTTCTAACCCTCTCACTTAAAAAAGGATCCCTTTGACACCTAACTTCTCCGCCATCCTTTAACACATTATCCATTAAAATATCTATAAAATTACCTCAAAAAATATCTTTTTCATGTCACTGTGTTTTATATTTCCCATATACAAATGTAATAATGTTTAATCTTTGATGAAAATTTTGATACCAAAATAAGAGGTAATTCCCTCAACTGATTTTTTTCATGATTTTTTGTCTTAAGATTATTCCAAATAATTCATAACCATCATCACATAATTAATTTTGTTTCATTGGTTTACTAAAATTTTATTATATTTATATAATATCTATTATATACCAAGTTTTCATCCACTTAAAAAATGAAAATTTCCTCTGTGTGTACGTATGGATTATCGCTTCAGTGAGTGACATATTTCAATTTTCATCACTGCCTCACATGGATGGTTGTAGACATGTATTTAAATAATATATATTTTATATATGATGTAATTAAAATTATATAAGGATAAATAATTTTCTACCTAAATACTCTCCCATTTATTAGAAAATTTAAATTTTATTCTTGAGAATATGTGGACTACCATGTCAAGGAACAACGTATTTAAATTTTGATCAGTGCCTAAAAAAGATGATTATAAGAGTTTTTTTTAATTTATAAATTTTTTATTTATGAAATTATCAACATAATGTAAAGATAAATTGGTCACTATTTTAATTATATTAATAACAAATTGCTAGGTAATGTTTAGAGAAAAATGTTTATATATAATTTTTTTAAATTGGAATCATTTTTTAAAAAATCTATTAAATATTAAATTTTTTCTACTATAATAGTAAATAAAAAAATATCTCTAAAGTTATTAAGATGATGGATTTATTTTATATCACTTTTCACCATGGTCAAAATATGAATATAGTTTTTTAGAAATTAGTTGATGGAACCCAAGTGGTCGATGTAAGAGAAAATTATTAAATAAATGAGTGAAATATAAATATATATGGACCTTAGAAAAATAAAACATTGACCGAAATGTTCTTAAAATGTTATCAATAAATATATTTTTATTATTCAAGAGGGTATAATGTGCCCTATAAAGTTATAATTCAAGGTAATGGTTTATTTTACAATCTTACTTTTTATCAAGATTATTTATATATCAATTTTCTTGGAAGGAATTTAATTTTCCAGTGTCATAGACAAAAAATTTATTTATAATTTGTTAATTATTTGTTTTTTATGTATTGTTTTCAATTTTCACCATTTGTTAATAAAAATAGTAGAAATAATGTTTACAAGAAAAACTAACCTTATATTAAATTTTGATTTGGAATATTTCCTTTATACATCCATTTTATATATTTTGTTTCATGAAAGTAATTTTCTTTAATTCAATTATTTAGTAATGTAAAATTAAATTAACTTTTTTATTTCCTTTAAAAAGTTTAAATTTATCATTTTATTTTATTTTAAATAAGTAATTTTTCCATTCATTAAAATAGTGAAAAAATAATTTCTTTTTTTAACATTGTATCAATGAATGGATTTTTATGTCTTCTTTACCGTTATTAATTTTATAGATTTCATTATGTGTTTTTATGTTTTTTTCAATGTAATATATATTCCCATTATTTTATTAATTTTAAAATTTTATATTAAAAGAAATGGATATTATTTTCTTATTGTTTTAGAAATAGATTTCATTTCACATATGCATCTTTTTATCATCTTATCCACAATTTATTATTCAAGCATAGATTTTTCATGAAATATCATTATTGTAAATTGTTTTATAATGATTATTTTTAAAATCTCATTAACTCTACATGAAAATAGTTTTGTAATTAATTTTTGATGTTTTTTTCACAATAATGTTTCAAAATCATTAATAGTAAATTTGTTTATAAGTTTTGAATATATTTTCCTCTCAATTATCTAAAAGAAATTCCTTTACTATAAAAACAAAATTATTTATTAATTTATGGTTCTATTTCTTCCATTATTGTTTTTTAATTTATATCTAATATTTCTAACTCAAACTTATTCCCAGTTCATTCACTTCCATGATGTTGTGTTCTCTATCACACTCCATCATTATTTTAACATTATACCTATGCTATTTTTTATCACTGATATAACTAGTATATGTTCAACTATTTAATCATTTTATAAACCATATACCAATTTATTTTATGGTGTGGTTTGAAGTAAGCTTATAAAGGAAGATATTATGTTCCCAGAAGAATTTTTGAATTCTATTTTCTTGATTGAATATGAATATTTTTTTATTATTAAGTCATATTGATTATTTTTTATATTTGTCATTCAATATATAAGGACTGAATTTTAAATGCTTAAGTTAAAGGTAGGGCCCAAAATTATATAGCCCATTATTTCATTGATTAAGGTTTCGTGAGGAAAAATATTTGGCGTGACATTTTATTTGGGTATTTAGTGTATTCCTACAAATTTATTGAAAGTGTCACAGATGAGGCCATATTATTAAGAGATGATGTCAAGAATTATTCTTTCCACCATTATGATAGAAGTTATTATTGAAAGGTTACGACTATATTGTTTTATCTATGGTTAAATTTAATTCTCATGTAATTGATTATAGGAAACATTTATTCATTATTGATCTACTATAGTTTTTTATGACTTATGTATTCTTGATAGATTTGATTGTACAGAACCCCTTACCAAGGGTTTAAGATCTCCCTTTATTTATTTTCTTCTTCCAAGGGTACAAATAGGGGATCAATATATAAAAGTAATAATGTACTAAAAGTAATAGGAATGTTTTTATGAAGTTTATGAGTTATGCTTCAATTATCCAATGTAATATGGAAATCAAGTATGTATCTAGTATCTTATAATTAACAAACTGGTCATTCCAAATTTATTTGATCTCCTATATCATGTTTCAACATAATAATGTAGACACCAACTTAAGGTTATTGGTTTTAGGGTTATTATAGATTATGGATAAGTTTATTTCAAACTTTCAAAGAAAGATAAATCAAACATACTAGAGGATTCCATAAGTATGCAATCTACATGATAAGATATTGTGATACATAGATTATATTACATATTAAGAATTGATATGAGGTTTTTTTCCACTAAAATATTAATTTATTTCTTTATGGGTGCCTTGACATTTCCAAAGAAACAAAACAAGGACTTTAGGTGAGATATCCTATTTACACTAAGAAAAAGGCCTAGATTGGCAGACACTATGTGTAACTAGAATATTAGTTAAATCATATTTGAATTTAATATTTTAAATAAATTTAATTCTATTTTTGGGGAGTAATAATTAATCATATCTTCTTAATTTCACAAATTAAATTAAAATTTAATTAATTCAATAATATACATGAGAATAATATTAAAAAATATTTATTTATGAGTTATAGAATACAATATTTATTTATTAAATGAATAATTTAGTGATATTTATTTTGAATAAATATGTATTATTCATGATTTTATAAATACTGAGGAATATTGATGGGTTAAGATAAGAGAATGATGAAAATAATATATTCTATTTAATAGCATTCAAATAGTTATTTATTTAATTTATTTAATAGATGATATTTAAATATCCATGATATAAAACATGTCATGAAATGTAATAATAATAATATTATTTTATGTGGGGTTTTATTAGAAAAACAGTTATATAAAGTGCCTCAGTTTGATTACTAATTATTTAACCCATTGTATATAATATTGATTATATTATTTCTAGGGTTATGTGAAATTTTATGTATAAAAATACACTCTTTAGAATTCAAAAAACGTCATAGATAACTCTATGAGGAATTATTTGAAGAATTAGAGACAATCATATTACTCTCTCTCAAGATTAATTGAACAAGAGAATAATTCTCTAAATAACAAAAAACTTTATTTATGTTCAATGATTTATGAACAAGGTGTTTGGAACTTCCATGCTAGAACTTGGACTAAAAAATGTTATGTTTCTAGATTCATGAATCCCATGTGAATATATCTTGAAGAATTTATACTTTTTATTATTCACAAAAATAAATAAAATGAGAGTTTCTACCAAATTAATCACCACTTATGAAATAATTTTCCAGAAAAGTTAATTCTTATGATAAATTAATCATGTATTAAATGTGAAAATATACTATCGAAGAAGATTAATGGGTTTCAATTTTAAATTTCATATCATTTTAATGTTGAAACCATTGAAAATAATTCTTGGAAATGGGCCCAAAAAATTCTAATACACTATATAACATTAATATGTTTTTCAAATGATCACATTGGAATGAATAATTATTTATTTTTTTGATCTTTGTTTTAATTTTTGTGAGATTTAATTTGTATTTTTTCATTCATTAATTATAAAATTAGATATAACATGAATGTATAGTTTCTTATTAATAAAAACATGTCATAATAGATAAATAACACTTTAAGATCTATTCTATTGGAGCTATAACGAAACACGCCATTTTTGGTTTATGAAACAAAATGTTGGAATATGTGACTGATCTAACAACTTAAAGAATAGTTTTAGAATGTTTAAAATGAAAATAGAAAATTTTACTATGTACGAATATTTATTGAGTGGTTAAAAATAATTATTATGATGGTATTATTTGGTTTTTTTATTTTTTAATTCACTCATGAAATGACCATGTGATCCTTCATCGAACATTGGTTTCCATTTTAATGTCTTTATATCAATATTTAGTTGAATGAATATTTTTGTTTATATCTAGTTTGGTTCCTTTTAAATCTTAAAAATATTTATTTTGTATGCATGATCATCAGAATTACATATTTTCCATGCCAGTCTTCCATATGGATGTTACATGTTGTCCTTCTGTTTTGGTAGAAATTATCACCAAGGATTATTTCTTGATTCCCCAAAAATAGTTTTGGCTTGAGGGGATTGAGAATACCCATTGACCCTTATTGTGGACTGAATCCAGTTCTTGGGTCAAGGGAAAATCATGATGGGTTGTGACAAAATGGAATCAAAGCCATGTTTTATTTTATACTATTTATAAATTCAAGAATGAACTAAGGTAGTGGTGCTGAATATAAGGTGGTAGATACCAAAACGATTATAGACCACACTTTTAGTACTAAACCTTGAGTTTCTTAGGGAGGTTTTGAATCTATAATTTTATTTTGGGGTATGATTTCTCATTATTTATAGGTACAATTTTAACTCTAAATGAAGTTGGAATACGAACCAATGAGCAACATAGATAGGGTTCAAGAGCTACTGATTATAAAAACATTCCATGGGTCTTGTAAGGGTGTGGAATTGTTGTGTTTTCCATTCATAATTAATTTTAATAATTTATATGGATATAAGGTATTTATCTATGATTTAAATTTATGAATTTATGTTATCTTAAGTTAATTTTACTCTATTTTAATTCCAATTTGGAGATGATTTCCCTGGAGAATGTTTTTTATTTAATTATATTGGATATCATTTATTATATTGAAAAAAAGTATACCTTTAAAGTAAATCCTTTTGGGAATGTTTCTTATAAATTTTAAGGGATTTGTATAAACTAAATGACTTATTTTATATTAGGTATGGGTTTTAAAATGTTGGTTTCCATTTATAAATGTCTTATAAAAAATAATGGTTTTAATGATGGATTTTAATGGTAATATTCAAATATAGAAAAAAAATTGATTTATTTTTTTAGTGGTAGGGTTTTGAAAACTCAGTAGTTTCAAAGCCTTGTAAAACAACTTCTCAAATATGAAAATAGTTTATATACATTTTTATTCTTGGATAAATGGTATTTGACTTGTAATAATTATTAGTAAAGGTGAATTTTCTTATGTGTTGGGTTTGTAAACTTGAATTTTTCGTTTGTGATATGAAACCATAAATTGGAATAGGATATGCATCAATTTAATAATCACTAAATTAGTTTCATTTCTCAGGATAAATGAATTATTTTAGTGTAATGTAATATAGAAATGAGTTTATGGTTTATATTATAGACTAACATGCTTTATTTCATGTTATTGTCGTGTTATTATCTTTTATATGTTTTGATGTGATTGGTTTATTATTTTACTCTTTATTGAATCATTAAATAAATAATAATTATCTATGTCTCATTATGAATTTGATTTTTTTTTTAAAGAAATACCATCAAGAAATATTTTTTGGATAAGTATGTAATAAATAGATTTTGGGTATTTTAAAGGGGTTTTTATTTCTAAAATCTTGATATTTCTTTTATAATATAAATTATAAATCATGTGGTTTTAACTAATGTTTTTTGGGTAGATTCTGCTTACTTTTAAATTTGATAAAATATTTTATTTCAAAGTAATATGACTAAAGTTTCATGATTTATAGTTCATATTCCTATTTTAAGGACTTTATGCATTAGAAATCCTTTATATTTTTAATAGTATTCTTTTTTTGAAATATGTATGAAAAATGAAAAATCATTTATTTGAATTTATTTATTTAAAAATCTAATTTTCTATACCTTTATTATTATTCTTGTCTCTTTATCATTTAATGATATATGTTTTTATGGTTGGGAGAAACCTACTTGTGTATGAAGTTATAATTACTATTTTATGGTCTTTAATACAGATTTTCAGGTATATTAAATTATTATTCACTATAAATGTTATTTATTTCATAGGAAGTCCACATAACAGTGTTGGGATGATTTGTTTGGAGATGTTGTAATGAACCACATCATTTGGGGATGATTGAAAAAAATCTAGAAATATGTGATTAAGTAAAATATTTAAGAAATACATTACTAATTTTTCAAATGAATATTTACAATGTTTTTATGTTTGAATATTTATTGAAAAGTTAAAAATAATAATTATGATATTATTATTATATTTTTATCTTTTTTCCACTGATGTAATGGTCGTTTAGAAAATTTTCATAATTTTTTTGTCCAATTTTACATTGTTATATATCCACTGAGTTTGATAAATGTTGTGGTTACATATCTTATTATTTGTTTTAAATTTAGGATCTACTTAATTTTTATGAATTATGTTCCGACTTATAAAGTGGTGATGCCATACATTCAGGTGAGTAACTCATGTTTTCATTCTTTATTGGGAAAAGGAATTACAATGGTGTGATTCTCTATTCCAAAGAAGTATTTTATATCCATATTAGGATATAAAATTTCCATCAAGAAATGTTGAAACTAGATCATGAATTAGGTTCATTAGCATTGTTATATGCCCTGATTTTATGATATATCTTTCCTATGAATAATTAATATATGTTTAATATCATTCCCTAGACACATCACAAATATAAATAGTTTTGTGACACATTTTATTAAATTATAACCATTGTAAATTGGAAATATAATTTTTGGTTATAAATAGGTATCACCACAATTTGAAATATTTATAAAAATTAAAATAATTTTATGCATTTTTTAATTTCTATTGGTGTTCAAAATAAAATATATATTAATTTCATCCCAAAAATGTATTTTTATTTATAATTTACCTTTTTATGTTATATTACTTTTTTTATATTATGGTTAAGTAATGAAATTTATTTTTTAACAAATATAATAAGAAAATATAACAATCATGAACTGGTTATTAAAATACTAATAATAAATTTTTTTTATTCTTAGAAGATACATTTTTCTTAAAATTGTTTTATGAGTTATAAACAATTATATTGAAGTTCAATTTTTTCACTTTTTAATATTTAATTCGATAAATTTATTTTATTTTTTTTCAAATTAATTTCTTAATTAATTAATTGAATTGATTTACTTTATAGGCATAAAATTTAGTTTCCATTGTAAATATTAGTTACCATGGTGAAATAGTTATTTTTTGTTGAATGTTACTTATCAAAATATTATTTATTTTTTAATTAAATGAATAAATTTTAAATCCAGAAACTAGTGTTATGTTTATAAATATCAAAAAATAAATTAACATTCATTTAATTGATAGTCATTTTTGAACAATATTAATAACACATAATGATTAAATCAATATATTTGTACAAAAATAGTTTTTTCAAAACATTATATATTTAAATTTTAAATTTTTTATCATTGTAATTAAATTTAGATCAAATGGGTTTAATTGTTTGATTCATAATATCAAAAAATGTCTAATAAGGATCATATTAATTTCTTATTAGTAAAATAATTACCATGGATCATATTTAATCAAGATTTATAAGTGATCAATTTGAAAATAAAATGTGGATCAAATTTTACAAAATCAACTGGAAAAATAGAAATTATAGAATATTTTTTTATGTTATAAATTCATTCCAACATTTATAACCAAAATTTATCCACCTAACTCTCTTAACCCTTGTGGATTTTCATTCTTATCACTCAACTAGTATTTCACAAGGATTCATCTCTCATTTCGACTATAAAATGATATTATATCCACGTCATTTATCAACTCATTATGAATAATTAAATCAACCCAAAATCTACCCTAGATTCTCTTAAAATATATCCCTATATCACATAATTGATTTTGTTTAAAAAATAACAAGCTAAAGGGCCTTAAGTTGTTACCTAATGGAGAATATCCAAAGGGTGGGGTAATGTCCTCAACCACACTCTATTAATTATTTTCATTTTATACCCTCTAAAAAACCACTCTCAATGAATATATTATAACATAAGTATTAATACCATTCTTAAATATTATTATACCAATAGAATTTCCTTTTTTCTACCTACCTAAAAAATCATTCGAAAATGTAGTTGTTGCCATGTGTACGTCAAAAATACTGCCTCCATAAATGAGGTTATTGATTTTTAATCATCTCATTTCATGGATTATTATATAAAATATTTAGTGAATATATATTTTATTAATTTTATTATTTAATTTCATGAAATATAAATTATTTTTTCTATAAATAATATTTACAACAATATATTATTATAAAAATAACTCCAAAAAATAGACGTACCAAGAGGGAAACATTATCCACTTAAGTAAAAACATATTTTTATAATTCATTCTTCTTATAAAACTTTTTCTTAAAATTCACATTAATATAGTCTAATAAATTTATTTATTCTTTTGTTTTAATGATATTATAATAAAATAATATATTCTATAGTCTTACTCACACATTAATTCTAGCATGTTTTTATTTTGTCCAGTTTAACTACCTACTTGAACAATTTTAAAAATTTATATCACGAATTAATATGGTTCAATTTTCATATTCATATCTTTTAAAATAAAACAATATTCAGTATCATATTCGAAATGAAACAATGATCCCAAACGAACCATTACATATTATTATTTAAATATGTCTGTTATAACCTAGATATTAAATTAGTTATTATGAATAATGATTAATACTTTATAATTTATAGATAATGTTCCTAACAATTTAAAATTTATTTATTTATGTTTCATAAATAAGAACTCATTTTTATTGCACACATTTTATTCTTCAAAAGACAAGTATTCCTCAACAATGGGTTTTTTCTTTTTTTTTGTTCAAATAATTATAACCCGTTTCTTGAACTTTTAGAAATTTTATATGATAAAAAGGAATTAATTTTTTAAATATTAACATAAAATTTATATTTCGTTTAATTTTTCTTACTTTTCTAAAAAGATTGATTTTTCTATGAATAATAAAAAAAGAAATTCTTATAAAAATGATATTTTATTTTCTTTAAAAATTATCATTATGATTTGAATTTAAAATCAAAGTAAAATATGTATTATTTAATTAGATATAATCTAATTAAATTAATTTGAATTATTATTGTAACTAATTTTGGTAAAATAACATTTTTTGTTCTAGGAATACATTTTTCTGAAAAGTCATTTTCACCGTGATTTATGAATTTATATTAAATGTAATTTCATCAACATCATGAAATTGAATCTTATATAATGAATCACATATTTTTAATCAGTGTGTCTAAATTATATAAATATTTCTCTTTTATTTTTGGAAATTATGAATAGTATTTTTATTAACCTTTGTTAACACGTGAAAGGGTGAATCAGGTAACTAAGGTTAAACATAAATTGATAAGGACAAAAGAATGAAACTATGACTTGGGTTAACTTTTTAATGAGTATATCTCATTAATAGAGAGAAAAAATTATAATATAGGACCTTTTGATTTAGGTTGACCGTGATTTTGACCCTTTATATTGTTTTATATAACGAAAAGCCAAAAATGTCATTCTCTCTGTTTTATTTAATTAAATTTTTTTATATGGATGAATAGAATATACGTTCAGTTATAAAAATACCTATAAAATATAAATATTTTTTTCATCATGATATTTTTTAATGTTTTTAGTGAATATATAATTTTCTTAAATGGTTATAAAACATTGACACAATGCTTGTGTTTGCAGTAAACAAATATATAATTTGATTTTGCAAACTCTATAAATAATAATTTTTTTTTGATTTTTTGTGTTATATTTTTTTTCTAGATAAACCTAAATATTATATACGTTTTTAAGCATTGTATTATAGATAAATGTTTTACTTTTAGTTTTAAATGTCATATTAAATTAATAGTTTTAAAACTAATATTAATGATATTTTATGTTAAATAATATTTTATAAAATGATATAAAATTCCAAAAAATATTATCTATATAAAATTTAATTTTATATGATTTATGAAATAAAAAATGATATATTTATTTTCCCTTTTTTCTCTTATAGTAACTATATTAACATTTAATGTTTAAAAAAGTTGTTACATGGTAATAGTCAAAAAAAATTAGTAAGTGGTTACAACAAAAATATAATGGTAAAAAATTCACCTAAAACGTAAAAAATTCTATTTTTTGAGATGATTTAGACCCATAATAATTATAGATTCTAAATTTTTCAATTTGAATCAATTTTTACAGGAATATTAATTAATATTAATTTAATATTTTATGAAATTCTAAAAGTGCCCCTCCCCTCTCTTATAAACAGGAACCCCCACTGCCCTTTTTTCACACACTAAAAACTTATTATTTCCATAAATACCTACCAGAATACATTAATTGAATCCCTATAAAAATAATAAAGGAATTATTTTTGGAATAATACCAACCTTGGAGATCTTATGGTGGAAGGAAAATGAGGTTGTGTGAAAGAGAGGTGTGGTTCTTTATCAGGAATTTACATTTTATTTCTTCTTCAACCAGCATAAAATAGGATTAAAAATTATAAAATAATAAATCCATTATATTCGATATAAATAGGTTTTTATATTAATGGAAAAAATATATCCATATCTTCTTCCATAAAATCGGAAACAATGCCATTATTCAAGTGTACAGCGGACTACTGCCTCGCAGACCGGTAAAATGTAATTTCCATTGCCACCCCACATATCCAGTTATAAAGATGGATTTAATATATATATATATATATATATATATATATATATATATATATATATTCATGAAATGATTATCATTATTTATAAATCATATATCATCTATTTTTCTAAATTTCCATACTAATAAAAATGATCATGTACTAGATGCACACATGTGGTCTACCACCTCTATGAAGTGATGTGATTTGTTTTTCATCACCAAATTACATAAAAGATATATAAAAATGTATTTAAAAAATATAATTATATTTATGATATTATGATAATTTTATAATGATAAAATAATACGTACAGTCTTTCCATAATGATTACTAAAAAATAGAAATATTACTCATCTATGCGTATGATTCTATTATGTTTTCCTCATTGATTATATTATAATTAACTTCTTTTCATTTTACTCTCATCGTTGAAATTAAATTGTTAATTTTTATGTTTAACATTACTGAGAATTTTAGATCACATTTATTATGTTTTTTTTCCTCATGTTATAAATAATGATGATAAATAGTGTTAGTCTTTATGTTATTCATATCTACAGAAATTTGTGGGAGATGTTGAAAACATAACTTGAAATATGAAAATCAAGGTATAGAAGAAAAAATAGTCCCATGAATTAATGAGTGATGTTTTTTTGAGATGATTCCCTAATTATATAAAAATACACACCTAAAATTTTAATGGGCATGTAATTGATCCAATATATCCTTTTAATATTCTATGCTTTGGAATGGAATTTTTTGAAAATCCATAAATTTAAAGTTTATGTTTTTAGAACCAGATATGGGAGTGAGGGTTTTGTTAATTAATATTAAAAACCTTAGATTTAGTTAATTAGACCTTATGTTTTTGAAGTTACTTAAATTTGGGGTTGATTTTTTATAGTTTCACTTTGGTTTTGGTGTATTATAGAATCATTTTTTTGATGTATGGTTTTAAAATGGTTAGGGAAAACCATGATGCTTCTCTTGGAAGAAATTTAAGTAAATATAGGCGTTATCAGTTAGGCACGTGGTTATCATATATTCATGTGACTAACCATGTAATGTGGAAATTTTTTCCTGAAATAATTTTATATGGTTAACACACAGTTTTTCAAACATTGTAGCATAACTATGTAGGGCCTTGGGTGTTGTGCAGTAACACTCACATGTTTGGGTCATGGTTTTCAATAACAAACATCTGATCCAAAAGATTAGAATTAATAACATCAGAAAATTTTATTTTAATCCATTTTGTAAACGAAAACTCTCAATTTCCCATTTTTCGAGGCTCTTGAACCAAAGGACACCTCTAGGTGTCTTTGGAATCTTTACACACAGTCTATCTGTATAGACTAATTTCAATATATCTATTTATATTATATCTATTAGATTTATGGTATGTGGTCAATCCTATAATATATTTTATTTTCCTTCAAGACCCATTCGTTTTCCTTTTAAAATAACTTTATATTTTTGATTTATGGCTAGATCTATTGGATAAGTCTGGTTTTTACAATTGATTTTACGGATTTATTGAAGGAAGGAGGAAGGAATCTCATATCATCTAGAATAAATATTCATTATTAATGTTCCTCACGATTCTTTGTAAAGTGGGTGGATTATCTCTTTACCTTTCTTTTTCTAGAACTTTAATGAATATTATTTATTAAATTATTTTCATAGATTTGAAAAGGAAACATTGAAATATTTTTTAAATGAAAACCCTTTTGGTATTTTATAGGGAGATTTAGAATGGTTTTAGGAAAACCCCTTTGGTTTATTGCTATAAATTTGGTTTTTGTTTGGAAAAATTTGACTTTTTGATTAAATATTTTTAAGGGAATAGTTGATTTATGTGAAATTAATAGACGTGAAAACATGTAATATATGGAATGGTGTGTGTTCATTTTCATTGGTAGGGACCATTTAATGGAGTGTGGTGCAATTCTTGATTTACCAAAGTTATTTTCAAGAATGTCTATCTTGTCAGATAGATGAGTTACTTATCATGAGTATTAGGACTGTTAGGGAATGCATGTGTGTTTGTGTGTGTGAACTTTTTAGGGCGTATTCCAAGTGGAATAAATAGATAAATTTTTTCTTATTTTATGTTAATTGTTTTAGGTTGATACTCTTTTTTATAAGTTTCTTTATGAAGTTATAATTATATTTTGAATTGTTAAATAACCTGTTCTTATCCTAGTGGAATGAGTTGGGAAGTCCTTTGGGTATTCCCTGTTGGATATTATTACTCACCCCTATATATTCACTTTGGTTAATAAGTATATGTTGTTCTCTATGACATAGGTAAATATATGGTACTATATTTATATAGTGGAATATGTGATTATACCTTCTCATGATGGTTTTCGATGCTAGTAATTTTACTGCTGAGTGGTTGGAGTGATGCTGCATAACTGTTGCTACATTGGGATGTCTTTTAGATTTCTTCAGTGTACTTATTCTACCTTTTTTCTACTATGTAGATATTTTTTTTAATTTAAGCTATATTGTTTATAATTCATGTATCACATAGTTTTTTTGGTTGTTTTTGTTTTGTTTTGATAGGTAGTGTTTTTAGGGCGAGAAAAACCCCCAACGTTTCAGTAAGAACATAGAATTTACTTTTAGTCTTTGATGTATTAGGGATTCTATATAATTTTAGTCGAACCTTGGATATTTCCAAGAAAAATTTTAGGTTCTAGATGTTACAAACATTGTCGATTTTGGAGATACCATTATTTTTGGTTGATAAAAAAGAGATATGATTTGTCAAAATAAGAAATTTATTACAAAAAATATGTTCCTAAACTATATATGCATTAATACAAGTTACTAAGGTGGTCTAGGTACAAAAGGTATTTTTAGACACGTATAAGATTGTTTTCATATCATCATTGTTGGTTCAGCCGATGAGTGGAGTATATCATTCATTATTAATGAGACTGGGTACTTTTATTGAATTATTCATATTTATTTGATGAAGTTTAGAAATTATTTATAATTATCGGTAACTTTTTATGATTTAGAATATCATAGGACAACAGATTTCTAATAATTGATGAATATTTAATGTTTTTTTGACTATGGAAAATTTTTTCTAGTTATGTGACCTAGAAAACCACAAGAAGAGGCCATAGATAATGTGGTTTCACCTAAACAACAAGTTAACCAAAATCTTGTTGAAGGAATTATTCATTTTTTTTCAAGTTTTTTATAAGGGAAATTAATATTACAAAACATGACATACATATCATTCTTTTTTAGTTTTAGAAATAGAATCCACAAATATTTTTGGGAGATTTAGGAAGTAAAAAGGTATAAATATGATATAAAATAATGGTTTAGATCATATATTTCCTTGGATCCCAAGCTGATATAAAGGTCATGTTAGTAGTCTATATTCTGGAGGATCTTGCATACTAATGATTGGATTTATTTTTCCATGATAAATTAAAAAAATTCCATATATAAGAGGGACTGGAAGAATTGTTCAAAAAAAATTATATGCACACGCCTTTAAGATAGGAACAATATTAAATTTTTTCATTATTAAGAATTAAAATCTATCATTGATAGAATATGTTACTAAATTTATGAACGTCGTTGGTTTTTTTTCTAGAAGTTGCTACTTGAACATTCTTGAAGGGAAAAATATTCAATTTTGGAATGTGAATAGGAATTCATTATAATATAGAAATTAAATTTATTGATATTTTTTATAACATGGTTAATATAGAGATAGTGGGGGAAAGAGGTATTTTTGGGAATTTTACTGAAGGAAGTATGTTGGTCAACACAACTATAGGTGGGAACTATATTTCCTGGAATAATTTGATGAAGGAAACACACTTCCAATTAGGTCGAGAATCATAAAATCAACCCACTAAATTACATAACATTACTCTATGCTCTAGTGTAAATACTAAATGTTTCCAATGTGGGTTTTTAGAGTATAAGAAGAGTTATTGTACAACACCACCCAAAAAAAGTCACAACTATAGTCACATAGGACATATTTCTCATTATTTCCCAAATTCTAAAAATTTAATTGATGTAAATTCACCTAATATACCTCATACATCTTATAATATTATTTTTTCCATCACATCAAAATAAGTATCTTCCTCAAAATTGAGAAATCAAAGGCAATTCCAGAAACACCCTGAGTCCTCAGATGATGCAACTGCAATAAAGAAGAACATGTACGTTTTTTGAATAGTATTGGGTATATGATCACAATCGATAAATTATATCATTTAGTTGTATGTGTTACCATTTTACTTAACTAAAATATCATGGATGTTCTGTTTGATATTAGTGCATTCCACATTTTTATCTCTTGATGTGTTATTCAATCTACATGCTTGAATACTGAGATGACTTGAAATGTGTTGAGTATCTATAAATATCTCAAGTTTCCAGAGTGTGTGTTATTTCCATTTGTATTGTATAACCAATTATATAGACTATTTTTTTGAGAGTTTTTTATTTTGGATGTAGATATCTTTAACATAATTCTAGGAATGGATTTGTTAGTTTGTTTGAAGTATTTTATTTATTTTCATGCATGATGATTAAAGGTTATATCTTATTATGTGATATTTTATCTCTTTAATGGATCATGGTATGTGAATGTTGGAATAGAAATAGATTTTACACCAATTTTTGGAATATTTTCATATCAATTGTAATTAATCACTTTAGGTACTAATGATATAATTAAGACTAGGAATTTTTGTTCAAATTGGAATTGATAAATAGATCTATTTGCTAAAAATTTACCTAATTTTACTCCTAAAAGTAGGGGAATTTTCCAATGATGTTTTTATAGGAAAAAATAATATTTCACTTCCCTCTTATAGAATACAACAAAAAAAATGAGTGAATTGAAGTTTTAATTAGAATAATTGGAAAGTATAGGTTTTATACAACCAAGTACACGACTATGGGATAATCTCTATATTTTGTTCAAGAATCCAATTGGATCAATAAGACGATGTGTCAATTTTTATAAAATGAATCAGGATATAATGAAGAATAGATACCCTCATCCATGAATTAATGATATTTTTTATCAACATACGGGTTCCTAATTATTCTTTAAAATTATCCTACAGTCCTGGTGTTACCAAATTTTGGTTAGGAAAGAGGATATTCCAAATAATTATTTCGGTAGTTGTTATTTCCATTATTAAAATCTGGCCCTTCCCTTCGGTCATAGAAATTCTCCTGTGATTTTTAGGGTATTGATGAATCATGTAATTAAATGGTACAAAGACACTTTAATTATGTTATTTCTTGATATAATTATAGTGTATTATCAAACTATTAAATAGCCTGAAGAACATTTAGTCATTGTGCAGAGTAATATGGGATAAAATCGGTTATATGAATTTTTTTTTCTAAATTTGTTTTTTGAAAATAATTTTTTTCCTTATGCATATCATTTGTGATAAAGGTGTATAAGTAGATCAAGAAAAGTTATATTATGTCATATCTTGGAAAAAATTTAAGAACACCATTGATATTTTCAACCTTCTTGGATTAGTATGTTACTATTATTAAATCATTTGAGGCTTCTCACATCTTACATATCCTATCAAAAAACTAACATGAAATGTCACTCTATTACACTATATTGATTATTGTCCAAAACCCTTTTTGAAGCATAAATCGATGCTCACATTAATACTAATTCTTGTCTCTATTAAAATTGGGAAATGATATGTGGTTTATTATAATACATCTGGATCTCAACTTAGATGTTTTATAAGGCATGGAGATAATATAGTAGATTATGTACAAAAAGAGTTATGAATCCATCAAAATAATTCTCTAAATCATGAATTATAATTGGTTGTGGTGGTTCAAGAGTTGAAAACATGAAACCATTATCTACATATAAATTGGTGTACTATTTTTATAGATCATAAAAGATTTAAACACATCTTCTCTTAAATATATTTAAACATGAGACAAAGGTTATAGATAAAATATCTCTAGATGTTTTAATTTGACATTGATTATAAAAAAGGGAAATAAAATTCTATGGATGACTATTTAAGATGAATGTTGCTTAATCAATTGTCCATATAATATTATGATTGGGGATAATTATGGGTGTGATTGTAAATATGAATTTGGATTTAGCTTATCTCAATGAAGTCACGGTATTATTTTTGGTGAGCCTATACCATATTTGGTTGATCATTTTAAGTATTCTCAATGATTTGATCTTATTTTCATTAAAAATACATTAAAATTTAATACTGGAGAGACAATGGGAAATAAGAATCAAAATATAGACTTAGTGTTTAATTTTTTATACTTAACAATAATTCCTACGTCTTTTAAAGAATAATTTCTTTCTAATTACAAGAATTATAAGTTAGAAATTCATTTATGTATTAAAATTACGTATAAGGCTCTAAGAACCTATTTTTTGTTTTTGGGTATGAATAAATGTGTGTATGACTATATTCAAAAATTTCATACCTATCAGGAGGTCAAGGATGATCATCAATGAATGGATAAGTTGTTTCAATATTTACCAATACCCATATAAAAATTGGATTAGATAGCAGTAGGCTTTATCATAAATTTACCAATAACTATTGATACTCATGAGTCAACCTAGGTGATTATAGGACAACTAACAAAGTTCGACTACTACATTCCAATTAGTGAAACTAATAATGTAGATGACTTAGAAAATCTTTATATTTAAGTAGTTGTAATGTTGCATGGAATACAAATTTCAATAATCTTTGAAAAATATCCCTACTTTATCTATCATATTTAGTTATAATATTTTGGTATCCAATTTACCATGATCACTGAATATCATCATTAAACGAATGGTTAGTTGTAACGAGTGATTCATACATAGGAATTCATGATTCGTTCTAGTGTTATGGATTTCAATGGACCATAGGTGGATCATTTTCCAATAGTTGAATTTTCTTATAATGAAATTTACTATACTATAATATAAACGGTTATGTTGAAAGCATTTCATGGTCATCCATGTCAATATTTACCATTTTGGGTAGATTTTGAGGAAATTGCACAATTGGGACATAACCTTGTCCACAAAATGACTGATAAGATTTATATGATAAAGAAATATATTGTTTATGAAAAAATACATAAAAAATATAATATTTACCATCTACGTCATCCCATATCATTTTCTATGGGAGATCATGTATTCCTGAATGTCTCTTCATTTCTAGGGCATTATTGATTGGGTAAATAAGAAAATATTTTTCCATGGAATGTTGGAAAATTTGATAATTTAATAATTAATGATCATTATTATTGGTTCTATTTTCCATCATATATCATTTTTGATTATAATTCATTTCATGTATCAAATTTGAGGAAACTATAGCTCTATCCAATCCATGTGATTCAATATGATCATGTTTACAAGGAAATTGATGTTACATTTGTTCATGCATCGATTCGTATATTTGAAAGATAAGACAATTTATTTCATGGAAAAAGTATTATATTGGTTCAAGTATTATAGAAACATCTTAAAATTCAAGATGAACCTTGGTAATGGGTGAAATATATACTCAAACAATGGCCTACACTTTTTCAAATAACTAATAATAGCTAAATTTCTTGGGATTTGAAGCATAGTCATGGGGATAATGTAACACTCTTTGTATGAGTTAATTTAAACATTTATTAAGTAGTTTTTATTTATATAATGTTTTTGTTGAGTTTTATTAGTTTTTGGGATGGTTTTTGGGTGTCTTGAAAGTATTACAGGGGGTGCACAGTTTGATCATTGTTAGGGGAAACCATATAGATTCTGTAGAAAACAATGAAAGTGAATTTGGGAGTTATTAGGAAGGAATATAGTTGAAACAAGTTTTGGAAAAACCATGAAACTAGTCATGATAATTAAATTTTTTGGATATAATTATTTCATGTGGTTGTTCCATGTTTTTCCAAATTAGGCTTTACAAATGTGGTGGGACTTTGGTGTTGTCTTGTATCAATCACATGACCATTCCACAATTTGTTAAATTGTGTGTCCTAACGAGGAAATCTGCATTAGTAATCTTGGTAAATTTTATTTTTAATGAATTTTGGCATTATAATAATCTCCTTTTCTCCATTTTTACTATGCAACTGACCTAGAATACTCCTCTTGATCATTTTAGTATCTCCTCTCCCTCTATATCCTGATTCAATGGATAAAAATGTGTTGGGTATTGGTGCTTAAAGGTAACAGTTCTATCCTATCCTAAATTTTATCTTCATTTTAGATATAATATTTTTTCTATTATGGAGAACCTTATATTTGAATTTATATGCTGGGATCAATTGGATTTTTCATGTTTTGAAATCAATGTTTGGTATTGTTAAAAGAGTGGTGTAAGGGAGCCCAAATTTGATTGATCACATCTTAATTATTTATGTTACATGATATCTATTATGAGGTGAGTGGATTATACATTTTCTTCACTTTTTATATATCTTCATTTGCATGTTTTTGTTAACTTATTTTATTATATTTATTATGGAATCAGTGGATGATTTTTTTATGAAAAACACTTTTACTATTTGATTCAAAAAAATTAAAATTGATTGGTTTTTGGAAAACCCCTTTAATATAGGGTTATAAATTGTGTTTTCTATTTACAGAAATAATATTTTTTAATTAAATATTTTAAATAGAATTTATTTATGTAAATTAATTGGATATGATATCTTGTCATATATGGAGTGGTGTGTGTTTATTTAAATTGGATGTGGGATATTAATGGAGTATGGTACGAGAATAGAGGAACCATACTGATTATGAAAAATCTATTGCATTTTATTTCCCATGATCAGCTTGGTGGATAGATGTGTTACAACTCTTGATTTTTAGGAAAATCATGGAATAATTCTATGTAACAACCCACACTTTGTTAATGATAATTATTTCATAAAAATGTGTGTCATATTTTATTATTACCCAAAAAACCCTATCTATTTAATAATTATATAAATATAAATAGAAATATGACCATATGGTTTCCGCCATTATATTACCATTGGTAAATTATGAATGTTGGTAAACTATGGTTGTTGGTCAATAAAAAAATTGGAAAATATATTCTGGATAATAATTTTAACGTTGTAAGTGTTGTTTATAAGTAAAATTTGAAAAAAGGGTAACTGGTATAGAAAGAAGAGTTGATGGCCTCAACAAGTATTTTTCCCCTCTTGAAGCCCATTTTTCAGAATATATAAGGGAGGTATCATCACCGGGGTTCACCCAAGACTAAGTCCAATCCAAGACTCATCAATTTGATCTTGAACAAAATTACCTATGTGATAAGTTCAAGTTAGCGAAGATTACCACTTGGTCGATGTAAGCCGAGGCACCAAACAAAACTATCACTATCACCCACCTTAATCTTAGGGATTACATGGGTGTAATAACAGGTCATGTGTCCAGGCCTCAGTCACTTAAATTTTAATACATTTTTATAAATTAATTTTTTATTTCATCATTTCGGTATTTAGAATTGTTTTTCTTAAAAAAAATGATTAATTGAGAAAGAATTTGATAAATTGACTTTTCAGACCAAAATTTTACTATTAAAAATATATATAATTTTTTATAACAAAACTAAGGAATTATGAATAATAAAATTTCAATGAAATAGTGTGATAAAATAACCTTTATTTAAATATAAATGATAAAATAATTTTAATAATTTATGTGTCAGAAATTTCATTATGCATTTTCAACCCCTTATTTTTTTAATATATATTTTTTCTTTAAATTTAAGGGTCATAATAATAATGTACTAATTAATTAAACAGAAACCAAGTCCTAAAATATTTTTCTTTATTAATTTATGAATTTAAAAATATTTTAATCGATTTTTAAACCCATAATTTTATTTTCAATGTCTAAAAAGGAATCATTAACATAAAAAATGTAATTTTTTTGGGATATTTACTTTTCTATGCCAAAATAAGTAATATAAAATGATGATGGAACCTTATGGATAAAAATAACATAAAATATGTTCCAAATGAAAAGAAACCAAGGAGAAAACCATGGTAAATCCCAGGGTTTTTTATTTTTTACAACCTAGATTTCCAAGGCCTATATTTTGAAATTAATAGGAAAATCCTTTAATTTTTCTATACTACCCACCCATTTCTCTATTTACCTTAACTGAAAGTGAATTATCCCTGAATATCTAACAATTTTACCTCCCATTAAGTCCTCTAGATTTTCTGTCATCTCTTATGGTCAATATCCTCATGTTATAGGAGTTACTTTCTATGGTAAAGGAGTTATACTTCATTTCTCTTCAATCCAGGAACCATTTTTTGTAATTGTATTCTAATTATTATGATTAATCTCTTTTATTACCCTTTTTATCCTACCCTTACTAACAAATTATGTTTTAAAAATGGTATACCATTGTCCCCACTCATTTTTCACTATTTTAAAAAGTTATTTTATACCTATTATGCAGCTCGATTTACTCCTCAGACTTTATCTCTTCTCCTCAAGAAATTATATATCGTTTTCTTCTTTAAAATTTAAAAGACTACTTATTTTACAAGGTAATTCAAATAAATATTATATTATTTATTTTATTATGGGATTAACATACATGAAACCCGCATTCCATTTTTGTTGGTTGAAAATGACAAAATGATATTGTTTTTAAGAACTTTTGAAACACTGTGATTTTAATATCAAACTCGTTTCTATTGTTCTCTATGGGATATTTATGAAATTTATTATTATTATCTATGTAGATAATATAAGATTAAAACATATTAGGGTTGTTGCCTAATTGATCTCTAATGCATTGGGTAAATAATTTAATATCTAGACATGACATGTTTTAATATACCTTGGTGAATAACATTGGTAATTTTCATTTATGACACCTTAGTGATTAACCTTAGTGATATTCCTTTGAATATCTAAATTAAAGGATGTATAAAAAAAATCAAGTTATGATTCCTGTTATTTTTATTATTTAATGCTTCATGCTCTCTTCTCATGCCACAATGTTATCCCTCATGTTTTTATTGATACTCCTCAAGATCACATGTAAATTGTGTTCATTTCTTATTCCCTTACAGGTCCTTATTATCACCCATTTTTCAGGTGTGCCCCCATGTTATGAGATATAATAAAATTAAATAGGATAAACTAATGAATAATACTTTCAATTTTTTAGAATAATATTTTACTTCTTTAGGAATTTTGTATCATATTTCCAAGAAATTAAACTTTAAAAAAACCTCTGATTATAAAATGTAATGAAATTAAACATGAAAATGTAATTATTTTTAATGAATGGCATATTTAATAATGTTTTTTATGACATAAAATTAATTTGGAATTAAAATAGAAGATTTTTTTGAGAATCATGAATCAAATAACTTGAGTTATGAAAATTAACTTCAATCAAGTTAAGAGACTGAATTTACTATAAAGGGAACTACATTTTTTGGTCCAAAGTATGTAAACGACAACCTTCTTTCATTGTATCTACTGACTAATTGATTGCCGAAAAATGGAAAAGATCTATAGAAAATATATTTTGGGTACTTAATTATATGAAACAAGAGAAATTCACCTTGGATGTGTACCAATTAGAGGAATAATCTGATCGATGGTGGAAATTAATTATATACACGAATCCAAGAAAGGATATTTATGATTTTGAGTTGGAAGAGTTCAATGTATCATTTCTCAATAAATATTTACACTGTTTGATGTGAATTAAAATATAGTAGGAATTCTTAAAGTTGAGGCAGATGGAATATTTATATTTTGGAAGCTATGATATGAAATTCACAATTATTTTTCATTTCACCGGTGTCTTCGTTATGTATCCAAATGAAAACGTTGAATGATTATTCTATTGAATAAGACCCTATCTATAGAGGAATTTAGATAATAAGGATTGTGAAAACTATGAGGAGATAGAGCATAGTGTTTTGAAGGTTGATCTATAGTTTGTAGATATGCAATGGTCACATAAATCAAATAAAAATAATAGATATTTAGAGCCAAACTTATCGAAGAATATTGATCATGGAAGATTGGGAAAATAAGTGAAAATTTATATATGAAAAAAATGTCAGAAGAAGCATTTGGAGAACTTCTTTCTTGAGAGTGTAAAATGTTTCAAGTGTGTAAGAGATGCCTAAATATGTTGAAACTCCTATAGTGAAATGAATCCCCAACTTCTCAACACTAACGATAATGAAAAGATGGTGCAATCCAATCTAGAAGTCCAATTATATATGTGTGGGAATCTTGGGCACTATTCAAATTATTGTTCAAATCAGAAGGTAATAGAGGGGAATCACCAACAACATTATCTTAGGCCAAGGGAGAAGTGTCAGGAATTTTATATCACAATGGATGGAGTAGAGGCTCTAAATTATGTGATGGAAGGCACTCTCATTATTCTCTAAAATAAATAAACTACATTGTTTTACTCTTGTTCTACTCATTCCCTAATTTACTGTATATTTTAAATGGATATAGTATCAATCCCTAAATTTCTAGAGGTTGAGTTATCATTAAAGACCCTAATAGTGATTTCCCAAGAATCTAAAGTGTATTGAAACTCTAGTATTTAATTTTGTGAGCACAATCTCATCAAAAATCGAGTATTCATTCAAATTATATAATTCATCATTATACAAGGGATCAAATTATAATTCGAAGATGAACTATAAAAGTAAAAATCTCAGTAGTCTTGAACTGAAAACCTATGTTTATCATTAAATGGGAGATACCAAGACCTGAAATTTGTCTAGTAGCACCTACGGTATTATTCTCTTTGGTGAATATTGACAAAGAGGAATAAGGAAATATAAGTTTAACAATAGAAAATGTTCCCATAATTTAGGAACATTATGACACATTTCTTGCAGATTTACCTAGAATTCCCCTGAAGGAGAGGTGGATTTCTCTATGGAACTCATACTTGGATCTAAGGTGATATCAAAGACCCCATATAAAATAAAAAATGTGGAAGTATAGGAATTAAATAAATAGATTAATGACATTTTTGAGAAGAGATTTATATGACCAAGTGTGCCTCCATATGGAGAACCTATTCTCCTTTTGAAGAAGAAGGATGGATCAATCAATATTTGAATTGGTCATAGGGAACTTAACATGAACACATTGAAGAACAAGTACATACTCCCAAGGATTGATGATTTATTTGATCACCTTAATGGGGATACATTATTCTCAACTAATTATCTTTAATTTAGTAATCATTAATTTAGGGTGAATAAAGAAGATATTCCAAAGACCACTTACCGATCAAGATATGGACATTATGAATTTTTTGTTATGCTCTTCCACTTGAAAAATTATCTTGTTATTTTTATAGATTTCATGAATAGAGTCCTTAAGGACTATTTTGATAACATTTTGAGTGTTTTTATTAATGATATAATGATATATTTCCAAATTTATGAGGATCATGAGGTTTATTAAATGTTTTTATTGAAAAATCCAAGAAAATAAAGACTATTTGGAATGTTCAAAAAATGTGAATTGTGTTTACAAAAAGTTTATTTCTTAGGGAACATTGTATCCAGTGAATGAATATTAGTTGACCATGTTATGAAAAAGATCACTTAGGATTGGACTCATCTTAAAATAGTAAATGATATTCATTGTTTCCTTGGTTTATAAGGATATTATATGAGGGATGTAAAAAACTTTTCACAAATTTCTAATCTAATAACAATGTTAACATTAAATGGGGATAAGTTCATCTGGAAACAGGAGTGTGAAGAATGTTTCCAAGAGCTGAAGAAGAGATCATTTACTGCATCCATGTTAACTCAACCAAATATTAGAGAAGTACATTTTATTATTAGTTATGCATATCTAAAAGTGATTGGGTTCCTACTTCTGAAAAATGATAAGGTGATTTCTTATGAGTAACAATAGATAAAGCCTCAAAAGCCGAAATATCTTACGGATTACCTAGAGCTAGCTATAGTTATTTTTTCTCGGAAGATATGGAGGGATTTTATTTATGGGAAGAAACGTGACTTATACAAAGACCAAGAATGTTTGAAGTATATTTTTACAAAAAAATAAATAAAAATTAGACGAAGGATATGGTTTGAACTTTTAAAAATCTATGATTGTTCAATTCATTAGAATCCTATATGATAAAAAAAAGTCACAAATGAATTAAGTTGGAAAGACCTTGTTGTTTTGGAAATATTGAAGATTCTAGGAGATCCTTTAATAAATACTGAGTGAAAATGGAAAATGGAAATGTATGTGAAGGTTCATCAACAACCCTATCCCATATTATTTCTCAACCATCAATATAAACGATGAAAAACAAAGATCAAATAGAAGATCCCTTTTACAAAAGAAGATAGTGGCTATGATGATTGGGATGTTTACGGAGTCCGATATTGATTAATAAGGTGTACTAAAAATTCATACAAGGATATTTGTTCCTTCTTATCTAGAAATAAAGAAGGTACTGATGGTTGAAGCTCATAGCCCTACTCTCTCAGTACATCCTAGAAGCATGAGAATTTAAAGGGACCTTCATGACCTTTTTTGGGGGGATAACATGAAAAGGGATACTATTGACCACAATCCAAGGTTCTTAGTGTTTAAACAAGTGAATTTGGAGTGACATATTCCAAAATTTGTATTTCAACCACTACCCATACCAACATAAAAGTGGGACAATATCACTATGGTCTTTGCCACTTGTATCTAAAAAACATTTAAAGGAAATAATTTGACATGTGTTATAGTGAACCAACTCACCAAGACTACCCATTTCATCACTATTAGGGAATATTTATCTCTTGACCAATTCCCAAATATTTTTATAAATAAAGTGGTGAGATTTCATGGAGTGCCAATTTATATCATTTGTAATCCTGAACCAATGTTCACATCAAAATTATGGATAAGTTTTCAACTTTCTCTAAATATTTAATTGAATTTCAGTATGGCATATCAACCCTAAACTACTGGACAATTATAAATTAGTATTCAGACACTCAAATATATGATGAGAATATGCTCAATGGAATTTAATGTTCGCTGGGATCCATATCTCGCATTAGTTGAGTTCTCATAAAATAACTTCCATTCAAGTATTAAAATGGCACTCTATGACTCTTTATATGGAAAGTGGTGTAGAACTCCTATATGTTGGTATGAATTTGGTGAGAGAATGCTTCTTGTGGATGATCTTGTAAAAAAGATGATAGAAAATGTTATTGCCATCGAATGATACATAAAGTCTTATCAGAGTCGACATAAGTGATATAATGACTACCATCAATGGGACTTACAGTTTTCTGTTAGTGAAAAAGTGTTTCTAAGAATATCACCAAGGAAGACAGTCATGCAGTTAGGGAAGAAAGAGAAACTAAGACACATGTACATTTTCCCCTATGAAATCATTGATCATATAGAATCAGTTTCCTATTGTCTAATAATTCCACCAAATCTAGCTCATGTCCATGATTTATTCCATATATCAATATTTAGAAAGTGCATACCAAACCCTTCACATGTGATGAATTTGAAGGTGGTACAACTGGAACATGAATTATCTAATGAGGAGCAGTCGATGGAGATCTTAGACTGTAGAGACAAGGTTCTACAAAAACAAGACTACGAACCTCATCAACATGTTCTGAATAAACTATAAATATTGAGAAGAGTGGTGGGAACCAAAAGAGACAATGAGACTGAAGTACCCACATCTTTTCTCAAATGAGAGAACGAGTTGAAATTTAAAGGCCAAAATTTTTTAAGAGGGGAATAATGTAATGACCTTGATTTTTTTAATGAGAATTGTTTCCTAAAAATGTAGGTTATATTATATTAGTACACAAAAAACCCCTATATCTTTAAAAATGAAGTAAATATAAAGAAATATGTGACTATCTGGTTTCGACTATTATATGAAAATTTATCAATTATGACTATTTTTCAATATATCCCCTCATAAATATACTCGTGATAGTAATTTTATCATTATAATTAGTGTTTATAAGTAAAATTTAACGAAGGATAATTGATACAGAAAGAAGAGTTGATACTCTCAACTAGTAGATTCATTCCGTTTTAAGTCCATTTTTCAGAACATTGGTGGGAGGTATAATCAATGGGCTTGGACCTTTACTAAGTCCAAATAGAGTTTCAATAAGTAATTCATGAATGAAATCTCCAACAAGATAAGTTAAAGCTAATTGATAATACCACTCGGCCGATGTTATCCAGAACACCCCTACGAAACTACCACAATTTCCCACTATACTCTTAGGGCATACATGGTCGTAATAAGGGTTTAAATGTCCAGAAATGTTTTACTAAAAGTGGAATTCTTTTGTGTAAATAAAATTTTCATTCCGCCATATCTTTTTTAAGAATAGTTTCTCTAAATAAAAATAGGATTAATTGAGATAGAATTTGGAAAATTGACTTTTTAGACAAAATTTTACTTTTTTGTAAAGATATAATAGTTTATAAAAATCTATGGAATTTTTAATAATACTAATTTTAATGAAATAGTATGATAAAAAATATTTTACTTAAATATGAATGATAAAATAATTTTAAACATTATAAGTGTAAGAAAGTTCACTATGTATTTTCAACCAGTTATTATTTTTCATAAATAATGATTTTTATATTTGGAAGATAAAATTATATAATTATTATAATTATTATGATAAAATAAAAATATTTTTTGAGATAAACACATTTAAATTATGTTAGAGTGAATTTAAGAGTTTTTTTTAATTTTTTTATTTTTTCATGAATAGTAATAATATAGTTTGAGGTTTTTTATATGTTTAATATCTTCATAATTGGGTCATAGTGATGTAATAAATAATTAAAGGCAATAAAATCATAAAATATGTTATTTTTTAATAAAATTCAGTGTTCGAATAGATTTTAATCAATTTTCAAACCTATTATTTTATTTCAAACGTCTAAAATAAAAACGTCAACATTAAAAACATTATTTTTGTGGAAACATTAATTTTTCATGAAAAAAATAAATATAAAATTATGAGAGAATCTTATGGGTTAAAATAAAATAAAATAAAATATTCCTTAAATTTTAAAAAACGAGGTCAGAAATCATGTGAAAGAACAAGGTTTTTCATTTTCCACAACCTTGATTTCCAAGGCTGATATTTGGATATTCATAAACAAATGCTATAATTTTTCTATAAATAATGAGCCATTTATCCATTTAAACTCACTAAAAATCCATACTATTAAAATATATTTTAGTTTTACCTTCCGAGGAGTGCGCCAAGGTATCCTCAAGCACCGAGGGTCCCATTCCTCAAGATTTAGGAGTTGATTTTCAAGGAAAGTAAATTAACCATCATTTCTCTTCAATTCAAGAATTGTTTTTTATAAGAGTTTTCTAATTTTTATGATTAATCACTTTTATGAACATTTTTTTTTCCTACCCTTACTACTAAATTATGTTTTATCAATGGGAGACCCTTGTCCTCACTCATTTTACCCATTTCTAAAAACACACTTTATACCCGTTATGCTATTAGACTTACTCCTCAAAATTTATAACTTCTCCTAAGTAAATTATATTATATTTTCATCTTTAAAATATGAAATACTATTTTTTTCTCTAAGGGTATTCACATAACTATAAAAAATATTTATTTAATTCTGGGATAAAACTACATGAAACCTACATTCCTTTTCCGTGGGTTGAAAAAGACAAATTGATCATATTTTTAAGGACTTTTTATACACCATGATTTTAATATAAAATGGGTATCTTTTATTCTCGATGTTTTAATTATGAGATGCTTGATTATGATATATGTGGATCACATGAAATTAATAAATATTAATGATATGACTTGATGTCACTCTAATGCTTTGGGTAAAGAATTTAATGTCTAGAGATGACATGTTTTAGGATACCTTGGTTAATAACCTTAGTAATTTTATTTTATGACACCTTAGTGATTAACAATGAAGACATGATTATAAATTTATAAATTAAATGTATTTTCCACAATTACAGGTTTTGATCCATGTTATTTGTATTTTGTTATTCCTCGTGTTCTCTTGCTCGTGTCACAATGATACACCTCATGTTCTTATTGATATTCCTCAAGATCACATATAAACTTCTTCTCTTTCTTATTCCCTTACTAAGCCTTTTGCTCAATTTTCCTTTGATGTATTTCCCTTGGTTCTGAGATTCTGTAAATTTACTTAGGATGAACCAATGAATAACACATTAATGTTGTTTAGAAGAACGATTAAATTTTCGTGTATTATGTATCTATTTCCAATATACTGAAGTCCAATAGATACTTTGATTGTAAAATGTATTCAAAATTAATGTAATAAAATGTTAGAACGTCATAATGTGTTTTTGTGTTCATGTTTTCATGTGTAATGGGTATGTGAAGGAGAATAAATGGATTAACTATTTCTAATTTTGAGTGAAATTGTTGTAATTTGATAAACTTCTTCTTATATTTCTATATTTTGTTTCTATTATATTTTAAAGTGTTAGAGGATGTGTTCTTATCCATGTGGAATGAGTAGGGATGTAACCTAGATATTTTCTATTGGATATGATTACTCACACCATAATTATACATTTTGGTGTGGATAAAGATGATGTAATTATTTAAATAGGTAAAGGTAAGCTCTCACATTTCTCTAGTGGAAAATAATTGCTCTACTTTCATTGTATAGTGGTTGGTTCTTTGATTTCTATAGTATAGTGGTATGGGTTATCCTTCATTTTTTCTACAACAAGATATCATTTAGTTTTATAATATTTCTTTGTTAGATCTCTTTTTTCCAACTCTGATATTGTTCTTTGTTTGTTAATTCATTAGGGTTTTATTTCTTAGACATTGTATATCATATAGTTTGGTTTGGTTATTTTTATTTTGTCTGGATAGGTTCTGGTTGTTTAAATATAAAGACTCCAATAAGGTTTTAGTAATCTATTGGCAATTATTTCCCTCATTTTTGGTCTTGGGGTTGTCAGTTATGGTTAGTGGAACCTCATCTATTTCCATGGAAATGATTTGTATTGAGATTTTGTATATGGAAACTCAGTATTGGATATTAATATGTAAATGTTGAATTTTGTATGGGAATGTAATATATACATTTAACTCATTAATTAATATACCATAATTCCTTCGTTAAAAACCATGGAAATAATCTCTTCAAAGATATATTCTTCAAGATTATTAAGTAAAATTCTGTTGAAATGAAATTAGAAATTTTAATACCAACACTAATCTTATTTCCTAGTACCTTGATTTTTTTTGGAATTACGATCTTTGTGAATAGAATGATGAACGATTCTATAGTTATGAATCTGGTATAATTTAATTGTAAATATTAGCAACTAATGTGGATAGTTGATAATTCATAATATATATATGTGGAGAAAATAATAATAAATAATAATATTAAAAGTTCTATATAATAATAATGTTTATAAATAAGTGTTTGATATTGTGATTTTTGTTATAAATGAGGTTAAATCAGGATAATAGAAGTTGGAAAAAAGGTAAGAGTTTCTTGGTCTCAATTATGATTATTGGATACGTGTTATATTTTGTGCATGATTTTTCATTTTATATAGTGTTCTTTGGATTTACTTCCCATTAATTAATTTTATGATTTTATATGTAATTAATGGGATATAAAAATTTATCTTGAGTTTCTTTCATCATTCATATTTTGATTGAACTATTTTGGAAGTTTTAGTTCCTTTCAAGAATTCAATTTTTGATTCATTAAGTTATGAATTTTCTCATTGTGATTCATTCTGTAACGCCCCGACCCCAGTTACCTAGAGTCGGTGCATTATTTTAATAAATTGGCATGATCACAAGAAAGACCAAATATCGAAAGACATATTGGTTTAGTAGCCTTGGAAACACTAGATATATTCATAAAGTTTTACACTACATCATAAAGTGAAAAACTACTATAACAATATATTGTCTCCATATTCCACATTCATATCCCCACATAATTCCCTGCAGGTCATTTATAATTTACTTCTTCACTTCCTGGGAAAAATAAAACATAGAAAAGGGGTGAGCTCAAATTCCCAGTAAGGATAACGATATAGCGGAAACTTTCATAAATAAGAATAAACATTTAAGGCAATGTATAACAAAAACAAAAGCCTTTTAAACTTGAACTTCAACATAGTATGGAAAAAGTAAAATAAAATAATGCCATTTACTTATTCACATGGATATTCTACTAATCTAATAATCACATGAAATATCAATAACCACTTTCATAATGACGGAATTCATAATGCCAGACTATCATAACCACATATCCAAGGCCTCGTGCCAAGACTACAAATTAGATTTTTCCAAGGCTTTGTGCCAAGACACTAGTTTGTCTCATGAGACCTACCGATGCATCGAGGAGCTATAGCGGGCTCCACCCGTCACTTACTAAGTCCAATTCATTCCTATATGAAAAGGTTTAAATGTAACATAAACATTTGTATTAAAACTAGCATACAAAATGTCAATACTTTCTCCATAAACCATGAATGGTATAAAAATAACACATCCACAGTTAAACATATCACAAAACCTTCAATACAATACAAAAGTTTGTATCATAATAAATCAACTTCAAATAAGCTTAAAATCCATCAAAGGATGTTTACATAGATGAATATCAAAACTATTTGAGAGAAATATCTCTTTTCTCGAAATCATTGAAAAGTCACACATTTATAAAGGAAGTAATTTAAAAGAGGTTTTTGAATCAAAGTGCCCCATACCACTTTGAAACTTTTGAAAAGAAATATCATTTCAAAACATTCATGCCCATATAAATAAATCCTTAATATCATTTTGAAAACATGGACATTAATTAAAAAGATTTAGAAAGATAGATCTTTAAAACATTTAAAATTATGATCTTGATAAAGAGTACCTTTCAAAAATTCTTAAAATATTCATTTTGAAATCATTTAAAAGTCACATAATTATAAAATAAAACATTTACTTTGAAAATATTCTTATAATATTCTAAGGGAAGCTTTGACAATTTTATAATGGCGGTAAATAGCCGCACCCGCCGTATAAGTTAAAAAAAACATTCTTACCTTAATTCTGTCGAAAACGTTAAAAACCACCTTGTTTGGAAAATGACGGAAATATTCCTTTATAAACCCATAAGGGTATAAATGACTTTAACTCATATTCTTTTTAAATAGTAAAAATGTTTTGAAATACATTTAGAAGAAACATGGATGTGGATGATTAAGAACTCCCAGTAGATAATTACGTATAAACAACCTCAGATAATGAAGAGATTGCGAAATAACCCTTACCTTGTAATTTTCCTTGGTTGGGGTAGGTTAATCTCCTATATAATGGTGAAATAATTGTTGTTAAATTATATAAGAATCATATATATTAATATGATATCATATATGATCTTTTAACATTGATTTGTGAATAATATCTTTGAATTATCATCATTTCGGGTGTTAACTTACTCATTTTCTTTTATGTGTTTTGTTACATAAGCCGTGTTTGTTATGAATAGGTTGTATATTATTCATATCCAGAATGATATCAAGTCCTTAAACATCATTTTTAAATCATCAAATGATAATTATACTTTAATGGATACGATGGAAAATGAATCTCATCACGTTCGTGGAGACGGTAGTCCGTACGTACGCACGAGTGACAATATCATACTTTTGATATTAAAATAATATATAAATGGATGGTATATCATATATAAAGAATCATTAAAATGTTATATTTGTTATTTACATGAGTTACACATCATTATTATACCCATCCAAATAATAATATATTGAATAACAATTACACCACGACGTGGAGACGGTAAGCCGTACGTACACACGTATGGTGACATGTTATTCAAAGGGTGGATGGAATACTGAATATGGTTGTACCATATTTATAATAACATCACAGTATATATAATATACTGGAGTTATTATTTTATAATGGTAATAACAAAGAAATAATAAGTGGAAGATGAAAGGAACTTGAAAAGGGGTGGTGAAAACATTACCTCTTCTTCGGGTTCTTCCTTTTGATTTGATCAAAAGGGATCTTTAGGTTGGATTTCTGATCAAACTAAGGCCTCTAGGATGTAGTGAGGGAATTTGGGAGAGTATTTGGGAAGTGTTTGTCCGAACCAAAAGGCTTTGAAGGTGTGAAGAAATGAGAAGGAGGAGTGCCCTTTTATAAGAGGGGTGAGGGGTACCTTTGGAAAAGCTAGAAATATTAATTTATAATAAATTCATATTCGGTTTGTAATGGCTCAAAAGTTGATTATTCAAGGTCAAGGTGGGAATAGGTCTAAAACAATTCAACCTATAGAATTTAGACAGGTTTGGGTTACTATATTAACCTTATCTTTTAGTTTTAACTCTTAGTCAATTAGTTTGACATTTACCATGTCACTTAGTATTTTTATATTATACAGTTAATAAACATACTATATACATCCAAGAGACCCCCAAGTGGTCCATTAATGATACACCTGTCATGATATAAGTCTCTTGGCCGAACCTTAGATTTTTAGGAATTTAATATCAATTAATAATATAATATTTGTTTTAAAACTCCTTTATGTCAATTTTGACACTATTCAAATGTTGATTTTTTTGAAACTTCTAACAGAATCATTACTTCGAAAAAATTAAATTAACTCCATCATAATATTCCATATTATCCTAGAAAATTAGTTTAATTAATTAAAAGTCTCAAATTATATTTATTTGGGTATTTAAAATATCAATTATTTTAAATTTTCACTATTATGGTAATTACTGCATCATCATTGTGTCATAAATAAATTAAATTATTTAATGTCTAAAAATTATAAATAAAATTTCATTATGTAGGAAATATTATTATATTTCTAATTAATATTTACAATTGAATTTATCTTATGTATAACTCTATATTAAAAATGTTTTAGTAAATAAACATTGATTTTAACTTTTTTAACTCTTCTTTGAATTAATTTATAATAAATGTCCTAATCTAATACAAGTGGACCTAAATGATAATATTTAATTTATAAGGTTGTTTTTGGTCGAGATACACTTGTCCAATAGAATTAAGACATGTGTTAGGGTAATATTAATATAATTTTTACTATTAATTACCCTATTTACTTTTAATCGTGGTAAATAAAAGTAAAAAGTTACTATTCACCAAAAATTATTTTCTTCTCATTGAACCACATTTTACTTCTTGATATTAATCGTGTGTCTCGGATTTTCGAAATTCCAATCACAGAAGCTGTAAAATTAAGTTTTATGAAAAATTCAGTTTTTTAACTACAACTTAGTAGTTTCACTATTCATCAAAAATTGAAGTTTTTCAGAACAATGCCAAAATTTCACCCTAAGCTATAATTGATATTCTGAATTCAAAAATGATGCCTATTTTACAAAATTACAAACATATAAGTTGCATTAATTAATTTTATAATTAATTCCCGTTGTCACAACAAATAGCGTGTTTTTAAGAAACAATATATATATCAAAAGATTGACAATTGTTTAGGTCCAATTTCAAAGTGAAATTAATTCTAATGAACACCATTGGATAAAATGGTAAAAATATATTCTAATTATACATTAAAACCACTCAAATTAAGAATTTATCACTATTAATTATTTTGATTAAAAAAGTTGTTTTTAATTAAAATTTAGTAATTTTCACTTTTCATCAAAATATGAAAGTTATCCAAAAAGTACCAAAATTTCACCTTAGGATAAATTAGATACTACAAATCCAAAAATGAAGTCCATTTTGAAATATAAAATATATATAATTTCAAAAAATAGTTATTACTATTCATAACGGCTAGTTTGATTGGTTGTGGTGTGTGTTATAACTCGAAGTTGCGTACAACACACGCTACTGTATTATTCAAAGGAAAGTGTATCATGGAAGCTTGGGATGTTTCATTTTAAATTTTTTGATGTCCCCATTATTCAAAAAGTTTAAAATATTATATTTAAAAAGGGTTCACTATTAAAAGTTGGTAAAAGTGAAATACTGAAATTGAATTTGTTCTTACATTATGTCTAAGAAACTCATAATATGGATTCTAAAATTATAAGGATTATATAAAGTTTAAAATTTAGTTAATACTATTCATAACCTCTTTTGAACGGCTTGTTTGGTAAGTCATGGTGGGCTTGAACTCGGTGTTGCGTGTAGTGCAAGTTATTGTATTATTTTGAAGAAATAACACACTATGAAATCTTGGGGTGTTATATTCTCCCCTCCTTTAATAAATTTCATCCTTGCAATTTGAAATTGTTCTTCGAAAATAAAAGGTTGAAAACAAAAAATATCTTTGTGGGAAAACCCACATCGAAAATTGGGTTACTAAAATTTAGTCTTAATATGAGGAAAAGATAAATGAAAGGGTCACCACCAAATTATGATCTCGATTAGGAGAACATTGGTGGCAATTAGAGACATATAATTGGAGGAAAAACGTAAATATTTATAGGTAGTGATTGAGGTCATCAATCACGAACGAGTTTAAAATTGAGGTCCTTAAATTCATCAATCTACGATGATTTAAAATACTATCGATTCAACAAAACATAAGGTATTAGGATAACACATTTTTGACGTTTCAAAATATCTTAGTTGAAATCCCACATCGAAAAATGAATTAATGAGGCCTCTATTTAAAATAAAGAGTGGAAAGTATGAAGATTACCGAAAATAACACATACTAGGGTTCCATGTAAGAAATATGGATATGGAAGAGAAATATAACCATCAATTATCTGATGGAGAGTGGTAGAGAACATGGCTATGAAAAGGCCAACAATCCCAAAGCCATAAATTAGTGATGATTTAAGGTACCATCTAGGACAACATTTTTGTTCTAAGTTATTTTTCGTAATGTTGAGGAATTTATTTATGAGATTGGCTAAGATCATATGGAGATATACTTACTTTATAATTAGAGTTTTATCCATTAATAAATTTCTACCACAAACTCATCTTTCACTCATAAAAAAATTTTATTTATACTATTAGTACAGGGTTCCAAAATAAACGAATTTATAATTCATCTACCAGATCTTTAAAAAAACTACATTATTTAATCCAGGACATCTCGTGGGCCAGTGGTAGGTGATACACCCTTGTCTCCCTTCGGTTTCGGGTTCAAGTCTCGCGGCCTTGCCGGTCGCGACGGGTTGCCGCCCGACCTCTGGGTTGTCCTTTTATGGCAATCAAAAATTAATATCAAACTAGAATTTATCCAAAATACTTCTGTCCAAACTCACAGTCCAATATTTATAAGGAACGTAAAATTAATGTAGATCATTTTTACACCGTAATAGCATATGAATACCTTTATCATGTATTCTTTTAAAACACTGAAACATCCTGAATTACCATAATACTTATTGATTACATTCATGCTCCCTTATACCATATATAATGTTGTATATACTTCATCAATCCAAAAATGTTTTAAACCCCAATAATGATGGAATATACAAATCATTAATCAGCTTTAAAGTAGTCAAGAATATCCAATATAATTTATCCAAATCAATCATGTATTATTCTAAAATCACTACCTCGGTATCAGAACCATATTATGGTTTATCTTTCTCTCAACCATATATTTTCCAAAAATTTAACCTGCTATTGAGTCACTTTTCTTTGTTCCACACAATCTCAAGTCCTTAATGAAATAGTACTGCAGTACAATCCTTATATACTCCATAATTATTATAACAAGTACATTGTTGATACAACACTCAAATGACATAATCAACATAAGAACTCTAATTATTCCTCTTCATCTGTGGTAGTATCATAACTTGATTATTATCAAATAGCATCATTTGCGGCATAGTCTGATGACTGGGATATAGGTTCGCATAGTGTCCAAACTCCTTGCAAATGAAGCATTGTACATTTGAAACCATATTCTTACCCTTGCAGTCACATACTTTATTCCCTTTTCCTCCACACTTATAACAAACTCCCATTCCTTTCAGACAAGTTCCAGGGTGTTTCTTCCCACAGTTATCACATATGGGAAAATTCTTATTTTCCCTCTTCCCTTTATCCATCGTTCTCTCTTCCATCCTTTTCTTCTCTTGATTCCCTTCAAAGCCATAGGACACAGTAAAATCTTTACATATCTTATCAACACATGATATTATTTCTTCATATGATGATAATACATGGGAGACTATTTCTCTTATAAATTCTGGCTTAAGACCATGAAAGATATGATCCTTCTTTCTCTTTGGATCATGTGCATTGCTGGAGTTCTCATTCCTTCTACTAGGTGCCATTTCTAAACAATGGCATACACTAGATTAGTTTATGAATAACAATACCTAATCCCAAACTTGTAAGACACATAACATAAATTAAATAGTTTATGGATATAATCCATAATCCAAAAAATTTCTCCTTTGAGGAAGTAAATCCACATAAACCCTTCATAATGGTTTGTAAAGAAAATGAGAATTATCCTAAGCATATCCCCCGGGAGTGTCGTAACCAAGAGTGCAGCAAGGCCCATTGTCGTGCACCAGTTCCCGTTCGATTCTAGCTCAAAGCGGTGTTTTCGGGTTTTACCCCTAGGTACATCTGTGCCAGAGCCGCCTCTACCTGCTCATATCCAGACAGGGATGTATTGCTCTGAAAACTCACAAAATTACTACAATACCAAAATTCTAGAAAGTTCTTCTATACTAATCTTCAAGGTCCATCTTAGGTCTATGTGCTCTAATCAGAGTTTACCAAAATCTAGTTTCCAAGGTTTGTACTAAACTTTCTCTGATACCAACTGTAACGCCCCGACCCCAGTTACCTAGAGTCGGTGCATTATTTTAATACATTGGCATGATCATAAGAAAGATCAAATATCGAAATACCGATTGGTTTAGTATCCTTGGAAACACTAGATATATTCATAATGTTTTACACTACATCATAAAGTGAAAAACTACTATAACAATATATTGTCTCTATATTCCACATTCATATCCCCACATAATTTCCCTGTAGGTCATTCATAATTTACTTCTTCACTTCCTGGGAAAAATAAAACATAGAAAAGAGGTGAGATCAAATGCCTAGTAAGGATAACAATATAGAGAAACCATTCATAAATAAGAATAAACATTTAAGGCAATGTATAACTAAAACAAAAGCCTTTTAAAATTGAACTTCAACATAGTATGGCAAAAGTAAAATGAAATAATTCCATTTACTTATTCACATGGATATTCTACTAATCGAATAATCACATGCAATATCAATAACCACTTTCATAATGATGGAATGCATAATGCCATACTATCATAACCACATAGCCATGGCCTCGTGCGAGGACTACAAATAAGATTTTATCAAGGCCTTGTGCCAAGACACTAGTTTGTCTCATGAGAACTACAGATGCATCGAAGAGCTATAGAGGGCTCCACCCGTCACATACTAAGTCCAATGCATTACCACATGAAAAGGTTTAAACGTAACATAAACATTCGTATTAAAACTAGCATACAAAATGTCAATACATTCTCCATAAACCATGAGTGGTATAAAAATAACACATCCACAATAAAACATATCATAAAACCTTCAATACAATAAAAAAGTTTTTATCATAATAAATCAACTTCAAATAAGCATAAAATCCATCAAAGGATGTTGACATAGATGAAAATCAAAACTATTTGAGAGAAATATCTCTTTTCTCGAAATCATTGAAAAGTCACACATTTATAAAGGAAGTAATTTAAAAGAGATTTTTGAATCAAAGTGTCCCATACCACTATGAAACTTTTGAAATGAAATATCATTTCAAAACATTCATGCCCATATAAATAAATCATTAAAATCATTTTGAAAACATGGACATTAATTAAAAATATTTAGAAAGATAGATCTTTAAAACATTTAAAATTATGATCTTCATAAACAGTACCTTTCAAAAATTCTTAAAATATTAATTTTGAAATCATTTAAAAGTCACATAATTAAAAAATAAAACATTTACATTGAAAATATTCTTATAAGATTCTAAGGGAAGCTTTGACTATTTTATAACGGTGGTAAATAGCCGCACCCGCCGTATAAGTTAAAAAAAACATTCTTACCTTAATTCTGTCGAAAAAGTTAAAAAGCACCTTGTTTGGAAAATGACGGAAAGATTCCTTTATAAAACCATAAGGGTATAAATGACTTTAACTCATATCCTTTTTAAATAGTAAAAATGTTTTGAAATACATTTCAAAGAAACATGGATGTGGATGATAAATAAATCGCAGTAGATAATTAGGTATAAACAACCTCGGATAATGAAGAGATTGCGATATAACCCTTACCTTGTACTTTTACTTGGTTGGGGTAGGTTAACCTCCTGTATAATGGTGAAATAATTGTTATTAAATTATACAAGAATCATATATATTAATATGATATCATATATGATCTTTTAACATTGATTTGTTAATAATATCTTTGAATTATCGTCGTTTTGGGTGTTAACTTACTAGTTTTATTTTATATGTTTTGTTACATAAGCCGTGTTTGTTATGTATAGGTTGTATCTTATTCATATCCAGAATTAGATAAAGTCCTTAAACATAATTTTTAAATCATCAAATTATAATTATACTTTAATGGATACGATGGAGAATGAATCTCATCGCGTTCGTGGAGACGGTAGTCCGTACGTACGCACAAGCGACAATATCATTCTTTTGATATTAAAATAATATATAAATGGATGGTATATCATATATATAGAATCATTAACATTTCATATTTATTATTTACATGAGTTACACATCATTATTATACCCATCCAAATAATAATATATTGAATAACAATTACACCACGACGTGGAGACGGTAAGCCATACGTACGCACGTATGGTGACATGTTATTCAAAGGGTGGATAGAATACTGAATATGATTGTACCATATTTATAATAACATAACAGTATATATAAGATACTGGAGTTATTATTTTAGAATGGTAATAACAAATAAAGAATAAGTGGAAGAAGAAAGGAACTTGAAAAGGGGTGGTGAAAACATTACCTCTTCTTCGGGTTCTTCCTTTTGATTTGATCAAACGGGCTCCTTAGGTTGGCTTTCGGATCAAACTAAGGCCTCTAGGTTGTAGTGATGGAAGTTGGGAGAGTATTGGGGCAGATTTTGGCCGAACCAAAATGCATTAAAGGTGTGAAGAAATGAGAAGGAGGAGTTCCCTTTTATAAGAGGGGCGAGGGGTACCTTTGGAAAAGCTAGAAATATTAATTTATAATATATTCATATTCGGTTTCTAATGGATCCAAAGTTTATTATTCAAAGGTAAAGGTGGTTATAGGTCGAAAAAAATTCATCCAATAGAATTTAGACAGGTTTGGGTTACTATATTAACCTTATCTTTGAGTTTTAACTCTTAGTTAATTAGTTTGACATTTACCATGTCACTTTGTAATTTTATATTATATAGGTTATAAACTAACTATATACATCCAAGAGACCCCCAAGTGGTCCATTAATGATACAAATATCATGATATAAGTCTCTTGGCCGACCATTAGATTTTTAAGAATTTAATATCAATTAATAATATAATATTTGTTTTAAAAACTCTTTTATGTCAATTTTGACACTATTCAAATGTTGATTTTTTTGAAACTCATAACAAAATTATTACTTCTAAAAATGTCAATTAACTACATCCTAATATGCCATATTATCCTAGAAAATTAGTTAAATTCTTTAAAAGTCTCAAATTATATTTATTTGGGTATTTAAAATATCAATTATTTTAAATTTTCACTATGATGGTAATTACTGCATCATCATTGTGTCATAACTAAATTAAATTATTTAATGTCTAAAAATTATAAATAAAATTTCCCTATGTAGAAAATCTTATTATATTTCTAATGAATATTTACAATCGAATTTATCTTATGTATAACCCTATATTAAAAATGTTTTAGTAAATAAACTTTGATTTTATCTTTTTTAACTCTTCTTTGAATTAAATAATAATAAATGTCCTAATCTAATCCAAGTTGACCTAAATGATAATATTTTATTCCTAAGGTTGTTTTTGGTTGAGATACACTTGTCCAATAGAATTAGGACATGTGTTAGGGTAATATTAATATAATTTTTACCCTTAATTACCCTATTTACTTTTAACCGTGGTAAATAAAAGTAAAAAGTTACTATTCACCCAAAATTATTTTCATCTCATTGAACCACATTTTACTTCTTGATATTAACCATGTCTCTCTGATTTTCGAAATTTCAATCAAAGAAGCGGTAAAATTATGTTTTATGAAAAACTCAGTTTTTTAACTACCACTTAGTAGTTTCACTATTCATCAAAAATTGAAGTTTTTCAGAACAATACCAAAATTTCACCCTATGCTATAATTGATATTCTGAATTCAAAAATGATGTCTATTTTACAAAATTCCAAACATATAAGTTTCATTAATTAATTTTATAATTAATTCCCTCTGTCACAACAAATAGCGTGTTTTTAAGGAACAATATATATCAAAAGATTGACAATTATTTAGGTCCAATTTCAAAGTAAAATTAATTCTAATGAACACCATTGGATAAAATGGTAAAAATATATTCTAATTATACTTTATAACCACTAAAATTCATAATTTATCACTATTAATTATTTTTATTAAAAAAGTTGTTTTTAATTAAAATTTAGTAATTTTCAATTTTCATCAAAATATGAAAGTTATCCGAAAAGTACCAAAATTTAACCTTAGGATAAATTCGATACTCCGAATCCAAAAATGAAGTACATTTTGAAATATAAAATATATATAATTTTAAAAGGTAGGTATTACTATTCATAACGGCTAGTTTGATTGGTTGTGGTGTGTGTTATAACTCGAAGTTGCGTACAACACACGCTACTGTATTATTCAAAGGAAAGCGTACCGTGGAAGCTTGGTATGTTTCATTTTAAATTTTTTTTATATCCCCATTTAGTCAAAAAGTTTAAAATATTGTATTTAAAAAGGGTTCACTATTAAAAGTTGGTAAAAGTGCAATACTGAAAATGAATTTGTTCTTACATTATGTCTAAGAAACTCATAATATGGATTCTAAAATTATAAGGATTATATAAAGTTTATAATTTATTTAATACTATTCATAACCTCTTTTGAACGGCTTGTTTGGAAAGTCGTGGTGTGCTTAAACTCGGTGTTGCGTGTAGTGCAAGTTGTTGTATTATTTTGAAGAAATAACTCACTATGAAATCTTGGGGTGTTACACATTCCACAATGTTTCCTACATTTTTTCATTTCATTTTCACATATATATTTATTTATTTTCCATATATTTATATCAAATTTTTGTTCAGAACATACTCCTTGATGTGTTTGGTTTCATCAGAAAAAATGTATCTATGTTAATAATAATTCACATCCACTATAAAAGCCCTATCTTACATGTTAATATATATTATTCCCTCCAATGTCATATTTTATATTAGTTAATCCAGTTATTTATTATCTCATGTGACCAATATATATTTCCCTTTTCCAGTTTTCAAAAGATAGTTTTACTACTATTTTTATAATGTGATATTTAAATAGTAGAATTTTTAAATATAAATGGTTTTCCTATCATGATAGTTTGTTTTATCTTAAAATACTAATTTCTTGGAGATAAAATTGAGTTTTGTTTCACAGCTCCACCATTAAAAGTTATTTTAAAAATTAATTTTTTTGAAAGAATTTCACCTCATCATTTTAAAAATTACTATTAAAAGTGACGTGTAACTTCGTGTTTTTATAATATTTTTAAATAATATATTTTAAATTTTTTAGACTTGAACACATTATTTAATTATTATGAATATACTTTTCAATGAATCCAATGTTATATGTTTCAAAAAAATGGATTCCCAAATTAACTTAATTTACAATTAATTTAAAATTAAATTATTTATTACCTCTTTTTTTCAAATTTATTTTCTCAATGATCTTGAAAACTTATTTTATATATATATCAATGTCATATATTCATTTCTATGATATTATCTAATTATATGGGCAGCCTTATTAATCTGTATGTATTATGCTAATATTGTGTATTATCATGTAACCTAGTTCCTTCTCAGTTTAATTAATCCACATAGATTTGTGTATGATTTCCTTATGTGGAAGAAATTATTTAGTACATGTATTTATTATATATGGTGTATCCTCATAGTGGATCAATGAATAGGGTAAAAAATAATATCTATATATTATATATTTAGGATACCATGGAAGAATTCCTTCATAACCTTTTATGATGCCTTATTGATCAACCATTTTAATATTTTCTTACAAATCATTAGAGATGAAATCTGAAAATATGATTTTAAATTTATAAATTTTTTATAGTATTTCCAAAAATCCATGATTTACCTCATGTTATCATGTTCACAATATTCCTTATGTTTTTATGTTCGTACTAATATTTTATGTCCCATGTTTGACCTATGATTCCATGTTCCTTTGATATCGATTTCATTATGTAAAAAAGCACGATTCAATGATTATTTACTTTTGATTCCTTATTACTTAGTTGAGACATACATGAGATTTATTAGTGTATTATTTGTCCAAACCCTCTAAAACTCTACACCAAATAATTATTTGGAATAAATGTAAGGAAATATTTACCATAAGTCAAATTATTAATGGATAATTAGGTAAAAGAATTATTATTTTTATTTTATTAGAGTTTAGGCAAGTTTTTAGGTTACGATATAATCATTTTAAAATAATTTAAGAGTAATAAATATACCAAAGTCTTGATAAGTTATATTTTATCATAATTTCAATGCTACAGATAAAAATTTAGTTCAGTTGATGAAATATTGAATATTTTGTGTTGTTTGGTGATTAATATGAGATAAATTTAGTGAAAAACTAATGATTAAGTTTGTCCTAAAATTTTAGTAATGTATATATTTTGTGGTTCTCCAAGAAATTACATCCCTATCTTGATACAGGAATGTTCATGTGGTTATGAAACATATGCTCTTAATAATAATCACCTTGAAAAAGGATAGTAGAGTATTGATGAGTTGAATTTTTCATGGATCCCTATTCAACTAAATTGTTATTCTCCTAAGAGTATTCCACAGTGGCACAACCTAGGGTCGATCACTAAGAGGCCACTCACACACACTATCTTCCTATGACCACTATTAAAAACCAACTAAATATTAAAATATAATACTAATATTAATAGGGTTGGAATAGAAATACAATATATATATATATGACAATAAAAAATACAAAGAAAATGAAGATAATACACAAAGAAGTTAGTATAAGAAAACCATTCTTCTTGGGGATTCATGTTTGAATTATCATTGTTATTCAAAATATCTATCAATGTGTTATTAAATGTGGATATCAAGACCTGTCACTCCACCAACTCTTTTTTGATTGTTATTACCCTACAGTGATACCACTTCATGTAGAATTAATATATTCCACCTTAATACTTAATCCAAACTCCATCGTTTGAATGAATTAGATATCGATGAGAAGAAAATTTATTAAACGAAGAGGAAGAAGACAATAGTAGAGAAAGTGGGGAAACCACCCACCAAAATAATTTAAACCACTACTTAATCATTATAATAAAACATGATAATTCAATAAAGAAAAATAAACTAATATACCACCACTTCCCACCTAGAACAACAATGGGGGTTATCTCTCCCAAAATATGGAGTAAGAAAGAATCACGGTGGGAGAAACACAAACAAATAAAAGAAAAGGAAGAAGGAAATAAATAAATAGAAGAAGAAGAAATCTAAACTAATATATATAATAAATATTAATAATAATTAAATAAAAAAACTCCAAATTCTCCATTGAAAATGGCTATCCTTTGGTATGTGAGGGGAGATGACAATTTATATAGAAAATGGTTGAAGAAATATCGCTCAAATTTTGACCTCCAAAATGATTGACATAGATTGAAAATTAAATAGTAGAATATTGGAATGTTTCTTGATTAAAAGTTGTTAATTTATTCATTAATCTTTCCTCCATATAATTTCAGCTTTATTGGTCCACATATAGAGTAGTTATGACAGATTTACTCGGATACTTTAATTCTAGTGAGGCGACTCTTTGTATTTGAAGATGTCAACTTCTCGTGGCATTAAGACCATGACTCCGGCAGATTATGGCATGGTTGACTTGATAAAATATGTTCATTACTTCCCTATACATATTAATGTATAATTTTATCTCCATTGGTCCATCCCACTTCGATATATAATATCAATATTAAAATAGTTCAGATATGTGCATGGTTTTTGGGGCCTGAATTGTGGGCTGAATTTGAGCCTCCAATTCAAGAATTGAACTTGGATCATTTAGTATAAAATAAAGACAATTATGTAAGGAAACCTAAAAAAAATAAATAAATAATTTGGTTTAGTTTATAATATTTTATGACTAAAATACATAATAAAAATAGAATAGTTAAATCACAAAATTAAGCCATTTTTGCATTTGAGCTCAAAACACCACTAAAACCTCAAAATGTGACAATTATTGAAAAATAATAATATGCTGGGATTCAAAATAGTCAAATAATGTAAAAAATATGTGACATTTCATGTTTCATCTCTTCTACACACATAACCATTTCTCTCAGTGACAATCATCATATATCATAATAAAAATCAATATAAGAATCAAAAATGGGAAAACATCCATGAAATTTTTGAAAATAAAATTCCATAGTGTCTCTTCTATGAAAAAAATAAATATCATTTTCATTAAACAAATTTAAATTTTTTCAACCTCATAAATCTATCCATAGGCCAATCACAACCTACCTCACGATGAATTTTGTTTCACTCTTCAGTCAATAGAAATTGAATCTGGAGTTATGCTCATTCTTGGAAGGTACACATTTCACCATAGGCTTCTGACAAATATCATCTCTACATAATGTGAAAGATGAAAATATTTTCATTCATAAAGTTTTTTTTCAGGTGAATTCTATGGATTAGGGTTGGAGGGATATTGATTGAAAAATGTAAGGCTTGAAAGAGGAGGTTTGCCTCTTAATTACAATTCATGAATAATCAAGTGAAAAAATGGTACTTAAATACACAATCCCCATAAAATGTAAAACACAAAACCTCCCCCTTTCTCAATGACATGGAACATGTTCCATGTAATGATTCCAAATAATGAATTCATTCATGTTCTCTTTTTTTTATTTTTTTATTTTTTTGTAATCTTTTAAAAATGAAAAAACTTTATTATTTTTCTTATTGATTTTCGTCATGGAGGATGAGCTCAAAATTTAATGTAACGAATGATTGAAAATCATGACCGTGATTTTAAGGAAGAACATGAGTCACAAAGTAAATTATAATGATAAATTTAATATTATATACATTTCTTTATTTATTTTTATTTTTTAAGGATATTCAGATGAAACAAATAAAGCACAATGAAAGGATTAACCATGAATATTTTTATAGTTATCCACTTCCCAAAATGTTGAAAACACCTTAAACCACCCAAACAATAAAACATATCCCAAAGAAGACACAATAAAGGCCCTTCCCCCACACTCATACTGGAAATATCAACGCAGAAAATACCAAGAGTGTGGGTAGCTAATGAAATATCAACATGTATTGTGGATTAAACATATAGGGAAATTCATGGCATCTAAATGATAAAAAAGGATAAATGTAAAGGTGGGTATCAACTTAAAATACGTTTATCTGAATAATTTCCTCAATCATGTTAAAAACATTTCCTGAAATCCAAATCTTCGAAATTGAAAGTCCCAATTTCTAGTTCTCACACAAAATCAATGTTTATCTCAATAACATGTGGCTATTAGAATTAATATTTAAATATGGTTCAAAATACTTCACAAGATTGGAAAATTTTGTGAGTCAGTTTTTCTTTGATCTGAATTTCAAAAATTGGTCAAACCTATAAAAATGTATGAAAATTCAATTCAAGGAAAATATTTTCACATTAATAATAATTTAAAATAATTTTTTTTCAAAAAAACCTCTAAAATTTCTCAAAATAAATTTGTGTGTGAAAAATGAGTTGAATATTCATTAAAGATCAAGGTTTTTAAAAAAATAAAAAATAAAAAATAAATATAAATTAAATAATAAACTAAGCATATTGACACTCCCCCCACACTTAAATTTCTCGACCCCTCATTTCAACACAATAAATGATAAATATAAGGGTAGTGAAACAAAGGGAAGGAATGATATAACTAGACTTTATTTTCTTGTGGAATATTTGAGATAATATTCTTGATACTTTCATTAAAACTATAAAGAATTAAATAAATAAATGAATAAGAAAAACAAAAAAAATTGTAAGGGAAAAGAAGATAAAACATGGTTTGGACCCTGATGTGGGTGCTAATATTTTACTACCCCTATCCAGGAAGTTTCAAAGGTTTAACCCCAATCTGATGGAAGATTGAGTTCCTTTCTCGGACACCACTAGAACATCATTCTACCATTTCTCTTTATATAAAAGAGGTCTTGGAGTGTAATATAATGGTCCTCTGTGGTCCATGACATTGTCAACATCCAGTGTTTGGGGTGTTCTAGGAGGCAACGGTAGATCATTTCAAGAGTTTTCCAAATATACAATTGTTGCATATGTGGGTCATAGTGTCAGTAGATTGAATTCGTTAGTAGGTAGAGGCATTAGTAAGTCAAAGGCATTGATAGGTTGAGTGGTCAGTAGGTCGAAGCATTGGTAGGTCGAAGGCTTTGGTAGGTCAGGGTGTCGGTAGGTCGAAGCCTCGGTAGGTCGAGCCGCTGGTAGGTCGAGGTGTCGGTAGGTCGATTATAGAAATTCATCCCCAGATTTCCCAGATCTAGTGTCTATTACTAAATAATTTGTCCTGATTACATGTAATCAGTCCCTGAACGAACAATCAGTTTAGTAGTCTTGGTAAACCGGATATATAAATGAGTATTGTATTACAAATGACTACACTAATTACCACATATTTTTTTCTTATTTCAAAATAAATATTTAAATAATATAAATTATACCACTAATCAATCTAGTAAAATACACTAATATCATTCATAGTATGATTCTTGGATTCTTGGGGAAAGAAACAAAATAAGGGTGATCTCAAATTTTCTTTAAGGGAAAAATAGAGTGGAAGAAATAATGAACGAATTAGAATAGTTAGTTTGGAATGGTAATTAATAATAAATACATGGAATTAAAATAAATAGATTAGGAAATATCAATATGTAAAGTTATTAACTTGAAACATAGGCTACTTATTCAATGAACTGAAAATGATTTGTGTCCATAGATATTTCAACGCATTTTGTCATGGATGAATAATAACTGAATCGTGAAACTGAAACACATACATATATATGTCGACGCAAAATCTCATGGACGAATAATATCATAATATAAATGAAGGAAATTATTAATTATTAGATTCCATGTTTCATAGATACATGGTTCATTTACCTTCAAGACCATTCAAAAGACAGTTTACAAAAAGTAGGGTACAAACGCATCTAATGTGGCTAGCTATTTGACTCATCCCATGAGACGAACGATGCATCAAGGGGTTATCTATAAATGGGCCCTACCCATGTTGTACCATTCCAACACATTCCTCATCTATAAAATAATAGATTTAACAATGTTCCATATTTATTATCCTTATGGAGTAGAAGACACATATTTATCAAACAAAATTCAATGTATACACCATATGTAAAATGGTATATAGTTTAGGAAATGGTAATATACACAATAAATGAAATGGATAATTTAGGGGTAATTCCACGGTTAATGTTCATAAGAGATTGAATATTTCAAGGGGACTAATAAATAAATCATGGAAGTGAATGTGAATACTATCCTTGACCAAATAAATCATAAACCTTCCAGAGTAAGATTCAAGATAGTATCAATTCAACAAATCCCATGTGGAGTAAAAATAGAAGGTTTTTCTCATTGATGAATTAAAATAATAGATTTTAAAAATATTCATGAGGAAAATATCATTTTCTTGAGGAAAAACTTTCTAAATTATTTTTCTTTAAAAAAACCCCTTTAAACATGAAAAGGACTCTTCAATGAAATGATGACGGATGAATACGTACATGTCGTACAAAGTAAAAAAGAATATTCCTTTTGTACAAAAAAAGGATAGATAATGCCTCATTTGAAAAGTAACAAGATGATTCTTGTACAACATTTGTAAAATAAAAAAGGGTAAAAATATCTTTACCAAATTATTTTAGAAACAATTTTGAAATTATTTTAATAAAACATGGTTTTAAGAAAAAAAATCTTCTTAGACTAAAGAGAGATATAAAGTCAGGTTTTCTGAAAAACATTTTCTAAAAAAATCTCAGTACCAAAAAGTGGAAAAACGATACTAACACCTAAAAATGGCCTTTAATAACTGAATAATATTTAAATGGATTATATAAAAATAGTTATATATTTTCTTTTAATGATAATTCCATTGAAGGTTTATTAGGATTAATCTTGAGAAGAAAATATTTAAAATTTCCAAAGTGTCCCATAACACTTTGAAGCATTTTGAAATCATAAACATTATGAAAGAATAATATTAAATGAAAGTATTAAATATATTGAAGGAAAATTGATTCATGATATAATATATAAAAGGGGTAATAGAAACACTTTTTGAAATAATTAATTGGTGTATATGGTGTATGGCTTATGAAAAGAAAAGTATGACAGGAATCCCTAACCAATGTGGTGACAAATGAATTGGAAAAACCAAAGGTATTAATCCTTAAATAATACATGTAAATAACATGAATACAATATGGTTCATTATATTATATGTCATTTTTGTAGTAATTACACCATATATAATAAATTAGGTGTACAACAATTAAGTATTCCTCATGGAATGAAAATGAGATAAGAATCCATTACCTTGTGTTTTCTTTCCGGTGAACGTCCTTTAAATTACTATATTATAATCTTATGTTAATTTTATACTTTATTTATAAACTTTATCAATTTTTTAATTAATTTTATTTAACTTATTACCATGTTGTGTAAATATAATCAGACAATTAAGATTATATTGGGTGTTTTTGACAAAACTCGTTTTATGGGTCAAAACAACTATTATTGGTCAACTATGGTCATAAGGTTCATTATATAACATCATTAAAATAATAACTGTGGAATAATTATCATATTTTTAAATCAATTATACTTTTAAAATAAATCAATAAATATGGTTATGAAAATGATAATATGTTACAGTCATGGAGATGGTAGGTCATACGTACACATGAGTAACATTCCCATTTTTATGCAATCGTTGTGAGAAAAAGGTAAGTAAATAAGATAATTAAAAATGATCATTATATAAAAAATTTCATATAATTTAATAATATTAACATATATATATAATTATATGGTGTAAAATTAATGACATCTTGTTGAGGAGGCGGTAGTCCACATGTCCACAAATAAAGTTATCAGATTTTAAGTGTGTGAATGGGTATTAAATGAAATGATATATATATAAAAGTAATTATCACATGAATATAATATAGATGTTTTTATGTCCCATATATTTAATTATTTCCATTCATATATACATTCCATGTATCGTGAAAACGAATCACTTAGCTTTGATGGGGCGGTAGTCCACACTTCCTCAAACGATGCTATCGAATTAACGTAAAATAGAAAGTATTAAATGTTGGTGTAATAAAATGATTAGATAATTATAAATAAACAATAAATATAATATATAATATATATAAATATAGGTTCTATAATAATGGAAACCGTGGGAGGTGGTTATGTATGAATTAACAATCATCATTTCATGAGGTCGTAGTTCGTCGTCCATGGAACCATTATGTTTGTTACCCATTAGATGGTGTTGTGTGTAATTGTAGTTATAATATCATCATAACAACATCCTAGTAAATTTATGATAACGTTGTTGTTTTATAAGAACAGAATAAAGAGATTTTATGGGTTGGAGAATTGAAATGAAACTAGAGAGATTGAGAAAAGACATTACCTTTTAATTGAGTAACTTATTCTGGTTTAAACCAAAAGGTTTACATTGAAGATATTCATCCCAAATGGAGGCTTATATATGATGAGAGGGATGATGAAATAATATTTGGGTAGATTTTGTCTGAACATAAGGGGTTGGAGAGGTGTGAGTAATGGGTAGAGGTGGTGGCCTTTTGTAAGGAAAGAAAATGACTCAGTTGGTATTTTTTAAAATAAGTTATGTATGCACATGTTCATACCTAGTAAAAGTCATAAAAATTAATAAAAATCATTAATGGAAGGTTAATGGCCGAAATATTTCAATCCAATGAGTTATATACAAGTGTCTACGCCATTTGGCCCCTTAAATTTAGGGTTTTATTTTATTTTAAGCCTAATTACACCTTAATCTCTATAAATAATTTTAATTACTATCACTAATAATTTTTGAAAAATATTAAATAGATATTATTAGAAAAAAAAAATATCTTTATTACAATGGTGTAAGTCATATTTTCAAAATTCAAATCACAGAAGTGAAAAAATTAGGATTAATGTTAATCTCACAGATAGACAGATTAACTAGTTTTGGTAGAAAAATGTTCAAAAGATTGCTAGGTTTTTATATTAAATTTCAAAGTTAAATTGATTTTAATGAATTAAATTTTACTAATATATGAATAATTTTCCACTGTGTGTTTAAAAAATATTTATAATGTAATTTAACATTAATAATTATTTAAACGAAAATGCAATTTTTAACTAAAACACATTATTTTTCACTTTTCACTAAAAATGATGTTTCTCAGAAAAACACCAAAAAACCATCCTAACATAATCATGACATTCATAATTAAAAAAAAGTTCATTTTATCAAATTAAATTCATTAATATGTGAAAATTAAGATTTAAAATAGGTTCTCCATTAAAAGGTCGTGAAAATGCCTTAATACAAATATATGTTTTTATGTGAAATGTTGTATTTTCTCTTATCTTTGGCTTACCAAATCTATTTACTGAATGTAAAAAAATAATTTATAGAATATGTAACATATTTATTACATTAATAATACTCACTACCTATAATTAATTTAATCAATTAGGGTAAAATAACTTTGTGAGCATAATAATATTTCTCTACAAAAATATCCTTTTAATATTCAAATGATTCATATATTCATTTCTAATTTATTTGTAACTAAGGTGTTAGTTTTATAAACCATATATTTTCATAATTTATTTAATATTATTCATAACAGCTATTTTCTATCTTATTATATTAAATAATAATGCTTTGATTGCAAATTATTTCTCGGTAAGGCTCGGTATTGCGTACAATGCAAGATTATGAGGAAGGTCCCTCTTATGTGTAATGATAGATATCCATAAAGTTATGTCTTTCATGAAAAAAAATATAACTATGTGTTTCATGCATGGAATCTATTTTAAATAGAAAATATATTATAAATTATATGGATATTTTATTACTTTACGTCCTTATTGTGGCATGTCATACATGAAATCGAATACAAGGTTCTTACATTATTTTTTTAGGGTGTCACATCGAGGGTGTCAGTGAGTCAGGGCATCGGTGAGTCAGAGTGTCAGTTATTAAGGGGGTCGGTGAGATGGAGTTGGTGAGTTAGGGCTTCAGTGAGTCAGGGTGTCATTGAGTTTGGGAGATTATGTGCCAGGAATTGGTCGGTGGCGTCAGTGGCTCTATGTTAGTGGCTCAACATCGGTGGCTCAACATAGGTAGTTCAGCATTGGTTACTCACTATCGGTGGCTCACTATCGGTGGATTTCTATCAATGACTCACCCATCGATGACTCATTTCCAGTTTTTACAGTTTAGCCCCACTTACGTTTTATTTTCTTAAATTGAGTGTAATGCCTTGTTTGTGTATTTAGAAAGGAATTTCAAATGATATTAATTATATATTTAGAATCCTAACACTTTTTGGAATTTGATATAGTAAAACCATGTGGTATTATCTATAATCCAACTTCAATGGCCCTTGAAATCGTTTCCTGTTATGTTGATATAAGATCTTCCTTTTTTAAATCCAAGGTTCTCTCCTCTATTTTATCTCTGTGCATGGGGAGCTTTTCTTCCTAGAAGAGTAGTGCTCCTAAACTGTAGCCCCCTATTTAGTATTCCTTGGAGTCTCCAACTCGCTCGAGCCTTCAATTTTAGCACCAAGATGTTTTTTGGTCGCCTATTTTTTAAAGAAGGATTTATACTGTCTCTCATTAATTGTGTATCATGCACGATGGGCGTAGTAAGGGACTTTTTTGAAAAACTCCCAAATCCAAATTTTAACAAATACAAATGATAAAGATGAAATAAGGACTTGATAACGGGATAAGAGTGGATTAATACTGATTTCTTGTTCTATTTTTTATCATTGTTTACAATATGACCAATTTTGGCTGTGTGGCCTCTGGAAATCATGGTCATTGGTGGTCTTTTCGGACCCATGGTTGATTATTTATAACTATTGTTTTCAACCTATGAATAATTGTTGTAAATATAAATATGATTAATCATAACATTTGGTTAACTAAATGGATGCCCTCAGATGAAAACCCCTGTGTGATCACCCTACTAATCCAAGTGGAATTTAAAGAACAATGTTAGCTAAATCAGAATACAATCTTTTTGATTGGTGTATCTATGTGGTGTGTTCGTTTGGGTTTTGTTTCTTGTGTGGGTTTTGGTGGTGCTAAATGTTTGATTGTGTGTAAGGGGTGGTGTGATGGTATATTAGGATGAGAGATAGGTTGATTTTAGAGTCGATGGACTTGTTATATAGTGGGATTGCATCTAGGAAGTGCTTGGGTAGTGGGGATACAGGACTAGGTCGTGTCATGATTTCTTGTTTATGGGTGTGCTGGGTGTGGTGTTGCTGTGAAGAGGAGTTTCCACGTTGGGTAGTGAGAGGATGATTTGGGTAGGATAACATTGAAGAATGTTGTTGTTCGTTTCTTTCATTGTTTTACTTAGAAGTGGTTGGTATGGTTTCTTAACCATATAATGTTTTTAGTATGTGGTTGTTTCTTTAGGAGGGATGAAAATAAATATATGAATGATTTTATAATACATAATGATAACTGGTAAAATGAATTGGTTGTGCGTATGTTTCGAGTTGGGTCTTGTTGTGAAGCGGTGTTCAAGTGACCTTCGTTCATGGTGGTACGTGCATGTAGGGGTAGTAGAAAAAGTGGTTTTGAGTGGGTTGGTTTTATGTTGGGAATCCCATAGCCTGGGCATAGTGTCTTTCACATATATATATAAACATGTAGTTCTCTATGTTTTCTATATGTACCCCACCTGTGATGAGAACTATGTGCCAAACACCCCATTTTTTTGGGGGAGGGTGTCTTTATCAACATCCCAATGGGAATATGTATGGTTATTTACTTTAATATGACCCCCTTCTAGGAATTGACTACCCACGACTCTCCAAGCAGGTTTCTATAGGTTGAGGTTCAATACCAGACCTATGGTATTGGCTGTTTCTAAGGTGGTTTGTTTCCTAAGTGTCTTCTAGATAAGACCCAGGTGTTTTCAGGTGAGACATGTGGTGGTTGTGGCCCAAGTGTCTGCAGGCAGGATGTGATTGGTGTGTAGCTCAGGTGTATGCGGGAAGGTTTTGATAGTGGGGATTTTGTAAGAGTGCGATAGCATTAGGAATTTCACTGTTAGGGATGAGTAGTTACCCAGAGGGAATTGGTGTGGGGTACCCAAATATTGATGTGCTTACTACTTAACTTTACTTGACTTGCATAATTTGTTGAGCGTGCCTTGGTGAGGTTGGGGTGGATAGTATACCTTGTTAGGTTCTTTTGAGTTTTTTTTGTTTTCACATAAGGGAATTAGTATTCTTCTCAAACTTGTGTACAAGTGACTTTGGTTTTTCCCTACTGAGTATACTTTTAAGCTCACCTTATGTATATACAACTATTTGTAGGTTTCTAGTGAGTTTCCATAGACTATGCTAGATAAAACTAGATCATATAGTAGGGATAGTTTTTGTGTCACTTCGTAGTTATATTTGGTACTTACTTTATAGTTTTCTATGTATTTTGAGCACTTTTACTATTAGCATGCATGTGGGATAGATTTTAGTTACTTTATATATATCTATATTGGAGTTTATTGAGGTTAATACATCATATCTCTCAATCTTGGTTACTATAAATATTGTAATACCACACATTTTGGTGAGATTTATATACCCTTGGTGCTAGTCACCACCCTAGGGCCTATTGGAGGTGGGAATCCTGAGTCATTATCTTTACTTCATCTTGACGAATGAAGGTCTTAACATCTTGTTATTCCATCTATCCTCTTGAAGAAGGTGGGTCATTACAGAATGGTATCAGTGGTGAGGGTTGAGAGGAATGATAGAGTCCAATGATATGAATAATGAGGAATCCATGGGTTGGTAGGGAAACAAGGTTAAGTGATCTTGGTGCATGAAATAGTCAACGGAAGTCCGGTTAGGACATGGGATTTTTGGGCCCCCATGATCTGATGCAAGGACTCTGAGCATACCAAATGACCAAGTGAGGCTACACCATTTACAAGGTAGAGACCCTAAGAAAGGTACATGCATCATGATGGCTTGTGTTCTTGTTTGTTTTGGGAATTTTTAGGAAAATTAAATAAATAAATAGTTAAATATAATCTTAAGTAAAAATTCCATACTACTCGGGCTTATGAGTTTCTTGTTTTCCTTTCAGTTATGGCTCTCGTATGTCTCTTGTGTGTCATATGAGTAGTGGAGGGTCATCTGGCTGATTCAGTTGACTGGTGGAGGGTCAACATAGTAGAGGAAGATGATCAGTGGTAGAAGATGCTTTGTTATTTCCAGTGGAAGACTCTAGGAATGTACAAGTGAAGTGTCTCGGACATGGATATAGATCGTTGGATTGAAGAGATGGTGAGGACATTCAACTCGATATGATATCTGAAAAAATAATGGGCTTCTCTTGTGGTGATCGAGATAAGGTGAGAAAAGTGTTAGTGGTGGTAGATTTACCTCAGAGATAGGAAGGACACTAATTTTTCATGGGAGACTTTGAGATGGAGTTCCAGGAATAATTACTGTCTTCCGTGATGAAAGACCAGAACAGGAAGGAGCTACTCTCCCTTCAGTAGAGGAGTTTATTAGAGAGGGAATCTGGGATCAAGTTAAAGTATATCGTATGTTTTTCATGCGGTATCTTTCTAGATGATGAGTCAAGGGTGAGCCACGTAGATGAGGCACTCTGTCCTTCTCTTTATTATGAGGATACTCGCTTAACCATACTGAAAAAATTAGAGGTTTAGAAGATGGATGAGATGGTGGAAATGATGCTCTCATAATGAGATATGCTACGGGAGGGAAGTCACCTGAGCTCTTCAAAGGGGAAGGCCATTAGTAGCAAGTCTCTAGTATCAAGGCCTTATAGGATTCAACAAGCAGTGAGGTGTCCCTAGCAGTTTCTGTTCCAACTGTAATGCCCCGACCCCAGAAACACGGAGCTGATGCATTATTTTAATACATTGGCATGATTACAAGGAATAATGTCCTGAAGGACTGATCAGTTTATTATTCATGGAAACAATATACATACATATGTTCAATATTACAACTTGAAAAGAAATACAACACTAATTTATTCCATTAGAAACATTCAATCCTCATAGATTATGCCTGCAAGTCACTCATAACTAACTTCTTCATATCCTGGGAAAATGAAACATAAGAAAGGGGTGAGCTCAAATGATTAGTAAGTGTAAGAAATATAGTGGAAGATAACATAATCATTAGGCATGGTGGATAATTTAAAACACATTCCTTTAGAAATTTTAAACATGAACACTTTATGGCAGCAATATGAGCTAAGTAAATAATGCCACAACAAAACATAATCATGGGTATTATACTAGTCAAATAACCACATGATCCATCAATATTGTTTTCAAAATGAGGGAATGTATAATTTTGGACATTCTGAAACATTTTTTCAACGTCTCAGCCAATGCATCTAAAAATTATTAAGGCCTCATCCAAAACCATATATCAAATTGGGAAGGGCCTCGACCAATTCCACGTCTAATTGTCTCATGAGACCTACCGATGCACCGAGGAGATATAAAGGTCTCCACCCATCACTTAATAATTACAATTCATTCCTCATATGAAAAGGTTGAATCATAATCTAAACATTCATATTAAAAATAGCATAATAAATTTCAATATTTTAGCCAAAAACCATGAATGGCATAAAAAATATCACATCCACAGTCAAACATAACTCATTAAATACAATATGGATGATTGAATTATGATAAATTAACCTCAATAAAGAATAAAATACACTAAAGTATATTGACATAGATGAAAATAGAAACTAAAACTATTTGAGAGAAATATCCCTTTTTATTGAAAATATTTAAATGTCGCACTATTTATCAAAGAAGTCGTTTAAAAGAGATTTTTGAATCAAAGTTTCCCATACCTCATTGAAAATTTTAAAAGGAATTTTAATTTCAGAAAATTGATGTCCATATAAATAAATACATAAAACAGTTATTATAATATGTACATTAATGAGAACGATTTAGAAGAATAAATATTTATATCATTTATAACAATATTTTTGTTAAAGAGTTCCTAACCAAATAAGAGACACTTGAATACAAGTAATTGAGTAATAAAATTAATCAAAACATAATAATATCATGAGAATAAATGGATTCATGATATAATATTTCAAAGGGCAGTATATACACCTTATAAAAGTGAATTGGTGTATAACAATAAATAAGTTTCAATGGAATGTTAATTGAGACAATGTCTCTTGCAAAGATCATATACTTAGATTACAGAAAAATAAATTATATAATTATGTGTGACAAATAAGAATACACCCAATATAAGTGGATATTAAGTGTAAAACAATCATATGAAATTCACACACATTCATATCATGACATAATGAAGAAGTATATGTTTAACCCAAATAATTGAAATTGGGTTAAGAAGTTCTCTTACAGAAATTCGACAACCTAACAACGTCACTTTAAAATTATGAAAATGAGTTGATGAGAGAGAAAAGTTTCTATCATCCCTTGGACACAAAATTTATATCAATAAGTATGTATAATAACATATCCCAACATATGAATGTGGAAATTAAAAGACATAACATATATGAAGTCTTTTAAAAAAAGGAGGGTGAAAGTTTCCTATACCAATTTGGTAACTTACGAAACATACGCCACATTAAAGAAGGGTCATAAAATTAAGATGTAAATATCCATAAATTAAAGTATATTACACATATAATACAATCATGGGTATTACATATACCACACGAAAGGAAATCGTGGCAATATAGCATGAATATCACAGGAATAAGAAGTGAGATGAAACCCTCTTACCTTGTACTTTTCATTGGTCAAGGGTACGTTAACCTCCTGTATAATAATTAAATCATTGTTATTAAATTATAAAATAAAAAATAAAAATATTATATCATATAGGATCTTCTAATATTTCTTTGTTAATAATATTTTAATAGTATCATTGTTTCAGGTGTTAATTGATTCGTTTTCATTTATATGTTTTGTTACGTAAGTCATGTTTTTTATTGATAGTATGTATTTGATTCACATGTAGAAAGATATTATCTTATTAAATATTATTTTTAATAATCAAATGAAAATTATTCTTGAATGGTTACGATTCGGAATGAATCTCATCGCATTTGGGGTGATGGTAATCTGTACGTATGCACAAAAGCTACTTCCATTTTTTTTATTTTAAATGGATATAAATTAAAATGATACATAGGTATTTTATTATTGAAGAATAATATAATATTTCATATATGTTACGTAAGTTCATTAACACCATCCTTTATAGGTTCCATGTATGGTATGAATGAGTCATATCACTTTGAGGGGGCAGTAGTCCGCACTTCCTCAAATGAAATTATCGTTTATATACAACCTGAAAAGAATAAGGGTATGAAATAAAAGAGAATTAAAGAAGCTTATATATAAAATAAATATCATAAATATCATATGTAATTATATTTACATCATAATGGCCACCATAAGAGGTGGTAGTAGAATATTGAACAATCATCGTTTCGTGAGGAACTAGTTCACCATCCACGGACTTATTATGTTTTATACCTATTAGATGGAGGTGTGTGTAAGTGAAGTTAAATTACTTCTCATAAAAAAGATCTTTTATATTGAGGACACTGATGTTGTTATAAAATATTGTAATGAAGAGATTTTAGGGGGTTTGAGAATTAAAATAAAATAAAATAACTTCAGAGGAGATGTTACCTTTAAATCGGGTAACTCCATTTGGTTTGAATCAAAAGGCATCCTTAATGTGCCTTAGGCCAAAAGTAAGGATTCTAATAGGAATAGAGGGATGTAAGGATCTTATTTGTCCAGAGTTTTGATGATCCAAGGGGCTTCAGATGTGTGAGAGATGGGCTAGAAGTGAAGGTATTTTTATAAGGGGGGGGGGAGGGTCACTTTAGTAAAGTTTGAAAATATTATTTTATTATATAATTCTTTTCAGTTAATAAAAGTCCAAAACTCATTAATGTCAGATATAAGATGGATCATTTTTGAAATAAAATCATTTAATAACAATTTTATTGGTTTTGGATACTGTCTTAATTTTTATAATCTTATTTATTTAAATTATTTATTAATGAGGTAAACACTACATCATTATTGAGACATAAATAATTTTATTTATTTCATATCTAGAAATTATAAAAAAAATACCATGATGTAAGAAATATTTCAATATTTCCAATGAATATTTAGAGTCTAAAATATAACTTATATAACCCGATGTAAAAATTGTTTTACTAAAAGATATGTGGTTATGTCATTTTGTCTTTACTTTAAAATAATTGATATAAAGCATCATTATCACTCTCAAGTGGATCCATGGGTCCCAAAATCAACCCCGGGATTCACATGGTTAGATATGTATCAACCAATAGAAATAGGACACATGTTAGATTAATTTAATGTTATTATAATATTATTTTTACCCTTATTTACCGGATTTACCCCTTTAACCATGGTAAATAAAATATTTACTGAAATATTCATAATGTCTAAAAACAAAAGCTACATATTTAAAAAATTTGTACCTTCTGATTCCAAATATGGAATCCATTTTTTCAAATTCAAAACACAGAAGTTGCAGAAATTATTTGAAAATTAATTCCCATTATCAAAACAAATTGTGTGTTTTTAAGAAATAATAACTATCAAAATATTGACACTTGTTTGTGTCCAATTTCAATGTAAAATTACTTACAATGATCAAAATTAGATTAAATGGAAAAAATATAATATAATTATACTTGAAACCATTAAAATTTACAATTTAACACTACAAATTATTTTAATTAAAAAAGTTATTTTCCATGAAAATTTAGTATCTCTCTACTCATCAAAATATGAAAGTTATTAGGAAGACCCCGAAAATTTATCCAAAATAAATTAGTATGTCCCGATTCTGAATAAGAAGTATATTTTGTCAAAATAAATATAATGAAAGTGGAAAATATTTTATTTAAAAAGGGTTCTCCATTAAAAGGCTGTAAAATAGAATTTATTTAAAAATACTTCTTTTATCTGAAAAATTTAATTTTTCCTTATATTTTTCCTAAAAAAACATAATATGGATTCTAAAATTATATGGAGTATTTAAAATTCAAAATTCAGTTAATACAATTCATAAACTCTTTTTGAACAACTAGTTTGTTAAGTCATGGTGCGCTCAAACTCTTTGTTTCCTGTAGCACAAGCTATTGAATTACTATAAAGAAAATAATTTACTATGAAATCCTGGGGTGTTAAATTCTTCACCTCTTTTGGAAGTTACATCCACAAAATTTTTAAAATTGTGCTTGGGTACTTCAATGAAAGTCCCACATCGGAAAAAAGAGTCAATAAAACTATCACTTCTTTAGACATAAATATAAGCACAAAGGTCACCTGAGATTACCCATACTAGGATTATATGTAAAAAACATTTCTATAGAAGATAAAACAAGTGTTAAGTCTTGATGGAGAGTTATATAAAAAAATTTCAAGGGAAAGTTAAGAATAAGAAAACCACAAACATGGGATGGGATAAATGATAATTAGTTTCCCAGTAGTAAAACTAAGAAGACAAAGGTTTTTTTGTTTTAAGTTCCATTTCATAAAGTTGAGGAATTTATTAATGAGATTGACTAAGAACATAATGATATATACTTACTTTTTAAGTAGAGTTTCATCCTTTATTAAATTTCTACCACTAACTCATCTTTTTTCAAACGATGAGTATTCAAGATGACTGGGTCACACCTGAAGCGCAAGAATAAACTTCTAGAGAATCACATGATCCAAAAATGATTAAATATATATTTACCATGTCTTTAGAGATTAATCAACAACAAAACGTTTAGTACAAGATCATATGATCCCTAAAAAGGATAATCCTTTAGAGAAAGAAATACTAATGTTAATTTCTAAAATTAAACCAAAAATACCCAATGTTCAATAAATACCATGCAATAAAAAATTGTCCTTAAAATCCTTAAATATAATCCAAACTAATATTGAAACCCAAAACATAGAATAATTTGATTATGTATCCATCCACATTAAATTGTATCTCCAAATAACATCGACTATTCTTAAAGTCACATACTTAAAATTCATTAACCTAATCACATATTCTCTATGATAGGTTAATCATTTCCAAAAAATATCCCAAATCGCTATAAATCTACAATAAAAACATAGATAAAAATCCCCCATTACTCCTCAAATTAAATCCCATTGTATTCTATTTTCCTTAAGCATTTAGTGTTCCCAACAGAGTGGGCATCTTCCAAAATAACATTTATCACTTAATCACCAAATCATTTTCCACAATAAGGATATCCATTTGAAAATACATAATATCCCAAATCAACTTATTATTGATCAATAAAACAATTTAACTAAAAAGAGTTAGTTACACTAACCAGGGACTTCACGTAGTCCAGTGGTAGGTGATAAATCCTAATCACACTATGCTTGTGGGTTCGATTCCCATAGCATTTTCCGACGCGACGGGCTATCACACGGTCCGTGTGTTGTCCTTTTTCAAAAACTATATTTTATGACATTCCCAAAACGAGATAAATTCCTCAAAATAACCATAACATAATTTCACAAGAAATGTTATCTCATACCTCGCATTTTCATCCCAAAATCTAATAACTTGTAATTAACTCAGATTCAAGGATCATATAAAACCAAATTATTATTTATAACTATATCAACAATAGAAAAGATAATTCTTCCTAAAATAGCATTTTCACATAACAAACTACAAGGTTACACATACAAGAGAAAAGTCTTCCCAAGTAATCCCATCAACAAACAACAGAAATACTTTTAAAGATTTTTCCACCCATTTATTTCCACATAGGTTCTTCCTTGAACAATAGGTTATCTTATAGAATAGGGCATTCATTCGGGTAATGCCCAGGTCCCCTGCATTTACAGAAATTTACTATAAATGGATTCTTGTTATCATTTCTATTTTCTTCCATAGTACTCTTCATTTTTTCTCATCAATTATTTACTTTATATGCTTCTTTTCTACCAATAAAGAATTTCGTTGTTCTATTGAGACACTTTAATTGGAGCCTTCTTTCATAATTCTTTCATTATATAAATTGAGTTTTTTTTCTCCATGGTCTCCACTACTAGAGCTCTTATCATTCATCGGATTTCTCTTCTTTGCTGAGTCCTGGAGTTGGTTAATATATATGTTGTGGATCATATTTTTCGAAGAATGATTTGGCATGAAAACGATTCTTCTACGCCAATCAACATTCCATTTCGTTGCTAATTTCCACCACCATGCCCACCTTGTACATCATGTTCAATGTTACTATAACTTCTTTAGAATCTAGCCATTAACTATCACAAGAAAGCATAGTGTGAGTCATAAAATCGTTTAGAGAATATCATAACAGATTATTTTCAATCTAAAACACCTCAGGATTAACCAAGGTTATTTATTCTCATCTTATATTAAAATCCTTCAAATCATTTTTTAAAGAAAATGTGAATTATCCTAAACATATCCCCTGGGAGTGTCGTAAACAAGAGTGCAACACGACCCATTTTTGTGTACCAGAATACCACGGGTCATGCTCGAAACTCCGTTGTCGGATTTTTCACTCCTAGGTACATCTGTGCCAGAGCCTCCTCTACCTACTCGTATCCAGACAGGGGTGTATTTCATGGAAAATAAACAAAATCTCTACATTACAAAAATTCTAGGAAATTCATTATTACTAATCCTCAAAGTCTATCTTAGGGTAACATTCCCTAGTCTTAGTTTTTCTAAATCTAGTTTCCAAGGTTTGAACTAAAATTCATTTGATTCCAACTATAATGCCTCGACCCCAGAAACCCGGAGCTGGTGCATTATTTTAATACATTGGCATGATTAGAAGGCATAAAGTCCCTAAGGAATGATCAGTTTCGTATTATTAGAAATAAGATACACACATAAGTTCAACTTTAAACCTTGAAAAGAAATACAACACTAATTTATTCCATTATAAACATCCAATCCTCATAGATTATGCCTGCAAGTCACTAATAACTAATTTCTTCATGTCCTTGGAAAATGAAACATAAAAAAGGGGTGAGCTCAAATGCTCAGTAAGAGTAAGCAATACAAGGGAAGATAACATAAACATTAGGCATGGTGAATAATTCAAAGCACATGCCTTTACAAATAATAAACATGAAAACATTATGGAAGGAATATGAGCTGAGTAAATAATGCCATAATAAAATATAATCATGGGTATTCTACTAGTAAAATAACCACATGAACCATAATTATTATTTTCATAATAAGGGAATGTATAATGTTGGAGATTCTGAAACATTTTGTCAAGGTCTCAGCCAAGATGTCTAAAATTGTTTAAAGCCTTGACCAAAACCATATATCAAATTGGGAAAGGCCTTAGCCAATTCCATGTCTAATTGTCTCATGAGACATACCGATGCACTGAGGAGATATAAAGGGCTCAACCCATAACTTTTTAAGTCCAATTAATTCCTCATATGAAAAGGTTGAAACATAATCTAAACATTCGAACTAAAACAAGCATATGAAATTTCAATATTTTAGCCACAAACCATGAATCACATAAAAAATAGCACATCCACAATCAAACATAACTCATTTCAAACAATATGGATGATTTTTTTAGATAAATCAACATCAATAAATAATACAATATACTGACGAATGTTGACATAGATGAAAATAGTCATTAAAACTATTTGAGATATATATCCCCTTTTTTTGAAAACATTTAAATGTCTCACTACTTATAAAAAAGTCATTTAAAAGAGATTTTTGAATCAAAGTGTCACATACCACATTGAATATTATAATAGGAATTTCAATTTCAAAAAATTTATGTCTATATAAATAAATACTTAAAACCGTTTTTAAAACATGGACATTAATGAGTTTCAATGGAATGTAAATTTAGACGAAGTCCCTTCCAAAGATCATATCCTTAGATTAAAGAAAAATGAATGAAAAAATTATGTGTGAAAAATAATAATACACCCAATATAAGTGGAAATTAAGTGTAAAACAATCATAGGACATTCACACACTTTCATAGCATGACATAATCAAGAAGTTTATGTTTAACCCAAAGAATTGAAATTGGGTTAAGAAGTTCTCTTACAGAAATTCGATAGCCTAACAACGTCCCTTTAAAATTATGAAAATGAGTTGATGAGAGAGAAAAGGTTCTATAATCACTTGGACAAACAATTTACCACAATAAGGATTTATGATAACATATCCCGACATAATAATATGGAAATTAAAATACATAACATAAATGAAGTCCTTTAAAAAAAGGACGGTGAGAGGTTCCCTTACTGATTTGGTAACTTATGAAACATACACCACATTAAAGAAGGGTAATAAAATGAGGATGTAAATACCCATAAATTAAATTATATTACACAAAGAATACAATCATGGGTAGTACATACACAACACAAAAAGAAATATTGGCAATATAGAATGAATCTCACAGGAATACGAAGTGAGATGAAAACCCATTACCTTGTACTTTTCCTTGGTCGAGGGTAAATTAACTTCCTATATAATAGTTAAATCATTGTTATTAAATTATACAAGAACTAAATACATAAATATTATATCATATATGATCTTCTAATATTTCTTTGATAATAATATTTTTGTAGTATCATTGTTTCAGGTGATAATTGATTCATTTTCATATATATGTTTTGTTACGTAAGTCGTGTTTGTTATGGATAAGATGTATTTAATTCACATCCAGAAAGACAATATATTATTAAATATTATTTTTAATAATCAAAGGAAAATTATTCTTGAATGGTTATGATAGGGAATGAATCTCATCACGTTCGTGGAGACAGTAATCCGTACATACGCACGAACGCTACTTCAATTTTTTATTTTAAAAGGAAAGAAAAACAAATGTTACATATGTATTTTATTATTCCAGTATAATATAATATTTTATATATGTTACATAAGTCCATTAACACCATCCTTTATACTTTTCATGTATGGTATGAACGAGTCATATCACTTTGAGGGGGCGGTAGTCCGCACTTCCTCAAATGAAATTATTGTATATATAAAACCTGAAAAGAATAAGGGTATACTATAAAAGAGAATTACAGAAACATATAGATAAAATAAATATCAGATATAATTATACTTCCATCATAAATTCCACCATAATAGGTGGTAGTAGAAGATTGAACAATCATCGTTTCGTGAGGCACTAGTTCGCCGTCTAGAAAAAACATTATGTTCTATACCCATTAGATAGAGGTGTGTGTATGTGTAGTTCAAATACATCTCATAACAAAAAACTAGTATATTTATGTTTGTATTGTTGTTATAAAATAATGTAATGAAAAGATTTTAGGGGGTTGGAGAAGTAAAATAATATAATATAACTTAATAGGAGATGTTACCTTTAAATCAGGTAACTCCCTTTGGTTTGAATCAAAAGGCTTCCTTGAAGTACCTTATCCCTAAGGTAAGGCTTATAAAAGGAAAATAGGTATGTAGTAATATTATTTGGGCAGATTTTGGATGTTACAATGGGATTTAGAGGCGTGAGAGATGGGTTAGAATTGAGGGCTTTTTATAAGGGGGAGGAGGGGCGCTTTAGGAATGTTTGAAAATTTTATTTTATTATATAATGAATTTCAGTTTCTAAAGGTCCAAAACTAATTAAATTCAAATATAATATGACTCATGATCTAAATACAATAATCCAAAAATAATTTGATAGGTTTTGGATATTGTTTTAATTTTTATAACCTTTTTTATTTAAATCATTTATTAATGAGGTAAAAACTGCATCATTGTTGTGTCATAAATAATATTATTTATTTGATGTTTAAAAATTATAATAAAAACACCATGAAATAGGAAATAGTTTTATCCTTAAAATTAATATTTATAGTTGAAACGATAACTTATATAACCCCATTTATTTTTTTTACTAAAAGATATATGGTTATATCATTTTTTCTTTACTTTAAAATAATTAATATAAAGTGTAATTATCACTCTCAAGTGGTTCCATGGGGTCCCAAAATCTACCCAAGTATTTCCATGGTCGTATATGTATCAAAAAATAGGAATAGGACACATGTTAGGGTAATTTATAATTATTATAATATTATTGTTTACCCTTATTTACCGAATTTACCCCTTTAACCATGGTAAATAAAATATTTACTGAAGTAAATGATAATAATGTATAAAAATAAAAGTTACCTATTTAAACAATATGGACCACCTAATTCCAAATATGGAATCAATATTTCCAAATTCAAAAGACATAAGTGGCAGAAAGTAATTTATGATTAATTCTTATTGTCAAAATAAAGAGCGAGTTTTTATGAAATAATAACTATCAAAAGATTAACACATGTTTGTGTCCAATTTCAAATTGAAATTACTTCCAATGAAAAACATTAGATTAAATTGTAAAAATATAATCTAATTATACTTCAAAACCATTCAAATGTACAATTTAACACTATAAATTATTATAATTAATAATGTATTTTTCATTTAAAAATTTACTATTTTCACTATTCATTAAAATATGAAAGTTATCATAAAAACACCAAAATTTTAACACAAATAAATTTTCTATGGCTTTATTATAAATAAAAAGTTTATTTTGTCAAATTTAATATAAAAAAAGTGTCAAATATTATATTTAAAAAGGGTTCTCCATTAAAAGGCGGTAAAATTCCATTTTTTGAAAAATACTTCTTTTATTTAAAAAATTGACCTTGCTCTTATATTATGTCTAAAAAACACATAATATGGACTATAAAATTATATGGACTATATAAAATTCAAAATTCAGTTAATATTATTCATAACCTCTTTTTGAGCAACTAGTTTGGTAAGTCGTGGTGCACTCAAACTCGGTGTTGCATGTAGCGCAAGAAATTGAATTACTTTAACGAAAATAACATACTATAAAATCTCGGTGTGTTACACCAACCCTATAGTTCATGCCCTTTTCCCATAGGTCAAGGGCTGATTTTTTTCGGAGGCCATGAGAACCTCCAAGTATAGTGCCCGACTCCAGCTCAGTATGGTGGAGGTGGGTAGGTTCTGCACTTGCCTCAGCAGCACTATCTATCCAGGCATTTCCTATAGCAGGGACAACAGGCCCTTTCTCTACCAAGGTTAGATGGTGTAGGAGAAGGATGACCCCATGGTTATCCTCAGGTACCTCAACCAAGGCATGGTCGTGGAGGCAATCGATAACTGAGGGACAGAGGAGTTTGGAATGGGTTGTTTTACGCCATAGAGGATAAAATTTTAGTAGGGTCAGAGATTGTTCAAGGTACGATCAGTTTGTTTAGTATTATTGTTTTAACATTCATTGATTCAAGAGCTTCACAATCATTTTTACACCTAGTCTAGCCCATGCTATGGTATTGTACATTGAGAAACTTTTCATTCCCTTAGTGTTTAGTACACCAGTCAGAGGTCCAACCAGCTTGTTTGATGTTTTCCAAGGATATAGAACAATGTTGGGAATGCATCAGTCTAGCAGGGATCTCTTTATGCTACAAATGCGGTTGTATGATGTAAAACTTGGAATTGACTAGTTTTTTTGGAGTATACTATTATAGACTGCTTCTAGAGAAGGGTCATGTTTTCAAATGTGAAAGGATAGAAAGTTTCTTTCATTGGTGAGTGGAGATATCGGGTGGTAAACTGGCGTATGGAGAAACTTATTTCCTTATTAGTCGAGATGTTAGTGGAATCAATGGATGTTGAGATAGTGGAGGTTTTGGGAGTTGTCAAAGAGTTTCTATATTTTTTCCCCAAGGAGGTTGTGACTCCACTCCCTCAATGTGATGTTGTGTTTGGGATAGAATTACAACCCAGTGCTCATTCAATCTCGATGGATCCTTATCGGATGGTTTATTATAATTTAGGAGAGTTGTGTATTTAGATTAATGATCTGATGAAGAAGGGTATCATTTGAGAAAATGTTTCATCGTGGGGTGCTCTGGTCTTGTTTATGAAGAAGGAAGAAGATGGTTTGAGGCTCTACATAGGCTACCAAAGGCTGAATCTGGTAACGATCAAGGAATTTTACCCTCTCTCAAGAAAAGATGATCTTTTCGACCAACTGAGGGGATTATGTTGGTTCTCTATGAATGGTTTACTATCTGGGTTTCACCATTTAAGGGTGAAAGAGTGTGACATGTCGAAGACCATTTTTTGGTATATGTATGAGCACTTTGAGTCCATGGTTATGTCATTCGGTATTACCAACACACCGACCATGTTCATGGGGCTTATAAAATCCATATTTTGTGAGTTCCTATACCAGTTCTTCTTCATATTCATCAATGAAATCCTAATCTACTAAAAGTAAGCTGGGGATAATATCGAGAATCATAGGACTATCCTAGAGGTATTTCGGCACCACTAACTCTACAGAAAGCTATCCATGTGCATGTTTTGGACAAGATAGGCCCACTTCATTGGACATGTGGTGTCTCAGTAGAGTGTAGCAGTGGACCCATTGAAGGTTGAGATAGTATTTTCATTGTAATCACCCAATAATGTCATAGTGGTTCGTAGTTTTCTCAGTCTTGCAAGATGCTACCCGATATTTATACCTAATATCTCTTATTTACCAGCTTTATTGACAACTCTAACTAAAAAAGGCCAAGATTTTGTGTGGGATGAGTTGTTCCAAGAAGCATTCAACTATTTAAAGGGTAGGTTTTTTATTTCTCTAATTATCTGGTTACCAGAGGAAGGGATGTTGTTTTAAGTGTTTTACGATGCTTCCCATCTAGGATTTGGATGTGTGCTGATGGAACAATAGAGAGTGATCCCTTATAAGTATTGGTTGTTACTTTCCTCTGAATGTAACTATGACACTCATGATCTGGAACTAGTAGTGGTTGTGTTCGCACAAAAGATAATAAAACATTGCCTCATTGGGGAGCACTTTGTGGCCCTCACGGATCACAAGAGCTTGAGATACATATTTTCCTAGTGATAACTAAAATTGCGACAGTGGAGGTGGATAGAGTTTATCCAGGATTAAAATTTGTAGATATCCTACACCATAGGAAAGAGGAATTTTGAGGCCAATTCTTTGAGCCGGAAGTCAAATAATTATGTTGTTCAAGAATCTGTAGACTGTTATAGGGTGATTGATAAGTTTGATGCCTTGCACATAGATTTTGGAACAAATGGTGGTAGAGGTAATCCATTTCAGATGATAGTATAGTCGTATATGAGGAATAAGGTGGAGAATTCTTTGTGGGAAGACTCAGAGGCAAAGGTGATGCATGATCTCTTTTACTAGGGTGATGCTCCAAAGGGATGGTTGGAGGGTGGTCAGAATCTGATGTTGTTCCATGGGAGGATATTTTTTCTAGTGGTAATATGTGAGGAAGTTCTCTATGAGTATCATATGTCATCCCTATAGGTACACATAGGACTTTCCAAGATGTACCAGGTCTTGAGGGAATAGTTTTGGGGGCCTGGGATGAAGCGGGCAGTGGCAGAGTTTTTGGAAAAATGCTTAGTGTACTAGTAAGTGAAGTCTAATCATTGAATTCTGGGTTGTTTGTTGCATCCCCTTGATGTCCCTGAGTGGAAGTGGGATTAAATATTTAAGGATTTCATCACATGATTACCCATGGATTAGGGAGGATGTGATTCTATTTGGGTAGTAGTGGATTAGTTGATGAAATCAGCGCACTTCTTTGCAATCAAGGAGTTGAACGTAGTGGATTCCTTAACATGGAGGTTTGTGGAGGGGGTGGTGAATCTTCATGGAGTTCCAAGATCCATTATATCATAACGGAATTCACATTTCATGTCATGAGTCTAGAGGGGATTGCAGCATAGGTTCGACACCTAGATATGCCCCATCACTGCTTTCCACCCCCATGCAAATTGAAAAACAAATATGACCATCCAAAAAATAGAGGACATGTTATGGGCATGTGTTCTGGACATCAGTGGGTTTTGGTGTGAAATTTTCCCTTGGTAGAGTTTTCTTACAATAATAGATATCACTCTTCCATTATTATGGCTCAATTCGAAGCTCTGTATAAGAGCTCTTGTCATTCACCCTTGTGTTGGATGGATGTTGCGGAGGTTTTTGTTTTTGGTCCAAAAATGTTGCAGAGTACAACATAGAAGGTGCATCCTGTCTATGGGATGATGAAAGAAGCACAAGACCAGAATAAGGCATATGTCGATTACTAGAGAAGGCCTTTGGAGTTCATGGTCGGGGACTGTGTATTCTTGAAGGTTTCCCCTCGACTTGGTTAGAATAGGTTTGGTAGAGGGTGTATGCTTTCTCTCAGGTACATCGGGCCTTTTGATCTATTTGGAAAGGTTGGTGAGGTGGCATATTAGCTAGCATTGCCACCGTAGTAAGAGAGGTTCCACAATGTCTTTCATGTCTCCCAACTTCATCAGTATCTTCACGATGGCTCTCATGTCATTTATTGGAGGGATTTGGATATCAAGGACAAAACAACATTCATGGAGAGAAAATTTGGGATTGAGGATTAATGGGAGAATGTGTTTAATGGATAGGATATTCTCTTGGATCACCTGTTGTGGAGGTATGATGGTCTGAATTAAAGTACTTAGGAGAGAGAGACATAGATGCGTGCCTAGTACCTAGAGTTGTTTTTTATTTTTCATGTGTGTTTTGATACGTGATGTAGTGTGTGAACCTTTTTTTCTATTAGAGGAGTTTTTTCCTTTTTCTTTAGTATGTAACAAATTCATAACATTTTAAAAGTGGGATAGCTGATTCCTAATCAAGAAGAATTAATGTGTATGTGATTAAACTTGTGTGGGCGAGTTAGTGACACCCAGTTTGGATAGTATGTTGATATGGAGGAAAGAATTCCCAAATTCATATATCCTGACTATTGGTGCTCGTGTGGGGAATCTTGTGAATGTTTGGTCTAGAAAGTGTTGTAGGATGTGTTCTTGGATGTAGTTTTTTTACTCGAGCAACACAAGGTTGTTTTTCCTTGAGATGTATCTTATGGCATGGTTGTTTTGACCTCTCTTTCTTCTGGGTGTGGTTTTGAATTCTCGGGGGTGATAATAGTTTGATCCTTATCTGATGTAATTTACGGGACCTTTTTGGTCTATTACTTTGTAAAAATATAGTGTTTGGGGTGTATTTGGAGGAAAAAATAGCTCATTTCAAGAGCTTTCCCATTTTCAATTTTTTTCATCAGTAGGTGAGGGAGTTTGTAGGTCGATGGTGTCGGTCGGTTGAGGTGTTTGTAGGTTGAGTCATATTTAGTTCAAGTATTTGGTAGGTCTACGATGTCGGGGAGATAGGGTGTTAGCGAGTCAGGGCATTAGGGAGTTGGGGCGTCGGTGAGTCGGGGCATCTGTGAGTCCAGGCATCAGTGTGTCCAAGCATCCAAGAGTCAGGGAGTCCGTGAGTCATGGAGTCTGGGAGGTAGGTCATTGGTGAGCCTGAGCATAAGTGGGTTAGGGTGTTAGTGCATCAAGAATCAGTCATTCACATTGGTGGCTTAGTTTCGGTGGCTCTGCATAGGTAGCTCATTGTTCATGACTTGCTGTTAGTGGCTCGCTGTCGGTGACTCACCCATCGATGACTCATTTATAGTTTTTCCCAGTTTTTCCAGTTTCACCACTCTTACATTTTCATTGAGTTAAATTGAGTTTAAATCCTTATTTTAAAAATTTTTAAGTCATTTAAATTGATATTAAGTATATAATTAATATACTAACACTCCATGGAATTTGAAATAGTCGAACCACATGGTCTTGTCCATGATCCAACTTTAATGTCACTTCAAACTATTTCTCATTCTCTTGATATAGGATCTTTCTATTTCTAAATATAAGGTCTTATCCTCTCATTTATCCTGGTGTGTAGAGATATTTTCATCCAATATGAGTTGTGTACCTATGTTGTAGCACCCATGTTCCGTTTTCTTGGGAGTATCCTACTCATGCAACCCCCTATGTTTCGGCGCAAAGAGGATTTTTGGTCACCAGTTGTTCCGGGTAGGGATTCTACTATATATATTTAATTGTGTGTCATGCGGAGTGGTTGTAGTAAGGTTCTTCTGTGAAAAACATCCCAATCAATCTTTTAACAATATACATTCTAATGATGAAATATAGACCTAATAATAGGCTAGGAGTGGAATGATGTTGATTGATTTCTTTATTTGATAACTTTTTTTATGATGTGATCTATTCTGGCCATGTGGCCTCTAATAAATAATGTGTTTTAGTGGTATTTTTCTATGCATGGGTGATGATTTAAAACTATTATTGTTTCCCTAGGAATAATTCCTATAAATATCAATCTGATTAATAAGGTACACTTGGATAAATTAATGGATTCCCCAGGATGAAAACCCTTGTGTGATCATCCCTTCTTATCAGAGTGGAATTGAAATAATAGTGTTGTACAAATTTGAATACTATATTTTTAATAGGTGTGGCTATGTGTTGTGTTCTTTTGTATTTTGTGCCTTATGTGGGTTTTGGTGGTTGTAGCTATGTGACTTTTTGTATGGTGCATTGTGATGGTATTTCAGCCTCAGAGATTGATTAATTATGCAGTAGATGAACTTGTTATGCAATGGGGCCGGATCAGGGAAGTTGTTGTGAAGCGGGGCTAGAGGAATGGGTTGTTTAATGATTTCATGTTTATCGGTGTGCTGGGTGTGGTGTTGTTGTGCAGCGGGGCTATCGGGTTTGGTTTTGAGAGGATGATTTGGGCCATACAACTTTGAATAAGGTTGTTTGTAGTTTCTTTCTTTCTTTTACTTGGTAGTGGTTGGTATGGTTGCTTCACCTTATAATTTTTATAATTTTTGGTTGTTTCCTAGATTGGGATGGAAAAAAATAAATAAATGATTTGATAATGCAGAATGATAATTGGTTAAATGGATTGGACGAGGATATGTTTTGAGTTGGGGATTTTAGTGAAGCGGTGTTCAAGTGACGAGGCTTATGTGTTTTCGGGTGAGATGTGTGGTGATTGTGGGCCAGGTGTTTTCATCCAAGACAGGGGGTGTTTGCGGCCAAAGTTTCTATGGGTAGGATTTGATGTGGTGTGTGGCTCAGGTGTATGTGGGTAGGTTGTGACTGTGGGTCTTTTGGAAGAGCATGGTAGGGTCAGAACATTCACCATTAAGGATGATCAGTTAACTAGTGGGATTTTTTTAGGGTTACCCAAATATCTATGTGCTTACTAATTTACTTTACTTGACATGGGTTATATGGTGAGCATGACTTAGGGAGTTTGGGGTAGATAGTATTCCTTGTTATGTGCTTTTAAGTTTCTTTTTTCTCTCATGGGGGCATTAGAATGATTCTCCCACATGTGCCTAAGTGACATTGGTTTTTCTCTACTGAGTACACTTGTATTCTTACCCTACAAATATAAAACTGTTTTCTGGTTTCCATGGAGATTACATAGGTCATTATGGGATTTACTATATTAGAATTTGGAGATGGTTGTTTCATCGCTTCTTAGTTTCTTACTTTGGAGTTTTCTTTGTATTTATAATATTTTTACATTAAAAATGCATGTGGGATGGATTTTGGTATATATATATAAATATATATTAGAGTTGTTTGAGGTTGATACATATTATCTCTCAAAACTGGTTACTATAAATGGGTAATGCCACCCATTTTTGAGATATTTCTATACGCTTTGTGATGGTCTCCACCCCAGGGTCTGTTGGAGGTGGGACTCATGGGTCATTATATATACTTCATCTTGAAGAAGGATGGTGTGGAAAAATTTTTATTCCTTCCCTCATCCGATGATCGTGGGTCATGACATGGGGGAAGACATGGACAATGTACATCAGATCCTGCCATTTTCCATGCGGTACAACATAGAATATGCTGGAAGGAGGAAGAATGGGTCCTCTTTGTTGACTTCCACTACCTATGTGGCCTCATCAGCTTCAATATCCAAATATTTGTCATGTGATTCTATTTCAGAAAAGTAATCAAATAATTCAGCTTTAATAAGATTGAAACATGAATAATAAATATAAAAATCTTCCCTTTCATGTAGGCCAACTTGAAACAAGATCTTTTTATGAAAGGCCACTAGGAACTTTGTCTAAGTAGGTGCATATTCATCATCACCTTTCAACGCAAGAAAAAGGTAGAGACATAATAATTCTTCTTTTAAAAATGTTAGAGGATCAATCACCTTTTGGTCTTCAACAAAATCTAACCAATATTTATCCAATGCTTGTTGATCTCCGATTGTTGTATCAGTTGGCAAGACATCTTCATAGACCTCTTCAAGAAATGGACATGGGGAGATGATTGGTTCTTTAAGTCGAGTCTCCAAGTCTCCCTTGGGTCCATCAACATCAAATATAGGTGGAATAGTCTATTCATTATCCTTATATTTTCTTTGTTTCCATTCTATCCATATAACTTTGATATATTCAACTTCGGCTGTGAGCGAAGCTACCATCTTTCTTACTTGTTCAATGTTTTTTAAATTATTTTGAATAGATATAGAATCTTGTTCAATCTGCAACACCAAAGTATATTCCCTACTAGATAACTAATTTATAGGACAATAATAAGAAAAATCACTAACATAATCCATCTCAACTGAAAATATAACAATATTCAAGGAAGCACCTTTTTTTAGTTTTTGAAATTTTTTATTTTTTTTATTTTTTTAAAACTAGAGTGTGTAAGTGTTTGGCCTCCCCTAAAACGGTGCTCAAATGATGAGAGAAATTTTTTGTGGATCCCTATTCAATTAAATTATTATTCTCTTAATATTTTACCAGAGTGGCACAACCTAGGGTCGAACACAAGGATGTCACTCACACACACAATCTTCTTATTGTAACTATTACAAACTATCTAATATTGAAATATAATACTAATATAAATGAGGGGGATTAAAATGAATAAAATGTAAATATAATATATATATATAATTAAAAGGATTAAAATAAACAATGAAAATAATATATGAAAACCATTGTTCTAGGGGTTTCATTATTTAATTATAATTATTATTCAAAATATCTATCAATTTGTTATTCAATGTGGAGATCAAGACTTGTCACTCCAGGACCTCTTTTTTGAATGGTATTAACCTACAATGAGACCTATTAATGTAGTAGTAATATCTTCTACGTCAATACCCAATCCAAAATCAACCATTTGATTGAGTTAGATATCGATGAGAAGGAAAATTATTAAACGAGGAGGAAGAAGACAATAATAGTGAAATTGGGGAGACCACTCACCACAATCATTTTAACCACTACTTAATCATTATAATAAAACATGATAAATAAATAAGAACAATAAATTAAAATATCACCACTACCCCCTCGAACAACAATGAGGGTTAGCTCTCTACAAACATAGAGCTAAAAAGAAGTGTAGTGGGAGAAACACATAAAATAAAAGAAAATGAAAAAGGATACAAATGAATAGAATAAGAAGAAAGCTCCACAAATATATATTATAAATATAAATAACAACTTCATCAAAAAAAATACACATTTCCACATGAAAATGGATATACTTTGGTATATGAGGGGAGGTGAGAATTTATTGAGAAAATGGGTGAAGAAATATCACTCAAAATTCGACCTCCAAAATGATTCGTGTAGATGGACCATTAAATGGAGAAATAGTGGAATGTGTCCTTATTAAAAGTTTTTCCATTATTCATTCCTAGTTCTTTAAAAAATTAATCTTTATTGGTACAGGTATGGAGTTGTTATGACTGATTTATTTGGATACTTTAATTCTGGAAAGGTGACTCTTCGTATTCCAAGACATCAACTTCCAATTCCATTAAGACCATGAGTCCAGTGGATTATGGCATTTATACCTTCATAAAAGAAGTTAATTAATTCTTTATCCATATCAATGTATAATTTTCTCTCCATTAGTCCATCCCACTTCTAGATATAAGATCAATATTAAAACATTCAAGATTTGTGTCCGGTTTTTGAGGCCTGAATTATGAACTGAATTTTGGCCTCGGATTCATGGATTGATCTTGGATTATAAGAGTTGAAATGAAAACCATGATGTAAGGAATACTAACAAAATAATTACATAATTTGGTTTAGTATAGAACATTTTATGGCCGAAATACATAATAAAAACAAAATAGTTATAACCCAAAATTAATCCATTTTTTTATTTGGGCTCAAAATACCACTAAAACATACAAATGTGACAATTAAAAAAAATATTATTATTATGTTGGGATTAAAAACATTTAAATAAAGTATAAAATATTTGAAAATTCATGTTTCATCACTTCCCCACACATAACCATTTCTAACTCAGAAAAAATATCATATATCCATATCAAAATCAATATAATTATCAAAAATGGGAAAACATCTATGGTGGGAATTAAAAAATTGAAATACAGTATAAAATATGTAAAAATTCATGCATCATCCTGTATCATCTTGGTCTTCAAACAGTGCATGATGATTCTTCCTCAGATTATACCCATAACTAGACACTCTTGGGGGATATGCTTTGGTTGATAATATTTTATTTTCAAACCATAATGAGTGATTTTATTCATAATTATTTTGGGGAATTGATTAAAAAATATGATAGAACCAATCAAAAATCAACATAGGTAAATATAGGTTAATCATAATGAACTATAGTATAACCTAAGGGAGTTGTAGAGTAGAACATTCATAAGATATAATTTTGAAAAATTTATATAATTTATCTCCTTGAAGTTATTATTTATTAGTCTTTCTAACAATTTAGGTTTTAGTAATGGTAGGAGTTTTGAGGAATCAAGTTAACAGTGTGTGTCATTGACAATGCAGTAGCTGTTCGAACAAGATACTAAATTGGAAATGAGATAGAGTGATGAACATTGTGATTATGAATAACCGACTATCTTGAAATACTGGTTTCAACTTTAACCATGTTGAAGATCTAAACAATCCAAAGAAGTGAAGGATGATTTTTCATGTTATATTAAGTGGTAATGATTATGAATTAAAGAGGGATAAATTTTCTATATGTTGAAATTATAGAAAGGATCCAGAGGAAAACTACATTAAAGGAAAATGTATATTCTACAAATTTAGAGATAATTTAAATCAGGATCACTGGTGTAAAGTAAACATAGATGCCAAAAACATTCACTGATTCAGTTTAGAAAAATTGGTTTTTATACAAATAAATTCCTTAATCCTTGGGATAATAAAGTAAATAAGAAGCAACAACCTCCTAGTGTAACACCTCTAGTTTTATAACATATTTTTTTAATAAACTAATTTTTTTTGTGGATTTTGGTTCATGCTACCCCAATTTATGGTTTGGTTATACCCTACCACATGTTAATCTTTCTGTACATGCAATAAGAACTTCATTTTTCTTAAACAAAACACGAAGTTTCTACAAAAAAAAATATTCTTATTTTTATTATTAATATTAAAATGAGAGAATTATAACATAACTAGTAAACATAGTAATGTGATTATTAATAACTACTTTTTAAATATTATTATTATTGTTTTTACATAAATAAAACATATATATATAATTAAAAATATAATTTTTGGAAATGTTATTATATTTTTGAAAATACTATTTTCCTAAAAGAATTTCTTTTTTATGCACTTCTATGAACAATAATAAACATAATTTTAGAAACTTTTAGAAGTTTAATTCAAAAAAATAAAATTATTTTTTAATTCATGATCTCAAAATTATATTAGAGTGGACTTGTTTTCTTTTTTTTAAAAACCATCATTTTTGGATGAATATTGAAAATTTCTAAATTTTAAATCAAAACTTATTTTTCATATAATTTATTTATATATTTATATTATATTTTAATTTTATTTCATGTTTAATGAGAAAAATTTTAAATAAATTAATCCATTTTAGTTCCTTGTAACAATTTTACATTGAAATTGGATATAAAAATATTTCTAACTATTAATCATTTTTTTCATGAAAAACCCGATATTGCGCCATGTACGCGTGATTGATTATAAATAATTTATGACACTAATATGTTTGGATTTTTGGAAAATGGATTGAATATTTGGAATAATAATAATTTATAATTTATAATAATGTTAATTTATTTTTTGAACCAAAATATTAGTGAAAGTGAAAAAATTAATTACACTAATTAAGAGAAAAATTATCTTAACAAAGGATTAAACATTAATCATTAGGCACAAAATGACCTGGAGATATTTAAAAAATCCTTTGGAGGTAAATATGTATACCCTGTACTCAATTTTATCTGATTTTTAAAATTATTATATCCATTTGACAAGGGAGAAACGTGGGTGGAATTCCCTTTTAAAAACATTACAAGAATGCCACTCCTCTTCCACTATAAAAAAGAACTCACCCCTCCCACTTATTCACACTAATAAATATATATTGATTTTATAAAATCTATGAAAATAAAATATCATATCCTCAAAAATAATCCTAGAATCTTCCCTTTTAGAGGAAATCCAATTAAGGAATCTGTTGGGTGAAAACCAAAATGAGTTATTTAAAGAAGAGGTAACATCCTTTAACAAACTATTTTGTTTTATTTTCATTATCTGAACCCTAAAATTTTATTATTAAATGATTATATAATAGTCTAAGTATCATAGATATACTTATATTTTTTAATATAACTATTATACCTAAACTTACACACAATTCTATCAAAGGGGTAACAGACTTACCGTTAGTGTGTACGATATACTACAACCTTGTGAAAGGATGATTGTTCATTTTTTACATTACCACCTATCATGGTTGAGAATTATTATGGATATGGTATTTTTATATAATATATATATATCATTTATGATTTATTGATTCTTATATAATTATTATATAAAACATACTTTCTTCCTTTCTATTTTGTATAAAAATGATAACTTTTTTCTGGACTTGTGGACTATCTCCTCCTTAAAGTGATGTGTTTTGTTCACACTTTACATGGAATGTATTAAAGAATGTTTTAGGGAAATTATATGATTTAAATGAAATAATAATTCAACCATAATGAAATTATATATATATATATATCAGTGTGTAATTTTATTTGTTTTTTTCAATTTGATAAGTAATTGGAAACATCATCGATGCATATGTACGACCTACTGTCTCAATGAACGATGTATTCCTTTTCATATTTCAATATTTTATAGATTATTATAATTAATTATATACTGAATATTTATGATATTTATATCCATTTTTAAATTATTAAAATATATAAATCATGATCTACGTAAGAGGATCGAGAAAAATAATTTAAAACATAAACAAAAACAAAGTAGATACTACACAAAACATAACATTAACCTGGAATTGTTAATAAATGAGTAATATAAAATTATAATAAAATAATAGACGGTATAATATATGAGAATATGGTTCTATGGTAAATTTATAATAAACATATATTTATTATACAGAGCTTTTAATGAGTTTTACAAGATTCAAGACATAAGGTATGGGTTTTCTCATCTCACATTTATTTGAGTGAGATTTATTCCTTATTCACCACTCATTTATTTTGTGTGTTGTATATAATGAACATGAATATATTATATGATTAATTTACTTAAATTTATAGGTATTTAAATATCCATTTATAATCTCTATTTCATGGTGTTTTTTCTTCAAATGTTACCAAATCAGAAAATTAATTTTGCCTCAATTTTTCTACTTTGAGACACATGCCGTGTTTTGAAACTATATTATTCTATGAGGATTATACAATTACCTTTGAAATATTTTATCATGAATATATTTAATTTAACGATATTTTAATCTTCATGAAATATCATTTTATGACATGTGGAGTATGGTTCAAAGTAACAAAGTTCTAAGAGTTTATTACAAAAATATCATCGTTTGTTTTGATTTTTTATGATTATGATTTCATTGATGAAATATTATGATCCATATTTCAAGAAAAATAATAAATTTCATTATCCTATGGCATGTAATTATATCTTGATGTAATTGTACCATTTGTTTCTCTTTGTTATTGAAGATACATAAGGAAATATTTTTAAGAAAATATGACCTTATTTCTCTCTTGAGACAGAAATATCATTCATTCAAAAACCATATTTCCAAAAAAAAATTTCACAACAAATTTCAAACTTTTTTTAATGAAATTTATAGAAAAAGGATTTAAAAAATATTATATGGTTTTCAAAGTTATTTTTCATGAAAAATGTTTTCAAAAAAGTTTAATGTTTTAAGAATAAATTTTCAAAGAAAAAAAATATTTTCCTCAAAAAATTGTTTTCAAAATATTTTTTAAAAAAAATTTCCCTATAATTTGAAATAATTTGGTGTTACTAATTTTGACTTTGGATATTATTCAAGTGTTCCATTTATATTATTTCTCCGAATGGTTATGTTTTGATGGAATTATGTATATGACAATGTTTTCTCATCCATAGTTAATATTCTTATGGAACCTATTTCTTTTATTGAGTTTTGATTTGATGAAATGAATACAAAACCTATCTAATTTACAAAGGTTATGATATTATTAATTTTTTTATGATACCCATTTCATTTCATAGGTTATAATATTATGTTTATGAAATAGTTCTCTATTTATGGGTCATGATATACTAAAGGTTTTGTTATCCTGTAGTAGATGTATGTCTAATTTTGTTATTTGATGGGTGAGACCTATATCTCCCTCTAATGCATTGTGTAATGATTTATATCTCATTAGATAATCATGGGAATCAAGTCTACATGATTGATCCACTATGGAATGTTGAAAATCATGATCCACTATAGAAATATGGGGAGACCCGATCTATTATGAGAAAATTGGGAAACCTAATCACTTTTAAGGAAAGAACAAAGACTAGTGATAGGGGTGTGTCATGCCTAGTAGGTGTAGTCCCCAAAAGTGCATTGATAACTTTTGGAAATGTGAATTAACTAAAAGGGAATGATATTACATGTTTATGTGTCTTCCATAATTCTATGTATTATTCCTATGTTATGCTTCATGGATTATTATCAGGATTCCCTTATCTTTAATGTATTAGCAACTACATATATTTATTCCATTATTAATTTTTATGATCTTTTATATGTAGAGTATAATATTCAAATGAAATAATCACAGATTCATACACTTATTCTCATGTTTATGCTTATATAAACCCCTTTCTTAACCTTACTATGAATCTAAGATCACCCCTATTTATGTTTCCTTTTCCTAAGTTACGAAGATATGTGTTATGTATGATATTTCTAATAAATATTATAGTCATGAAGAACATAGCTGGAGATAATGTGGCTCACTTATGTAACAGTGTTAATGATTCAATGTTTCCAAAGGCTCTAAACAAATACGTTCATTGGATGCCTATTTGTGAAATATCTTAAGTATTTTGTAAAACAAATGTGATATTAATATAAGTTAAGAAAGGGTTTCTATATATATGGGATTATAGAAAATTTTTCATTAAAAGTTTGATACTAGGATGATGAAACCTTAGTGAGAAACCTAAGGAAATGTCTCTGTATAATTCCATGGATAAGAGAAAGTACAGAAAAATGTCTTTGAATTTTGGTAAAATAGAAACTGATTGGTTTCCTAGAATACAAACATGTCTAGATAATACAATTGGATGTGGATTTGGAACAAATGTATTTTGGGGGTAATAACCCTGACTACACTATAATGAGCTTGAATCAATCAGGAATTGGTGCACGACAATGGGCCTTGTTGCACACCTTGTTTGACTCTCATGGGGGATATGCTTTAGTTATTCACAAACTCTTCATGAACCATCATGAAGGATTTAAATATAAGTTGTCTAGGAATAATCTTGGATGAAGATAATGTTTCATAGATTAAATAAGGTTCCATAATATATACAACCTAAATTTTTTTATGATTATGTGGGTCCTCACTATTATAACAATTTCTTACACTATGATTTTTTTTTGTTTTAGTTAATTGTTAGAACACGAAGGAACTGTGTTAATGGTTATTGAAATTAAAAATAAAATTATTTTCCTCTAAATCCACTAAATTTTATGAGAGATGGAAAGAAAAATTATGTTTCTATGATAACCAAAATTTTATAAACTACAAATCATGAAAGACTTCCAAATGAGAAAAATAGGGAACAACATTCTTTTGAGTTATTAATGAGGAAACTTCTACCTTATTTCAATGGTTATTCTAGTTCACTTATTTCGAAATATTGGATCTATACCACTAGAAAGATATTCTCTATTATCTAGTGTTTGTAACCTGAGAAAGTGAATCTCGTTGTTTATCATATAGAAGGTGTAGCCGACCAATGGTGGACTGTAATCCAGAATACGAGGAAGCAAGATAAAATTGAGTCCATGGACTAGGATGAGTTTAAGAAATTATTATTCAATAAGAACATTCTTTATGCTCTTTATATGAATTTGGAAAAGTTATTCCTTGAGTTAAGGTAAAAGGATGAAGGATCTTTCAATACCTATAGGGCTAATTTCACAAGACACTTGAGGTACACTTCTAGTATTATCTTCTAACCCGAAAGTAATGTTTATAGGTTCTTCAGTGTCCAAAAATAAAGTAATATAAAGGATTTTTCTATATTATACTTTAGAATCTATGAATATATTTTTCATTGTGCAAACAAATTTGAAATGGAGGTTGGAATTTGGTATAAATATCATAAGTTTGACAAGAAAAGAAAGATGGAATTCAAAGGAAAAACTAAAAACCATGGAGAGAAGATGATAAGCATTACATTATTCTATACATGTGTAAATAAGAATAGTGGATATCGTCTTAGGGTTTTAATAAATGTTTTGAGTGTGAAAAGGAAGTTCATCAGGAAATTGATTACCGAACTGGTGGAAAGAAATTAGTTAATGATGCGAATAGAGGGAAATCTTCTCATAATTCACCTACCACACTTTAATGCTTCAAGTGTAAGGATAATGGAAATTATTCTAACAAGTTACCAAACTCTAGGTTTACTGATGAATATTGAAGTTAAAAACCTTTTAATCCAAGGGGCAAGGTGTAATCTTATATAATGAATATTTTTTAGGATGAGTGTGATAACGATGCAGTGAAAGGTGCACCTACCATAAACTCTAGAACATCTACTATCTAATTGGACTCTTGATCTAACCACACTTAATTTATAAATAATATATTAAGAGTTTAAAAATTACACCTAAATTATTAGATGTGTAATTAGAAGTGCAACCCCATAATGGTATGATGATTTCATCTCAAGTCTACAATTCCTATTTGGTTGAAGTTTTTGGGAATGTGATTCTTGAAAATATTATCATTCTTCTTTTGGATGAATTTAAGGTCATATTAGGCATTGTGTTGTAGGAATTGAAGAATAAAATCTATGAAAACATTGAAAAGGGATTCATTCAGCCAACTGAGTCACCTTGGGGTGCACCTGTTATTTTTGTGAAAAAGAAACATTTATCAATGTGACTCTACATAGATTATTTGGATTTAAATAATATGAAAATAAAGAACAAGTATCCTAATACCCCTATTTATGATTTTTTAGATCTACTGCACATAGATCAATACTTTTCTGAGATTAACCTTCATTATCTATATCATCAATTGTAGATAATTTAGGGGGATATACCTAAGATGAAATTCCATAAAAGGTATGGAAACAATGAATACATAGTGATTTATTTTGGTCTTACTAATTCCCCTGATATTATTATGGATTTTTTTGATAGAGTATTTATAGATTATCTCGATCAATTTTTGGCAGTCTTTATAGATGATATTGTTATCTATTCAATGAGAAATTAAGAGAATGAACACCACATGAGAAATGTACTAAAGTTGTTAAGGAAGGATGAATTGTATGAAAAATTTACAAAGTCTTAATTTTGGCTGAACAAGGTTTCATTTTTGGTTCATATAATCTAAAGATAGGGTATAATAGAAGGTCCATCAATGACATAAGCTACTTAATGTTGTCAAAGAACAACCATGATGATTGGGATCCATAGTTTTCTTGGATTATCTTGATATTATAAATGGTTTTGGGGGAATTTCTTAGGACTGTCTAATAATCTCACCAAGTTAACTCGAAAGGGTTTAAAGTTCATCTATATTGATGAATGTGAGGAAAATTGGAAGGAACTAAAGAGAGGGTTGGTCAACGCACTTGTTATTACATTACCATATAGTGGAGAAGGGTTTGTAATCTATAGTTATGTATCCAAGAAGTGATTTGGTTGTGTTTTTATGGAGAAAAGTGTGATATATATGACGATTATAAAAGTATGAAATATATATTCTCACATAAGGAGTTGATCATACACTAGTAAATATGGTTGGAGCTGATAAAATATTATGACTACTCAATATATTACCACCTTTGGAAAGGGGATAAGGTGTCTAATTCTTTGAGTTGAAAGGATCATGCAAGATTATCCATGTTAAGAATTAAAAAATATACAATATTTATATATTTTTAAAGTATGGTTGTAGAAATATTGAATGAAGGATAAAATAATATATTTATCAATTGAGTGTTCAACCATCTATTTAAGTGATAATTAAAGAGGTGAAAAATGAATATGTAGAGCTACAAAAGATGGTGAGAAATGTTCCTGAGTTTAACCATGACTAGGATGGAATGATAAGGTTCAAGAAAGGTGTATGTGTTCCATCTATACCATATTTGAAGGAGGATATGTTAGGGGAATCTCATAGTTATTCATTATATATTCATCCTAGAAGTATAAGGATATATTAAAATTTAAAGGAATACTTATGGTTGGGTGGAATAAAGAGGGATATCGTAGAGTATGTATCTCGGTTCCTGGTATTCCTGTAAGATAAGCCTGAAAGTCAAATGTCTAAGGGTATGTTACATCCATTACCCACACCATAAATGAAATAGAATAAAAACATTATGGATTTTGTCATTTCAATCCCAAAAACTTTTAAAGGGAATATCGGTATATGGGTTTAGTCGATATCTTTACTTAGTTATCACACTTCATCACTATAAGAGAATACTTGTTACTAGATAAGATTTAGAGGATATAAATTAAGGAAGTGGTAAGTTGTAATGCAGTACTAAATTCGATTATATTTGATCGGGATCGATGGTTTATCTCAACATTATGGATACGCCTTCAACAATAACATGATAAATAATTGTGTTTCATCAATGCTTGTCATCCAAGAATGGATGTTCAGTCTAAAAGAAGAAATTAAACCCTATAAAATATTTTGATATTTTTTTTATAGATTTGAACTTTGGTTGGTATAAACACCTTCCTCTAGTTGGGTATTCTTAAAAATATACCTTTCACTAAAGTATTCAGATGAAACCTTATGAATCCATATAGGGGAAGAAATGTAGACTTGCAACATGTTTTAATGAATTTGGAGAAAGAAATATTTTGGGACCTGAGATCGGTGAATAAATAACTGAGAAGGATAGAACCATTCACCATCATATCAAGGTAGCTCAAATAAAGAATAAAAAATATTCTTATAATCGTTGGAAGGATCTAGAATTTTAATTTGGTTAGAAGGCATTTCTATGAATCCCTCCCTAGAAGAAAGTTATGATATTCAAGAAGAAATGGAAACTAAGACCAAGGTATATCAGTCACTTTGAGATTCTTTACCATATCAAGATGATATCCTATCACTTTTAAATTCTAATAAATCACTCCCAAGTCTATTAAGTATTCCATGTATTTTTCTTGAAGATGTACATTATATAAACTTCACACGTACTAAAATGAGAGGTCATACCACCGGTGAAAGATGTTTATTTTGATGAAGAACCAGTTGAAATTATGTATCGTACAAAGAAATTTCTACAAAAAAGACTTCTCACCTTGTAAATGTTTTGTTAATAAATCTCCAATTAAAATAATCTACTTGAAAACTTGTGAATATTATTAGGTATAAATATCATCAGTTTTTGTATAAGAATAATTATTTTTAAGGGATAAATAAATTTTAAGGGGTGTAGAATGTAACACCCTGAGTGTTTGTGACACTTTTTTTAAATATTTTATCATTTTTAATGTCTTTTCATTAATTATACACCAATTTAAACATTAATTATACATTAAAATAAGTTAATATTTCCCTACAAAAATTCTCAACTTTTCTTGTGTTACTTGCAACACAATTTGTCAACAAAACAACATTTTATAATTATTATTATTTTAACGAGACAGTTATAACAAAGCCATTAAATGTAGTAATGAAAATAGTAATAATTAATTTTTACATATTACTTATAATTGTTCTATATAAGTAAAAAAAAGTTTAATAAATCTTATAATGTCAAGAAAAGTCTTTATACATTTGAAAATACTATTTTCTTAAAAGAACTTCTTTTATATTTACTTTTGTGAAAAATAAAAAATTCAATTTTAGATTCCATATAAATTTAATTTTAAAAAATAAAATAATATTTATAATTCATAGTTTCAAAATTCTTTTAGGGTCATTTTTTGGTATTTTTATGAAAAACAACATTTTTGGATGAATAGTAAAAAATTCTGAACTTTAATTCAAAACTATCTTTTCATATAATTTCTTTAAATAGTAAAATTATATGTTAATTTAGTTTTAAAGAGAAATTAGATCAATTTTACAACAATTAATCCAATTTAGTTCATTTTATCCAACTTTACATTGAAATTGGATATAAAAATATTTTAAACTTTTAAAACTCTTCGCTTACAAAGCCCATAGTCACGACACATCTACAGGATTAATTTGAAATTAACATCTACCAATTTTGTTCTTCGAAATTTGAAAAAAATTATTACATATTTAGAATCATAATAATTTATAAAATATAATAATACAAAATTAGTTTTTTATAAATAATATTAGTGATAGTGACTAAAATTAATTACAATGAATGGGAGAAAAGTTAGCTTTAAAAAGAACAAAACCTTAAACAAAAGGCCGAAAATGAAATATAATTTTTCCAAAATTCATTTTCTATTCGTATTTATACCCTCATGTTAATTTTATCATATTGTGACCATTATTTGAGCCACATAACATCGGAAAAGTGTGGTTGGAATTCCACTTTAAAAAATTTACACGAATGCCATTCCTCCTCCACTATAAAAAGGCAATCACCCTCCCACTTATTCATAACTATCCATCAATTTTATCAACCAAAAACTGAAAAAATATCTTCCAAACTCCATCCATTCATCCGATAATCCTACCTTTGGGATGAAATCCATTCAAGGAATCCATTTGGAGTAATCCAAATGGAGTTGTCCAAAGAAGAGGTAACATCCTTCCACAAGCTCTTTTGGTTTTTTTCCATTTAGAAACTCTTAAACTCTTATTATTACATGATTATATAAGAATATAAGTATTCTAAATAAACTTATGTATTTATATTCTTAGGTTTATACCTACACTTACACACATCTATATTTTGGGTAACAAACTTACTATTCGTGTTTACAATGGACTACCACATCACGAAACAACGATTATTCATTCTTCCCTTACCGCCTCTCTTGGTTTTAAATTAGGATGGGTATAATATTTTTATATGTTATATATGATATTAATTATCTCTTATGCTTATGTAATTATTATATAAAAAAATACCTACACGCTTCCCATTTTTTGTAAAAAATATATCTTCGTTTGTGGACGTGTGGAGTACAACCTCCTCAAAGTGGTGTAACTCATTCACACATTACATGGAATGTGATTAAGGATAGGTTTAGTGAAAATATATGATATATATGACATAATAATTCTAGTATAATGCTATTATATATATATATGTGTGTGTGTGTGTGTGTGTGTGTCCTTTAATTTCTTTCTTTCAATACATCATGATAATTGAAACACTATTCATGCGTACGTAGGACCTAGGGTCTCTATGAACAATGTATTCCATTTAAAATTTCTATCTTTAATAGATTATTATAAATAATTATATACTGAATATATATGATTTTTATATCATTTTTTACATTCTTTAAATAATTAAATCATGATCCATGTAATAGGACGAAGAATAATAATTGAAAACTTATAAGAAAAACAAAGAAGATATAATTCAAAACATAACACTAACATGGAATTGTTATTAAATGGGTAATGTCGAGTCATTATAAAATCATATATGGAATTATATATAATAATACAGTTTAATGTTATATTTATAACGAATTTATATTTATTATGTAAGAGGTTTGAACTAGTATGACAAGAGTCAAGACATAAGGTAAGGGTTTCCACATCTCACTTTTATTTCTATGAAATTTATGCCTTATTCAGAGGTCATTTATTTTGTGTGGTTTATATACTACACACGAATATATAATATTATTATTATAAAATATATGGGTATTTACATATCCATTTTATGATCTCTCTTTCATGGGGTTTACATTTCAAATTTTACAAAAATAATAATGTAATTCTATGTTCATTTCCCTTTTTGAGACACATGCCGTGTTACACACATATATTATTCTATGTGGTGAAAACCACCACCACATGAAATTTTATATCATGAATATAATTCTTTTAATGATACTTTAGGCTTTAAAAAAGTTTATTTTTTACATGGTATTACAATTCAATGTAACCTTGCAGTAAGTGTTTATTTCAACAATCTCATCATTCATTAAGATTGTTTATAATTATGATTAAATTAATGAAATATTATGATTTTTTATTCATGACCACTCATTAATTTCATTATCATATGTTTAGTCATTATATATTCATGCAATGGTATCATTTTTTCATTATTTTGTACTTTATATAATTAATGAAATGTTTTCATGAAAATATGACCTTATTTATCTCTTGGGATAGAAATCCGTTTTATTCAAAAACCATGTTTCCAAAAAAATTACGATTTTTCACAAAATTTTCATAAATTATCTTCAAGGAAAAATTATTTTAAATACCTTTTATGGTTTTCAAATCTCTGTTTAAATAAAAATGTTTTCCAAAACATTTTATGTTTTAAAAATAATTTTTCCATGTAGAACAAATATTTTCCTAAAGAAATGGTTTAAAAAGATATTTCCAAATCAATTTCCATATAAGGTAACACACATTGGTGTTTATAATTCGTTATGGGGATAGTATTTAAGGGCACCATTCATATTCTTTCTCTAAATGGTTTTCTTTAAGGGATGATGTCTCGGACACTCGTTTCTCTTCCACAAGTTATATTCTCGCAAAACTTGTTTCTATTCAAGGGTTATGATTTTATGAAATGGCTATGAAACCAATATCATTTCCATAGGTTTTGATATGGTGAAATTTTTGTGGGACCCATTTCATTTCATGGGTTTTGATATGATGTTTTTAAACCCATATATTTTTATGGATAATGATATAATGAAGCTTTTATTATCATGTGGAATATGTATGTATGAATTTATTATATAATGGGTGGGACCTATATATACATAAAATTAATTGGGTGATTATTTCTATCTCATGATATAATTATGGGAATAAAGTTAAAGGGATTGATCCACTATGGAATATGATGAAACCTGATCCACTGTTGGAAGCTGAAGAAACCTAATCCACTATGGGAAGTTGGGGAAAATGATACCTTATATGGAAAGCACTATGATTGGGGATTGTTATGTGTCCCACCAAGTACACTACTACAAAGACGCCTTTTATCAGAGCTAAAAATGGAATTTAACGGTGCTATAAAAGCGCTGTTAAAGCTGGCATAGATAAAGGGGGTCCCCTTAATCAATGCTCTAAAAAGCGCCGATAAAACCCCTTTCATCAGCACTGAAAAAAGGCGCTGATAAAAGGGGTCTTTTATTAGCGCTAAAACAAAGCACTGACAAAAGGTTCCTTTATCAGTGCTTTATTTCAGTACTTCCTCCCATATTCCCCCATGTGCACGCGCCCCTGCCTCCATCAGGATTTGAACTCAAGACCTCCCCTTTGCGTGCCTAAGTCCTTACCACTCCTCCATTTTGATTTGTTTTCTATTTCATGATATCTATATATATGTATATACTTATATATTTAGTAATATTTATTCGTATAGTAAAATATATTTATACTAATATATATATAGTTATATTATAATATATATATATTGTTATATTAATATATATATATTTAGTTAAATTTATTTGTATAGTAATATATATTTATATTAATATATATAAATATAGTTATATTAATATATATATAGTCATATTAATATATATATATGGTTATCTTAATATATATATATATATAGTTATATTTATTCGGATAGTAATATATATATATATTAATATATATATAGTTATATTAATATATATATATATAGTTATGTTAATATATATATATTTATAGTGATATTAATATATATATTTATAGTGATATTAATATATATATTTATAGTCATATTAATATATATTTATAGTAATATTAATATATATATATTTATAGTAATATTAATATATATATATATATGTAGTTATATTAATTTATATAGTTAGATTAATATATCTGTATATATTGTTAGATATATATATATATAGTTAGATTAATATATATGTAAATAAATATTCATATATTTTTATTTTAAATAAAATAGATATTAGTTATTATTTAGATAAAGCTAATATATTTTATATGTAAACATATTTTATTATTTATATTTATAATAAAATTTTTATGTGTGAATATATTAAAATTTTTTAGATATTATTATATATTTGATTATAAATAGAAGTGAATTTTAAAAAATGATGAAATATCAATGACATAATACCAATATGAATGTAATACCTTGGAATAAATTCATTCCCCACTAAAAAAATCCAATAATACCCCTTTAAATGTGGCTCAAAATCCCCAAAATATTAATAAATCGGGGTACCCCGACTAAAAAATAGTTTTGGAGGCCTTCTGGGCCTTTTTTGTCCGCAAAAAAACCTTAATCGTGGTCTCCCTGGTCCTAGCGGCATAGAGGTCGTCGCAGGCATCGATTTCATATGTGGTAGAGCTCAAACAGAAAACCAGATCAAAAGTTATGGCCGTTTGAAGTTCGAGTTGCATTTTCAAAATATTTTGGACCTTTTATTAATTTTTTTAATATTCAAATTGTTATTAAATGACCATTACTCTATAATAATTAGAAAATTATTAAATAAAAATATTTTTTTTAATTTTTTAATAATCCATTTTCACTAAATATCTTATATATTATGTATATTAACTGAAAATGTCTATTTATACTTATCTAAAATATATTCAAATATTATATATTATATTTATATCTATATAACTATATTTATATATTTATATATTATTTTTAATTAATTTTGTTGATGTCGACCCTTTATTAGTTCTTTTAAAAGCACCGATAAAGGCCCCCTCTTTATTAGTGCTTTTTTTAGTGCTGATAAAGGCACGCCCCTTTATCAGCGCTTTTTCATTAGCACTGATAATGGTTGGTGCTGGGAAAAACTGTTTTTGTGGTAGTGGTAGGTGTAGTCCCCATGAAGAACCCTTATAATTTTTGAAAATACCCCTTGGATTATAGGGAATGATATTACATGTTTATGTGCCTGCCACAATTCCATGTCTAATTCGTATGTTATGATTTCATGGATTATTCTCTTTATTTCCTTATGATTAATGTATTATTTATTTCTATTATATGTTCCATAGTTGATGTCTAGGATCTTTGATATGCAGGGTATGATATTCTAAGGTTAAGCTCACATTCTCATACCCTATTCTCATGTTTATGTTTACATATCTCCCTTGTTTACCCCTACCGAGCATTTGAGATCACCCCATTTAATATTTCTTTCCCCTAGATATAAAGATATGAATTATGTATTTTATTTTTAAGTAGGGTTATATTCATTAAGAACCTAGTGGGAGACAATGTATCTGACTTATGTGCCAGTGTTTCGATTTCCATGATTCCAATGGCACCAAAGTAATAATGTTTTTGGGAATCTGTTTGTATAATGTATTAAGTATTCCACAAAAATGATGTAATTTTAATGTATTTTAAGTGAGGTTCACTAAACCTATACCATGAGACTGTGAAAAAGAGTACAAAATGATAAATATTGAAGTGTATTGTGAATATTCACTCTAGATTTATAGATGTTTTATGCCATGTAAGTTCTCACTACCTCAATTATTAAATATTAAATTAAAAATAAAATACATTGTGGTATGATTATTTTATCCAACCTATACAAATATTATTCATGGTTTCTAGGAATTCACTCCTTAAATATCTAAATCCTCTACCTATAGTATAATTATATGAGATGATAGGATGGATTATTCATATTTATGAAGGTCTCGCATCAATTTTTTATTGGGAAACATCACTTAATTTCCAAAATAATTATATGATCATATTATCATATATGGTTAATTTGAAGCTCCCTATGAGAAATACTCCCATAGAATGAGTTTAAAACTGTTCGGATTTTATTTATTTAGGGGTAGGGGAGAATATGAAAACATAATGGTTTACTATATATAATCCCCTTAAAAAAATTATATGTTCAATAGGTTTCTCCGAAAACATAAAAAAATGAAAATTAACCATGAAATATTTAAAAATATTAATATAAACATTGTAAATTATCTATAAAACTGAATGTTTTAAGTATGGTTAACCACATTACAAAATATATTTAGAAATAAAAATAATGATAAAACACAAAAAAAATCAATTATTTTACCTCCTAACTAATAAATTCATTTCATACATAAAAATATATTTTACTAAACATTTTCTTTTTAGTGTGATGAATTTTATTATATTATTTTTAAATAATCATATTTATTTATAATATATACTTGAATTATATAATTTTAAAAAATTTCTTAAGCATGATGAAGGTTTTCGAATTACTCATACTTGGAAAACAAGACACATGATAGACTATAGATACCTAAATCCAACCATAATTACTTGATATCTTGGACCCTTAGGGTATGAATCAGACATGTTTGACAATTATGATCTTGGAAATAATTATATTATGTTATATTATGTTTTTTATTATCTTTATCTTTAATTTTAATGAGTTGGGATTCTTGTATGACCCCATCTGTCTTATCCTTGTTTTTCATTTTTTTTCATTTACTTTTTTTTAAAGTGGAACTGACCCTCTCCTGTTTCCTATTAAAATTATTTTTTATCAAATTTTTTAATAGAACCAGATGAAATTATTTTCATATTTATAATTTCAATTTTCAAATTATCTAATGGGGTGAATTCATTTTTTAAGTGTATAATTAAGTTATCATGGTAACTATTAATTACCATAGTAAAACTATTATTTTTCAAAGAATGATACTTATATAAATAACTTTTTTATTTTTAAATTAATTGGATATATTTTAAATTATGAATTATATATGATATTTATAAATATATAAAATTAAATATACATTCATGTAATTTATAATTAAAATTAAATAATATTAAGAGTAATTAATGATAAAAATTACTTTTTTCTACAAACCAGTTTTCTAGAGATTAATTATTTTAATTTATGTGTTAATGTTTGCATATTTATGAATTTAATTAGATTATATGGAACACAAATTTTGATTTGTACTGTCAAAATTTTGGTAAGAAGGCTCATATTATATATTTAGTATTAAATTAATTACCATTTTTAATTATTAGTCAAGATTAGTATATGTTAAAATGGTTAATATAATGTGGATTGAATTTTAAAATATAAACTCAAAACATAGTCCTTTTAGAATGCATTGGATAGGTTTGAAAGTTAGACCTATATTTCTCAATAATATTTCACCACCTTACTCCCTTAACCCCAATAAAATTCTATTCTTACCCCTTACCTAACCTTATTTTCAAAGGATTTTCCCTTCTTTTTTATCTATAAAAGAAGCTCATCGACACCCCATTTATCCGCACATTATAAATAACTATACAGACAAAAAATCTACCCTATTATCTCATACACTCTCTCCACACATCCAATAATCCTTGGTATTTCCAATATATCAGAATAAATATCCTCAAGGTGTTTCCTAAGGGAGAACATCTTAAGGGAGAGGTGATGTTCTCAACCAAGCTCTCTTAGTTATGTTCTTTCCTTAACCACACAATCCTAATATATCTATCATATTATCACAACATCAGTTTGACTAATATGATGAAAATTGTTAATATTAAGTGAATATATATTTTTAATCTTCTTTCAAAACCATTCTAAAAATTAAGATATCATTATGTATATGTCACAAACTGACTCGTACCGGGGCTCAAGCCGCTACTACCCCAAGACTGCTTCCATAGGCTAAGGGCTAGTGACCAGCGCCAAAGTCATAAAATCTCAGGGAGGCCTTTCCTTAAGTACCGATATGCACAGACGTAACCAACTCAATGGATAAGTGCATAGGGAAAGGAAAACAAGATATAACAATAATATATATATATATATATCACAAATATGCATTGACCTCTAAATAGTACATGTATAGAAAAGTAAACTAAAAAGGGGAAGGGAAAAAATACACCCCCAACTAGAAAAGTGCCACAACCTGGTGATAGGTGAAAAAGAAAAATAGCTGAGAGAGCCCTGATCATGGATCCCAAGATACGACCAGCGCACATGGTCCAAGCACCTAGTATCCCTATGTTTCTAGGAAGTTACGATCAACCTATGTTTAGTATTCAAGGGAACACTGAGTGTAGGAAAATCCCCACAGGGGTGAGTATAAAAATACTCAGTAGGATTCCCCAAAGGATCAAGGGAGCAGCAAGTGAACTACTAAAGAGGGAAGCTGTAGATAGATCAACGTACAGTGAAATAGTATAGCTCAACCCAATAAAGAAGTGAAGTAAGCTCATCCAAACACGAGGATCTAGAAACGGTGAGAATGTTAACTTATCATTGAGTCTTCAATAACTATAGTAGGAGAGTAGACACATCTAACCACGATAATCTAGACATGTAAATAACATGGCATACCCCATTCATCTTCACCGCTCTAGGGAAGAGAGTAACCAAATCCCAAGAAGTGGGTACTGCAATACGATATATATGAACAACCAAATATGCCCAAATGAGAGAGTAAGGGGATCTCTATATCACTGGATCAGCCCATAAAAACTGTCTTTAACAGTTCTAGAAGTAAACACCATTGATGCCCAACATCCCACACACCTTCCCTGAACAACAAGTCAAAGGGTTCAATCACCACAATTTGATATTATTCTCTTTAGGTGGTTCTTTCTAGCCCGCACGGTTTTAGGTTTCATCGCAAGGACGTGTCTTGGTGGGAAAAGTTCCCTTCTTTATTGAGAGTCTAATGTCACATCAAGCATGTCTCGCCACTATGATGCATAGTTGAGAGACCGTGTCACAATGATGTGAATCCACTATCCAGCCTTGCTGGAGGATATACTCAAAAAAGTTATCAGCAAACCCACTGTCCCGCCCAGCTAGAGGGTAAGCTCTAAAAGAGTAACTGGAAAATGCCACCGCCCAGCCCAACTAGAGGGTAAGCCCTGAAAGATATTGTAGACGCCGGAAAAGTCCGTTGTTCCCAAACGAAGCTCCGGATGCGGAAAGCGAGGTCCTATTTGGAGTCGGAAGGATGTTTCGGAGGGCCCGGAGGCCTTGCGCGGAATTTCAGAGGCCCGCGCGCAAAGGTGATGTTCCGCGCGCAAACCCCCCGGGATGCGCGCAATGAGCCGGTCCGGCGCGCAATTTTGCGCGCCGCGGGTCCGCGCGACTCCCTTGCGCGCCGCGCCCGATTCCGCGCCCGCGGGGGGAATTTCGCGCTCGCACCCTGGATTCCGCGCCCGGGGTTGCCTATAAATACAAGGCGACCCCCAACGTTTCAAGGGTTGCTGGAAGTCGAAACGTCTCCCGTGCGCGCAATTCAACCCCTTCCGCGCGCAATGACGAACTTCAGGTAACCTCCTTTCTTTCGCGCAAGAAAGCCTCGGGGTCCGCCTTCGCGCGCAATCCCCGCTGGCTCCTTTCATTTGAATAAAAACTCACCCTAAGGCCTTTGCGCGCAAAAGAACCCGCTTGCGCGCAATTGCCCCCGGGGTGCGCGCAATCCGGCCTGATTGCGCGCACCCCCCCTTCTTTCAAGTGGCCATTCATTAGAGAATGAGCCGTTGCCCCCGCGCGCTATCCGAAGCCCGGTGTGAGCAATCTCAAGCATCCGCGCGCAAGGCGCTGGCCCAATTGCGCGCCAGCCGCCCCGATTGCGCGCCGGACCGCAGTTTTGCGCGCAAAGCTTCCTTTTTGCGCGCAAACTGCCAGGGTCGTCCCCGTTGACCTCCTAAGGGTACCCGCCTGTGTGGCACCCGATGATTCTCATCCCGGGTGCCCGCACCGTGCGTTGTCTTCCCGTGCGGCCCTCCAGGCTTGCGCGAAGTGACACGCACCTATGTCCAGCATGACGTTAAACTGCATACTCGTCCAGCATGACGTTAAACTGCATATACGTCCTGCACGACGTTAAACTGTACATCGTCCGCGCTGCAAGACGTTAAACTGCCAAGTGCTTCGTCCGGCAACCTATGCCCAGCATGACGTTAAACTGCACACCCGTCCAAGCTGCACGACATTAAACTGCCTAGCCCCCATCGTCCGTGCTGCAAGACGTTAAACTGCCAAGTGCCTCGTCCTCAACACATGACGTTAAACTGTACTTCGTCCGGCAAGACGTTAAACCGTCCGCTTCGTCCTCAACACATGACGTTAAACTGTACTTCGTCTGGCAAGACGCTAAACCGTCCGCAACCTAATCCCGTGCTCCGCACGCAGGGTCTCCCCCGGTTTGGACGTGGCCCCCACCCGCTCGTCTCTGCAGGGATGTCGGGATTGTCCCCCTTTTGGGACGATTTAATGGGAGTGGCTTTTCCCTACGGGGGCAGGGTATTACAAACCCCTAGTTTCTCGTGGGAGGCTGCACATGTGTATCTCCATTGCACCTCCCCACTGCCGAAGCCAGTAGAGGGTCTGACTGGGATCGAGGTGTCTTTTGCTTTCGGTCCAAGTCCCTTCCAACTGAGTTTTGCAGTATCCGGGCTGCCCCAAGTGCGTAAGTCCTGACAGAATGAACTACGTGGACTTTGATCCCTGTCTTCTATACAGGGTACGTAGGAAGCCTCCCTGAGGCCCAAGCCCACCACCTGGTCGTTCCGGTCGTATTTACGTCCGTTCGTCCATCAGTGGACCCCTCCAGGGTTCACGCTTGCGTCGATTCACCTATGAATCCGCCCCTGTGGAAGACTGCCCGTGTGTATCTCCACGGTGCCTCCCCACAGCCCCCCTTTTCCATTTCCCCTTTTATCGTCCAGCATGACGTGAAACTGTGATCCACCCGGCCGTTCCATCCCCCCTCCGTGCGAGGTGGTTCGGTTCAATCCTCCGCCCGGCGGCCTCGACCTCTTCGTGAGTCGGCTTGCCGACGTCCAGCATGACGTTAAACTGTATACCCGAACTACGTTGACTTTGATCCGTGTTAACGCGCGGTACGTAGGAAGCCCCTCTGGGGTCCAAGCTCTTCACTTCATCATCCATCCTGATCCTTACCCGGGCCGCCACATCCCGGTGGGGTCATGCCACTTCACTTCACTCCACGTTACTTGGGAAGCCGCCCATGTGCTGGCCCCAGCGTCGGAGGTTCCCCGCAAGGGGTTCTGTCATCTGATCCACTTTTCGTGTTGATCGGTCCGATGCCGTCCCCGCTGGACGTTAAACTCGCGGCATACCCCGTGTTAAACACGGGAAGCTGAGGAAAACCTCAGGTGACACAGTTCCCCGCACCTAGTACGGGATGCCTCAGGCCATCGTGCCTTCGAGAAGCCCTATTAGGGACGGAAGACAGACGTGCAGAGCCGCAGTGTTACGACACGCCCCCAGCACCCAGAGCCACCCGGCCTTCTCACCGCAGGTTGCTGCCCCGCCCAGACTCCTTGGAACGTCCGGGCGGAAGCAGCGTAATTAACCGGTGTCCATGAAGATATGGCGCCGGGAACGAGATTCACGAACATTCTTAAGTCTATGAGGGAGACCCGGATTAGGCGACAAGTTCCGAGGAGACGTCCAAGGAAGGAGAAGCCGACATCCCATCATCCCGGTTTCGATCAAGGAGCAGACGCCCCTGAATAAGGGACGGATGCCGCCCGCCCTTGGAAAGCGGGACTGCGGGACCACAAGCCGCGCGCCCATCCCCTCGGGTTGACGGGTGCACGCGCGAACGCGTCCTGGCGGAACAGCGTAACCCGACGCACATCCGCACCGAAACAGAAAAATGGTGAACCCGACGTGAATCTCTTCTCCTCGATACAAAGACCGATGGCTTTCAGAGGTGTTGGAAGACCGGCGTGTTGCCCGGCCAAGCATTCAGTCTTACCCGCCAGGGGCTGGGGAAGGGACATCGGGCACTCCGTCTCGCAACGTCGAGGGCCTGGGTTCCCCCCACGGAAGGCGTCGTGGCGCTAATGGTTGGTTGTCGATTCCTTTTTCCTGTCAGTATTAATGGGTCATTCTCCCTGCTTGCAGAAATCAGGTCGCCCGATCTAGTGCCCGAACGCCACCCGCCCACTGGCGCAGGGACAGGGGAAACACCGACGCGGCTGCTCCGCGCGGTCCCGCCCGTTCCGCAGCCGTCCCAGCAGCCGCAATTGCGGGACGACCACGCCCTCTCTCCCCCTCGGAGGTCATCCAGAGAAGGGTGATCAACACCCTGGTGCGGAGATACGAGGAAGAGGGAGTCATCCCCACTAGGGAAATGGCTCGCCTGGACCTTGAGGAGGCTGCGCCTCGCCACCACCGCCGCCCCCGAGGGCCGCGCAGGGAGGCACCGCTGCCTACCTCAACGTCCAATCGCTTCGGGAGTTTATCCCCGGAGCGCTCTGACAGTTCCCTTCCTTATGCGGATGAGGTGGGAGATGCCCAGGATCACCCTATCCGAGGTCCGCTCCAGGGATCCACGATAAGGGCTCCCGCCAGGCCACGGCGACATCGCCGCCAGGCCCCTCAAGTCGAGGAACAGGCTCTCCACCTGCCCGCGCCGCTCATCCCGGCTCGTCTGTCTCGACGCCAACGTCGGGCACGAGCGGAAGAGGATGCCCACCTTGGGGCTCTAGCAACAGCGGCCGCATTGGCCCAAGCCACTGCTGGCTCCAGTCGCCAGGCCTCTGTGCATCCTGAGCGGGGGAACTCCTATGCCCGACCCGGATCGAGGCCCCGACCGCCCCAAAGGCAGATTGGGTTGACTCTCCCGGTTGCTGGCACTGGCAGTAGCCACCGCGGACCACCTCGCGGTAGCGCTATTCACCGGCAGGATCTACTCTGTGTGGCCGATCCAGGAGGCGTGGGTCATCCCACCTTCCGATCCCGGCCCGGAGGCCTGCCCGGAATCATCTCTCCCCGCGTCCCCTTTGATATCTGTCCCGGTGCCCCTCGCACCTTGGTTCCCAGTCCTCTCGGCCCCAGCACCAGTGCGGCTGGAGGACGCCAGGACAGAGATCAGCCCTGCCCCGAAGAACCACCCAGGGGCAGGAAGGCAAGGCGTCGACGCCGAGGGAAGAATGTTGCGGAGTTCCGGACAGAGATCCGACCGGTTTGCTTCTCTGACTCAGAGGCGGAGTACGATTCGGCGACAGAGCCCCTTCCCCAATCCCTCCAGTCAAGGGCAGGGGTAGGAATGCGGCACGTCAGCCTCGTGCTCCCCGAGAGCGAGATCGATGTGATCCCCGCGTCTCTCCGAAGGTATATCCGGAGTAACGAGGGCCTGGTAGACCCCCAAGGATCAAACTTGCGGTTGGTACCGGCCCCTCCGGAAGTGCCTTCCGTCTCGATCAGAGAAACCGGAGACTTTTTCTGGGGACCGACGGTCGAACCACGATCTGGTGCGCCCTCGGCGAGCACCGATGCTACGGCAGGATGTTCGCTCGCCGGCCCGTCCTATCGTGATGTGGTAGCTGGGGCACCGCCACCCTCAGGGGGAGGCCCGGGATATGGAGGCCAATCGGCCTGCTCGCCGTATTCACCGCCGGCCAGCCCGTCGGCCCGACGGCCCGCCTCGGCACCACTACCAGTTCCCCGTCCGTTCCCAGCCATGGAAGAGGACCGAGGAGATCTGGGTCCCGAGTTTGAGTCGTGGAGCTTCTGGACCGTCCTTTCAGAGGGCCACTTCCCTGAGAAGTTTTGGCCAGTCGCAGGACCGGGCTTTGATGCACCCGAATCGCTCACCCCGGATGAGTTCGAGTGCTTCCGCCGAACTCTCCGGGAGACTCACTCCCATCTTCACTGCCTACAAATGCCATACCCCGGGAGTCAACTACACCTGGAGGATATTGGTGAGCAGTGCCGTCAAATTGACCTGGCCATGCTCCCCGCGGTCCGGCACCCCGGGTCATTTGGGCACCACGAGGCCCTCCAACAACGATGCGTTGAGTGCTTTCAAGTACTCCGCAAAGTTATCGAGGAAGCCACTCCCCACGTGTATATCCGTGGATGGGGGCAGTACGCTGCCCTACGCTTCAGTGTGATTCGCCGACAGCCCGATTCGTTGGGTGGCCCTGAGGGTATATCCCCAGGGACAGGAACAGTCAATATGGCTGACCTGTCGGGAGAGGGGAACGACTTGGAACTTCTCGACGGGGGCTTCCCCCCCGAAGACAAGCCGTCGTCAGACCCATCAGTGAGAGTTACTCGTCATCAGAGGAACCTCCTGGGGCTCCCCGCACCCACTGAAGCACTGACGTTGAGCCGAAACGTCAGCAAAGGAAAAGAGCACAGCGAGGCTATAAGGCCCGCCGACCCATCTGCCTCCATGCGGAGGGCAGAGGAGGATCCCGAGAAGGCTACGCTACGTCAGCAGCTCGCCGAACAGAAGAGGCTGGTTGACCAGCTCCTCGCCGAGCGCGCTGCAGAACGGCGGCCTGACTACGGTGATCCCAGGCCAGGACAGCAGGGACCGGAACAACCACCCCTCGATGAGACTCTCCCGGGCAACCGTGATTACGCCGTGTTCGCCGACAGGAGAGAGGCCATTGCCTACGGAAAGAGGGCGCGGTATGTTTCGCCACACCCTCCCGAGCGGCGTGACTACCCGAGAGATCCCGCTCGGATTCCTCCCGCTGCCCCAAGGGCCGCTCCGCCAGCCATCCCACGAGCTGCCGAGTTTGACGATCCGGTCGACGACCCGATTGAAGGGCCATGCAATGCGCTCGTGGTTAGAGATCCTCGCCAGGACTGGAACCCATGTCCGGACGATCCGATGGCGGCACTCATTGCCCGCTTGGAAGCCTTGGAGACTCGGCAGGTGGCGATCCCACCGGACGGCAAGCCATACCCAGCATGGGTGGATGACATGCCGGCGCCTCCGGGATTCGGGAATCCCACTTTCGCCCCCTTCAACGGGACCGGAGATCCGCCACAACATTTGGCCCATTTCAACTCGAGGTGCGGGCCTATGTTGGGGACTCCGGCGCAGCAAGAGGCCGCTAAGCTTCGCTGCTTTGTCCAGACACTGGAAGGGCCAGCATTTGTCTGGTACAGCCAGCTTCCCGTCGGGTCGATAACTAGCTGGGAGGACCTTCGTAGACAATTCCTCTACCAGTTCAGTTCCACGACCCGGAAGACGAGTATCGCAGACCTCTTCAAGTGCAAGCAGAGGCCTGATGAGCGAGTCGCGGACTTCGTCGCCCGATGGAAGGGTCTCACGTATTCCCTTGACATGCCATTGACTCAGGAGCAGTTGCTGACAATGTGCGTCGGGAACGTCAAGACCGAGCTGGTCCCTTCCCTGATCACTCAGAATTACCCCGGAGGGTTCAGGGACTTCTCAGACAAAGCTCAACGTCTTGAGGAAGCCCTGCAACAGGCCAGCCAGGCACACCCGCTGCCTCCTATGATTCCTGCAAGGAGAGCCAGCAGGGCTGAGCCCGCTGCTGTGGCCCAGATAGAGGCTCCCAGGCCGTTGGAGCTGCTGCCGGTGAGGCCAGCTCCGCAGCCTCACAGGAATCCGCCTCCACGGGCTCAGTTCCCGGCCCAGCAACGGCAGCCTCAGAACCGGCCGGCCCCTCCGCGTAATGTACCGCCACAACCTAGGCGAGATAATCAGGGTCCACCTCCTCGGCAGGCCCCTCCAGCCCCTCGTCAAGACCGCGCTCCCAGGGGCCCGCGACACCTGACGTACTCATTCCATGAGGATCAGGTCCCCGGTTATTTCCGGAGCGCCCTGGAGCAGAGGATTGTGCGATTGCCTGAGTGCTGGAGGCCAGAGGAGGCACATCTCACGGATAACCCCCGCTACTGCCCCTACCATCGGGCCCTGGGGCACACCATCCAGCGGTGCTATGTGTTTAAGGACTGGCTCCAAGACCAGATTAACAACAATGTAATCAGGTTGGGCCCAGCTCCAGCACAGGTAGCGGGCGTGTTCGTGGGATCAGATGACGATAGTGGCAACGAGGACGAATGGCAGCTGGTCTCCGACCGCGGGTCCCAGAAGTATAATAACTGGATGGCCCGCAAGACGACCATTCGCGCCCAGGGAATCATCCGTGCGCGCTTGAATCAGCCTGAGCCCCCAGAACCTGCGGGTGCTGCTTCGGCATCGTCGTCCCAGTCTGCCTCCTCCAAGAGGAGCAAACGGCGGCAGCGCAAGAAGGAAGAGCGCGCCCCGCCAGTTCCGCCACTATCCCGTACTCTCGGCGATTTCATGCCCCCGGAGATGGGGGTCCCTCCTCGGATCCGCCCGGTGATGGATGATTCGTCCGATGACGGTATTGGGTACGCTTCGGTTAACACCGTCGAGCTGGTAAATCCCTTTTCGGTTCCCGACGTTGAAGAACACCAGGTGGACCTCCCTAGCGTCCCCGGTCGTCGCCACCGTCGGAAGAACCGCAGCAGCAGGAGTCGCCGGGGCACAGCCGTCGATACCTCCGGCCAGGCCGTGCACGCCACTGAGACTAGGCAGCAGGCTCAAGATCGAGCTCAGCGTGCGCAGGCCCCCCATTCGGGGATGACGGATTCGCCTCCGCCACTGTTTGTGGTGTGGGACCAGGCAGAACCGCCTCAGCCGCGTCGCGACCAGCTCCGCCCTGCCACAAGTCCATCCCGGCCTCCTGACCCCAGTACGGTGACCATTTCCCGGACTGCGACCAGTGAACAACGGGATGCGCCAAGCACCAGTCGGCCGCCGACCCAACCGGTAAGGCCCGTCATGCCACCAACCGCAGAGCAACCTCCTGCAACCAGGAGCTCGCGCTTGGCCAAAAAGTATGATGTCCTGAAGCACTTGGCCGACATCCCAGCAAGGCTCTCCATCCTTGAGGCTCTGCGCATGTCATCTGAGATGCGTGAGGCACTCGCTGAAGCCCTGAAGAGCCCCCTCCAGTTTGAGACAGAGGTTGCGGCTGCAGAGGCCTTTCACGCCGAAACGATCGAGGACGCCGAATGTCAGGCAGTTATCTCGTTCTCTGGTAAGGATGAAGACCCTCCTATACAGGGACACATTCGTCCGCTGTATGTCACTGGCCAGTTCAATGGCCATGAAGTCCGGCGTTGTCTTGTCGACACGGGGTCCGGGATTAACCTGATTCCAACTCGGACGCTCCGGAGATTGGGGTTGTCTGAGGATGACTTGATTCTCTCCGACCTCAGGATCCAGGGGTACGACCGCACCGAGCAAACCCCGGTTGGCAAGATACGTTTGAAGACCCAGTTCGGTGACTTGGTTGCCAACACCGAATTCATGGTAGTCTCTCAGGACACTGCGTATAACGCATTGATGGGCAGGCCATGGCTTCACCTTCACGCGGCGGTTCCCTCGTCATACCACCAATGCCTCAAATACTCCCTTAATGGTCGAGTAGGCGTGCTCCAAGGAGATGCCTCTCCTTTTGCCTCATGTGAAGCCCGTTATCTGGACGCGGACTATTACAAGAGCAAGGATAAGCAGATCCTGGCAGGTGAGGTTGAGCCTGTCGCTGTTGTAAGCGATCCCTGGGCAAGTCTGGATGACGCTTACGTCCTCCCGATTCACCGGTTGGACGTCGTCATGGTCTTGACGGTCCGCGAGTCTCCTGATGAGACGGCCGCGACCGCCCGCGCCAGCACCAGTGGCCCAGCAGGACCTGGTAGCCCCAATGCAGTTGCCAACGCAGTCTCTCCCGTGGACGATCCCTCCCCGAGTGGAGAGGGTATGGAAGACGCACCCCCAGCCTTTGAGGAGGGCGTCCCCGCCACGGTCGATGAGTTAGTACAGGTGAACCTTGGAACCGAGGCCGATCCAAGACCCACGTTGGTTAGTGCCGCCATGCCCTCTGAGGAGCGGCAGCAGTACGTGGACTTTCTCAGGCAGCACCGCGATGTGTTCGCTTGGGGCTATGACGAGATGCCGGGGCTAGATCCTCAGGTAGCCGTCCACCGCCTTGGTCTCCCGGCGAACCATCGCGGGTTCAAGCAGCCTCCCAGGAAAATGCACCCATCCCATGGTGCCATGGTTGAGGCCGAAGTTGACAAGCTTATCAAAGCCAACTTCGTGAGGGAAGTTCAGTACCCCAAATGGCTGGCCAACATTGTGCCGGTCAGGAAGAAGAACGGGCAGATTAGAGTCTGCATCGACTTCCGCGATCTCAACCGCCACTGTCCGAAGGATGATTTTCCCCTTCCAGTGACAGAGCTGTTGATTGATGCCACGGCAGGGTTCCAAGCCCTCTCCTTCATGGATGGATACTCCGGATACAACCAAATTCGGATGGCCCCTGAGGATGAGGAGTTCACTGCCTTTAGGGCCCCCCAAGGTACCTTTTGCTACCGGGTCATGCCCTTCGGCCTGAAGAATGCAGGTGCCACCTACCAACGGGCGATGCACGGCATATTCAAGCCAATCCTCGGCACAGTGGTGGAATGCTACGTCGACGACTTGGTTGTCAAATCGCGCCAGCGTCAGGACCATCTCAAAGATCTTGAGAAAGTGTTCAGCTTCCTCCGGTCTCGCTGCCTGAAGATGAACCCGTTGAAGTGTGCCTTTGGGGTCACCTCCGGAAAGTTTCTTGGATTTGTGGTAAGATACCGGGGTATTGAGATTGACCCAGAGAAAATCAGGGCGATTAGCCAGATGCCTCCCCCGGGTACCGTCCGGGAACTGCAAGGGTTCCAAGGCCACTTAGCCTATATACGCCGATTCATCGCGAATCTGGCCGGCAAGTGTAAGCCCTTTTCTCGGCTTATGAAGAAGGGTGCCACCTATGTATGGGATAAAGAGTGTCAGACCGCTTTCGAGGAAATCAAGCAGTACCTGCTTCAACCTCCGGTCCTGATGCCGCCCGTATCCGGAAAGCCGCTGGTCCTTTATGTGACCGCCCTGGAACGGTCCCTGGGTGCCCTTCTCGCCCAGAAGAACAACGAGGGAACAGAGAATAGCCTCTATTACCTCAGTCGCATGCTCCTCGATGCGGAGGTTAGGTATTCCCCCATCGAGAAGAGCTGCCTGGCGCTCGTATTTGCCGTACAGAAATTACGGCACTACTTGCAGCACCATGAGGTACAGTTGGTTTCTCGGGTAGACCCGTTGAAATATATCCTGAGCCGACCTATGTTGACTGGCCGTCTAGCGCGGTGGGCTGTGATTCTCCAGCAGTTCGACATCAGGTATGTGTCTCAGAAGGCCATCAAAGGGCAAGCGTTGGCAGACTTTCTGGCCGCTCACCCGACCTCCGCGGATCAGCCGCTGGATCTAGGCTTTCCTGATGAGACCATTCTCTCGGTTGATCGAGCCGATCCATGCTGGCAGATGCACTTTGACGGTGCCTCCCGGAGCCCCACCGGTAGAAGACTCGATAATCCTGAGCTCAATAGAGTGGGCTTGGGCATCGTCTTCATTACCCCGGAGCGAGCCGTGCTGCCATACTCTTTCCTGTTGTCAGAGGGCTGTACCAACAATGAGGCGGAATACCATGCCCTCATCACCGGCCTCGAGTTAGCTCTCGAGATCGACGTGCCCCGTCTGTGCGTGAAAGGGGACTCCGAACTGGTCGTTAAGCAGATCAATGGCGACTATGTTGTCAGGAAGCCGGAACTTGTGCCATTGTTGGAGTGCACCCTCCTTCTGATGGCCCGGTTCCCTTCTCGGCCAGAAATTGTCCATATTCCCCGGTCGCAGAACGGTCGAGCAGATGCTTTGGCCAGCCTGGCTGCGTCACTTGCGGAACCTGAACAGGACAACCTGATCGTCCGCGTGACGCGCCGCAGGCTCATCGCTCCCGTTATCCCGGAAGAAGATCGCGGCCCGTTGGTAAGTAATCTCACCACGATTGCCCCTATGCCCGGAGCCCCGAGTACCCCAGATATAGCAGTCGGATCAGCCCCTGATTGGAGGACGCCTTTGGTTGAGTACCTCCAACATGGCATTCTTCCGTCAGATCGGGCCGAGCGCGAGCGAGTTCGACGCCGCGCATCGCAGTTCGTCCTCCAGAGCAGTCCCGGCCTGGAGCAGATCCTCTACAAACGCGGATTTGATGGTGTTCTCCTCCGTTGCCTTCAGGGAGTTGAGATCCCACGAGTCATGCAAGAGGTTCATGCTGGTTCATGCGGCGCCCACCAGACTGGGCCGAAGCTGTCCCACCAGATTCGGAGGTTGGGATACTTCTGGCCCTCTATGATCCATGACTGCATCGAGTACGCCAGGAGGTGCCATGCGTGCCAGGTTCATGCGAACTTTGTGCATCGGCCGCCGGAGCCTCTCCATACCACAAGGTATTCCTGGCCCTTTGCAGTCTGGGGACTGGACGTTGTGGGACCTTACCCGCCGACGACAGCTCGCCAGTGCCGGTTCATTCTGACCGCCACGGACTTCTTCTCCAAATGGGCAGAAGCGATTCCGCTCAGAGAGGTCAAATCCTATTCGATCGCTGACTTCGTGACCTCCAACATCATCTATCGATTTGGAGTGCCTCACGCTATCCTCACGGATAACGGAACCAATTTCCGAGCAGCCGAGTTGAAGAAGTTGTACGCCAAGTATAACATCCGCTCGAACCATACATCTCGCTATCATGCGCAGGCAAATGGACAGATCGAGGCGTTTAACAAAACCCTCTCTAACATTCTGCAAAAGATGGTTGGTCAGAACAAGAAGAGTTGGCCGGACAAGCTCCCCAACGCCCTCTGGGCTTATCGGACGACGACTCGCAATTCCACCCAGATGACCCCTTATTCCCTGGTGTATGGAGCTGAGGCCGTCCTGCCCATCGAGATCCAGTTACCGTCCTTGCGCACTGCGGTCTACGACCAGCAAGCGCCGGGCAGAGTTGCTGAAGCCCGTCTAGTCGAGTTGGAAGCACTGGATGAGAATAGACTTCGCGCTTTGCACAACTTGGAGAGGCATCAAAGCAGGATGGCTCGAGCTTTCAACAAGAAGGTTCGCCTCCGCTCCTTCCTGCAGGGTGATCTAGTGCTAGCCCTAAGAGCACCGATGATCCCCGGCAGGAAGCCGCCCAAGTTGGAGCCCAAGTGGGAGGGACCTTTTGTTGTCCACAAGGTCTATCCCAATGGCGCGTACTCCCTAGCGACTATGGATGGTGAGCGTGTCACTCCTCCCACCAACGCTAGGTTCCTCAAGCAATACTTTGCCTGAGTGTCACCACGTCCTGCACGACGTTAAACTGCATTCGTCCAGGCTACAAGACATTAAACTGTTCAGCATTCGTCCGCGCTGCAAGACGTTAAACTGCCAAGTGCTTCGTCCCGCATGACGCTAAACTGCACTACGTCCGAGCTACAAGACGTTAAACTGTTCAGCATTCGTCCTGCATGACGTAAAACTGCCACTCGAGAACTACGTGCGGCTTGATTCCCATCCTTATGGGATACGTAGGACCGCCTGAACCCTCGTGTTTCAGGCCCAGCCCCATCCTTCGGGAATTTCCATCCCATCTCGGGCCCTTGGCCCAGTTGCCCCGGGGTGTGCGGCGTATGGTGTGAGTGCGGGGCTATGCCCTCATTCACGTCGGTTTGCTCGTCACGCTGTACGCCCCCCTCCACGTTTGGGGATGCCTTCTGCTTCCCCCTTCTTTTTTCCTCATCGTCCTGCATGACGTTAAACTGCACTTCAAGAACTACGTATGGCTTGATTCCCATCCTTATGGGATACGTAGGACCGCCTGGACATCATGTTTCAGGCCCAGCCCCATTTCCCGGGAATCCCTATCCCGCGTTGGGCCTCTGGCCCCAGTTCCCCTCCTTTTTGTGCGAGGCGTATCGCGTGAGCGGGGAATTATGTCCTCATTCACGTCGGTCCACTGGCCGCGCCGTACGCCTCCCCCGTGTGTGGGACTACCTCACACCCCTCATCGTCCTGCATGACGTTAAACTGCCTTTCCAGAACTACGTATGGCTTGATTCCCACCCTTATGGGATACGTAGGACCGCCTGGACGCTTGTGTCTCAGGTCCAGCCCCGTCTCTTGGTTGATCACGGGGACCTGCCCCCCTTCGGTTGCTCTCAGGGTGAGTCCTCCGACCCTTTCCGGAGATCTGTTAACATGTTTTGGGTGCTTTGGTCTATGACTCGTAGTGTCAGATTCAATCCCGACAAGTCCTGTGTTGCTTGTCAGGCCCCGCGCTTCCTCTTGTTCGAGCCTTCACTCAATGGGATCCTCGTTAGCGGTTTGGGTACGATGCCTCAGTGCTCTCCCACCGCTCCGGGTCGATTTACCGGTGGGTCTTGGGCCGCAAATCGATATGAATCCTGCGATTGAGCGGTTGATGCTCGTTTGCTTGCCCCGTCTTAGGCTGACGCGATCGGATGTTGTGTTGCGAATGCGTCAGCAACGTCCTTGATCGCCATGTCAGCTCTCTCGGGCTCTGAACATTGGTTGCGCAGTCCTCATCACACTCCGCCTTTGTGCGTTGTAGTGGGGTCTTGACACTCTCTTCATACCGACCTCCGGTACGCCTCTACACGTTAGGCAGACCAACCAAGGTAATGATGTCGTTCGAGGCTCCCATGATCTGAGCACCAAGGATATATGCAGATATCCTCCCTAAGGGCCATGCGTAGCTGGACCCTCGTCCCCATAAGGAGGAGGGAGTCGCCCGAACAATTGCGTTCTGGGCCCAGTATATCTGGAGGCTAGCATCTCTGCCCCTCGGGTGATGGACATACGCAGACCCCTATCCCAAGACTCTTTTCCTGGAATCGTGCGTGACCGCAGGGCTGGGTATGTTCCCACCTCCGCCGTGTCCGCCGTACCGCGATAAGCGGGTTCCTCCATGGTCCGAACCACACGACCTTAAACTGTGTTGTCTGGTCCTACCACACGACTGTAAACTGTGATCGTCTTGGCCGCCCGACGAGAAACGGCACTGCATCGTGATGTCCTCCTCAGGGGACACTCATGTTGGGCGCTGGTTAATGACCACGCCATTCATCAATGCCTTCCATGGCTTGATTATTGTGGCGACGCCAGAGATTTCTCAATCACGGGCATGTCGCCGCACAAAGAAAAACCATTCATCTTTAAGGACAAACAAGAAATATCAAATGCCGCTCCTTTTGTGTGCGAGGGTCAGACCCGCACTCTTCCCCGCGCTGGTGCCCGATTGTGTTGCACCGCACTTCAAGAACTACGTGCGGCTTGATTCCCATCCTTATGGGATACGTAGGAACGCCCGGATGTTTGAAACTTCGGGTCCAGCCCCCCACCTCTTAGAGATTCCCCCTTCTCTGGGGAATCCGCCGCCTTCAGGTCACCCTCAAGGCGTGTTCCCCGACCCCTTGCCGTGGTCCACCGGTGTCAAGAGTACTCTGGTTTATTGCCAGGAGGGTCAGGATCCGCTTGGTCAGGTTTCCTCCACTTTTCAGGCTTCGTGCTCCCTTTCATTCGGACCCATCGTCTACGCCCTGGGTGGAGCCCCCGTGAACGGTTCGGACACAATGCCTCAGTGCTCTCCCACCGACTCGGGCCGGTACCCCCAATGGCCTCGGGCAGCAAATCGATATAAATCCTGCGATTGAGCGGTCGATGCTCGTTTGCTGCCTCATTCCACCAACGGTTGGTGCGATGTTGATGCTGCTTTTCCGCCACGGTCGGCAGTATTCTCATATCGTCACGCCGGTGCTCCCGGTCCTCGAGTGAATGGCCGCATGATTCACATTTTCCACCTCCCATTCTGACCAGGCGAAACCTCGACACTCTTGACACTATCCCTCAGTGCATCTTCGCATATCCAGGGGATATGACCACGATGTGGCGTGCTTTGAGCCCTTATGGTCCGAGCTCTAAGACCTTAAACTAAGATCCCCCCTTTATGGTCCGAGCTCTAAGACCTTAAACTAAGATCCTCTAGCCCTATGGTCCGAGCTCTAAGACCTTAAACTAAGATCCCCCCTTTATGGTCCGAGCTCTAAGACCTTAAACTAAGATCCTCTAGCCCTTATGGTCCGAGCTCTAAGACCTTAAACTAAGATCCTCCACCTTTATGGTCCGAGCTCTAAGACCTTAAACTAAGATCCAGCCCTTATGGTCCGAGCTCTAAGACCCTAAACTAAGATCTACCCCAAATGGGGTCCTACGTCCTGCATGACGTTAAACTGCACTCACAGAACTACGTGTGGCTTGATCTCCAGCCTGATGGAGTACGTAGGAACGCCCGGGCATTTCGACTCGGGTCCAGCCTCAGGGATCGATAAGTCCCGCCCCTCCTCGTCGCCGGCCGTCTGGCCTGACTTCGGGTAGAGTGGTGCAGTTGTGATATTCTCCCCGATTCAGCTCGGGATGCCCCATCGCAATGATGGGAAGCGACAGTTTCCTCGTCAGAGAGGTGCTGTCTGAGAATTGAGGTGACTCACGGCCAGATTAGTGCATCCGCCTAATACGCTTTCCCCACGGTGGCGCAATTTTGAGAGCGTTGGATTCTGTCCGAACAAATCGTCACTTCGCCCCACGCTTCGCATGCCCTGTTGATCTGGATTTTCCACCCTTGTGTCTGAAGGAACCCCAAAGCGGTATTCATGATGACATGTGGTCCGCCTCCTGCAATATGAATGATGGCCTTTTTCGGTCCGTCTATTGCAGTTGTTATGGTCGATCCACTGTCCGCCTACCGTCTTGGGCATTTCCTGGAAGGCCGATCGTTGTGGATGTCTGGATTCGGGACACGCGATTCACCTTTTCTCATTTCCCTATGTTCGGATAAAATCTCAACGCCCCTAGCGTTGTCCCGCTCGTGTGTTGGAACAAGTTGGGGGATGATACATTGGTTAGGTCTGAGGTCTCCTTTCCTAGGAATGACCTCCCTCTTTTCTCCAGAAACCCAGGCCCAATTATGGATGCCTGATGCTTGGTTAACACTCCCGCAAGACAACGAATTGTGGTTGAGCATGTTAAACCAAAAGACGCAGATAAATATGGCGATTCATACAAGTGGATCAAAATATTAAGTAGCGGAAGCAAATGTTCTGGGAATGGCAAAAAACAGCCCTTAGGGATTAGCGTGCTGAATGAGTCTTTCTAATGCCGCTACCCTTTGGCTGGCGGCCTCCAGGGCTGCTTCTCGTTCTCTGCGTGCCCTCTCCTCGTCGGCAGTCGCAGCACGCAGTTCGTCAATCCTGGCCTGTGCACGCTCCCGCTCGACTTGGAGTGTGACCATCTGTTGGCCCGCCTCCGTCAGCTGTACCTGAGCGTCGATCAGTTGTGCCGATAGTTGCTCCACAAGCTCGGTACATGCTGCGACGAAGGCCTCCTTCTCTGCCGCCTGCCCTTCGAGGCGCCGGACTTCCTGCTCTGCCGCGATGAGCGCCTGCGTGCTCTCCGACATGTCCCGACTTTGTGCGACGTCGGCACGCCGGCGGCTCTCGCGCATCTTCTCGGCCATGAAATCACGGACCGTCAGATGGAGGCGTTGAGCATCAGCTCCCCCGGCACACAGGAAGCGCAGCCAGGTCTGAAGTGATCCCATGCGCCCCAGCCATTCCGATGGGTCTCGCTTGAGGAAGCGCTGGATGCACTTCCACCCCCTGCGTCGCGTTACCCGGCTATCCTCGACCGCCTCCGCGTCCGAGTCATCCATCTCCTCTGGGTCGGCAGGCCGGTAGGCAGGGAAGGCAGCCAGCAGGTCTGCTGCAGGGTCCGCCCCTGGGAGGTCCTCACGAGGGATAGGTTCCCCAACATCCGGGCAACCTTCTTCTCTCTCCCCAGCGGCGCTGACACCCTCGTCAGCCCCCAACCTCTCTCCGGTGGCAGCACCGCCGACGCCCGCAGCCCCTTGATCAGCAGTTGGTGGGGCCGGCTCGGTTTGGGAAGCCTGTTCCGGAGCAGGCGGCATGTCCACCACTGGTCCACTCGTAGATGGCCCGGGTTCGGCAACCCGACGAGCCTCCGATGTTGAGATCACTGCGCAGGGCATGCCATGGTTAGTCACGGATCGTCAATGGCAAGCACCGGCAGTAAAGCAAGGAGACTTACGGGGGTTCAAAGCGTCATCGTCCGCTGCCCCGGCCGCCGCAGGAACAGCTGCAGCGGGGGACCCCTCAGCGCTTGTCAGTTCAATGATGGGTGTCTGGCCCCCGCCTTGTCCTGCTGGCGCCTCTCCTACTCCTGCCGAGGACGCTTGGCCAACGTCCGTGTGCTCCTGAGAAGGATGGAGAAACGGGTTAGAAGCTGCATAAGAGAATGGATGAAGCAAGTTGAGTAGGGATAGAAGCGGACCTCGAGGAGCTCAGTGACATCAACGTTGTCAGAGCCGGCCACCTTGCCGCTCTCCCGTGGGCTCCCCCGATGGGACCTTCCCTCGGAGCCTTCATCCTCCCCCGTCTCCTCCTCCTCCTCGGAGTCGTTACTGTCATCTTCTTCCGGCGGCATCTGTTCCGGAGCGGGCTCGAGACCGAGCATCACCTTCACCAGAAGGGATGGCTCCTCACGCTGACCACGTTGGCGCGCGTACTCGTCCATGGCCGTCAGATATGCATATTGCCGGTTGAAGTCCACCCTGTCGGTGATCTGGAGGCGCCCGACCTCTGGCAGATAGATTCCTTCTCTGAGTATCTTTCGCCAGATGACGTCGGTCCCCAGTGACTGCCGCAGGGTCATCCAGGCCGACCACAGCGCCGGGAAGACTGCATCGTGGGAGGGTTCGAGCAGACGTCTCACCTGCTTCCCGGGCCGCTCCTCGACCGCCGCATGTGCCCCCTCTATGGGCGCCGAGGTCGTAGCGGCAGCCTGCGATGCGCCCGCCGCCGAAGTCCCTGCTCGCGCCGGCCCCGCTGCTTGGCGCGCCTCCGTTCTCCCCCGTGTGGCGGCGCCTCGCCTCCTTCCTTGACGCCCGGTCTCCGCACGGGTAGCCTCGAGCCGCCGAACTAGCTTCCGCAAGAGCCCCTCAGGGTACGCGATGGCCCAGTGTTCGGCGTACTCTGTTGCCAAGCCTGCGTTAACTCCGGTAGGAGGGAGGGTGATGACGTCGCCAGAGCCGAAGGCGACGAACATCAGCCACATCTGGCGAAGGACGCAAGGGTTCGTCTCCTCCCGAACAGCAGTGAATACCCTCTTCGGCATCCGTTGAAGGCACCCGAACTGCCTGGCGAACCGGGTCGGCACGTAAGGCTCGCAGATCACCTTCCCGTCGATCCGAGTCACGAGCACCCCGCCCCGCATGTTCAGGAAGTATTCATGCTGCTCCAGCGGGCCCTGTCCGTTGTCGATCATCTGGCCGACGGGAGTGGGGAACGGGCTGAAGTTGAAATTGGCATGATTGCCAATCCGAACCCTCACGCCCTCCTCACTGAGGGTCATCGGAGCGACCCCCGCAATGTTCAGCAGGGAGGGTCGCAGGCCGTTGCCCGGAGGACTGATGGCGTTTGGGAACGTATACCCACCAAGGTGAGCAGCCACCCAGCCGTGGAAGAACTGAAAGGGCCCACAGATCCTTCGTGGCGACCCCCCTCGTGAGATGCGTCCCAGAATGGCATACAGCCTCGCCAGTACTGGGACCCCGAGGTTGTACCTCTTATTGGCAGCCATGGCGCCCGCCATCGCCAGTGTCGCCGGGCGAACGCCCATTCTCGCGTCCTGCACTGGCAGGAGCCACCCACTCAGAAAGGTGGCCAGGAACGCCGCGTACCGGACATTTGGGTCCCGGGCCTCGATGACGCGGTACCCCCATGAGCGGTAGTCGCCCGTCTCCAGGACCCGCCAGTACGACCCGTTCCGGCTCCTCTGAGCTGCGGTCGGGCACTGCTTCCCCCTGCCTGGCATCTTGACCGCCGGGTCATGCTCCAGGAACTGGCCGAACCAATCCTTGTAGGCTATGTCCTTCTGGAAGTCTTGGATCCCGAGCCGCTGCGTAGCCAGGTCAAGAAGATGCCAGGTCAGAATGGGAGTCCGTGACCTGTCCTCCCAGATGTTCTTCGGTGGCAGGAACTCATCGTACTGGTAGCCCTCCAGCGGGATACCTCCGATGCAGTGGATGTCCCAGAGACCGATGCCGACCTCCCCATGGTGAAGATGGAAGGTGTTGGTATCCGGAGACCATCGGGTGAACAGCTCCGGCCCGAGCTCAGACTGCTGGTAGAAGTGGAACTGCGACGTCCACACCGCCTCGAACAGGCCGATGTACCGCAGCTCCTCTGCGAAGTGATCGCAAGTGTGGCGTACCCAGAACGCCCAGGCCCATTCACTGGTAAAGTTGCCCCCGGATTGCAAGTCCCAGTCCTTCAGCCAGCCCTTGGTGTCGTCAGTGACACTCTGACGGTATGTGCTCGAGTAGAGGGCTGGAGAATTCTCCGCTGTAGGCTCACCCCCATCAATGGTTCGCGTCCTCGGGTTCAGGACGTAGACATCCAAGTGCCTGGTTTCCCTGGCAGGATGCCCATTGTTGGTGATGTTATAGCGGTGAAGCTCGTCCTCCCGAGTCACCCAGGTTCGCGGCGCATCAACCTCGAATCCTGGCACCGGAACCTCATCGAGGATGCCGAAGTTCCAGAGCGGCAGGTTGTCCGACAGTGGATATGTCTTCTGGGCCGGCGTTAGTAAGTCGAACAAGGATTGATTGTTAGAAACAATCTCCTTGGCTCCGTAAACCTCCTCGTTCGTCGCCATCTCGGCTCTGCGGGTGGCGGCATCCCCTTCATTTCCTCTGTGCGCGGCCATCTCGGAAGATTCGGGAGTCGTGCGGGTTAAGGGATGAAGCGTGCGGGATCAGACGAGGCTGGTGGAAAAGTTTGAGAGGCGGCGCGCAATCCAAGTGGACGACGCGCAATTGGGAAGACTGTCGCGCAAAGTTCCGGGGTTTCGCGCAAAAACAGGCGAAATCCGGACGGTTTTGCGCGCCGATCGGGCGAATTTCGCGACCGGAAGAGGCAATTTCGCGCACGAGAGCTTTGGAGCTTATCGCGCGGAAGGCCAGAGTACGGAACGCGGGACCCAGCGCCCCTATTTATAGGCGAGGCCGGGTCCGCGCTGCGCGGAAAGCGCTTTGCGCGACCGCAGCGGCGAATTTCGCGACCGGCGCCCCTTTTTGCGCGCCTAAGTCCCGCGCCGCCCAGGACTTCGGCATTCCGGCGTCTCCCTCGGAACCCGATCGTTGCGACCTCTCGCCGATCAGATTCCGAGGGGGGGCTTTTGTAGACGCCGGAAAAGTCCGTTGTTCCCAAACGAAGCTCCGGATGCGGAAAGCGAGGTCCTATTTGGAGTCGGAAGGATGTTTCGGAGGGCCCGGAGGCCTTGCGCGGAATTTCAGAGGCCCGCGCGCAAAGGTGATGTTCCGCGCGCAAACCCCCCGGGATGCGCGCAATGCGCCGGTCCGGCGCGCAATTTTGCGCGCCGCGGGTCCGCGCGACTCCCTTGCGCGCCGCGCCCGATTCCGCGCCCGCGGGGGGAATTTCGCGCTCGCACCCTGGATTCCGCGCCCGGGGTTGCCTATAAATACAAGGCGACCCCCAACGTTTCAAGGGTTGCTGGAAGTCGAAACGTCTCCCGTGCGCGCAATTCAACCCCTTCCGCGCGCAATGACGAACTTCAGGTAACCTCCTTTCTTTCGCGCAAGAAAGCCTCGGGGTCCGCCTTCGCGCGCAATCCCCGCTGGCTCCTTTCATTTGAATAAAAACTCACCCTAAGGCCTTTGCGCGCAAAAGAACCCGCTTGCGCGCAATTGCCCCCGGGGTGCGCGCAATCCGGCCTGATTGCGCGCACCCCCCCTTCTTTCAAGTGGCCATTCATTAGAGAATGAGCCGTTGCCCCCGCGCGCTATCCGAAGCCCGGTGTGAGCAATCTCAAGCATCCGCGCGCAAGGCGCTGGCCCAATTGCGCACCAGCCGCCCCGATTGCGCGCCGGACCGCAGTTTTGCGCGCAAAGCTTCCTTTTTGCGCGCAAACTGCCAGGGTCGTCCCCGTTGACCTCCTAAGGGTACCCGCCTGTGTGGCACCCGATGATTCTCATCCCGGGTGCCCGCACCGTGCGTTGTCTTCCCGTGCGGCCCTCCAGGCTTGCGCGAAGTGACACGCACCTATGTCCAGCATGACGTTAAACTGCATACTCGTCCAGCATGACGTTAAACTGCATATACGTCCTGCACGACGTTAAACTGTACATCGTCCGCGCTGCAAGACGTTAAACTGCCAAGTGCTTCGTCCGGCAACCTATGCCCAGCATGACGTTAAACTGCACACCCGTCCAAGCTGCACGACATTAAACTGCCTAGCCCCCATCGTCCGTGCTGCAAGACGTTAAACTGCCAAGTGCCTCATCCTCAACACATGACGTTAAACTGTACTTCGTCCGGCAAGACGTTAAACCGTCCGCTTCGTCCTCAACACATGACGTTAAACTGTACTTCGTCCGGCAAGACGTTAAACCGTCCGCTTCGTCCTCAACACATGACGTTAAACTGTACTTCGTCTGGCAAGACGCTAAACCGTCCGCAACCTGATCCCGTGCTCCGCACGCAGGGTCTCCCCCGGTTTGGACGTGGCCCCCACCCGCTCGTCTCTGCAGGGATGTCGGGATTGTCCCCCTTTTGGGACGATTTAATGGGAGTGGCTTTTCCCTACGGGGGCAGGGTATTACAAACCCCTAGTTTCTCGTGGGAGGCTGCACATGTGTATCTCCATTGCACCTCCCCACTGCCGAAGCCAGTAGAGGGTCTGACTGGGATCGAGGTGTCTTTTGCTTTCGGTCCAAGTCCCTTCCAACTGAGTTTTGCAGTATCCGGGCTGCCCCAAGTGCGTAAGTCCTGACAGAATGAACTACGTGGACTTTGATCCCTGTCTTCTATACAGGGTACGTAGGAAGCCTCCCTGAGGCCCAAGCCCACCACCTGGTCGTTCCGGTCGTATTTACGTCCGTTCGTCCATCAGTGGACCCCTCCAGGGTTCACGCTTGCGTCGATTCACCTATGAATCCGCCCCTGTGGAAGACTGCCCGTGTGTATCTCCACGGTGCCTCCCCACAGCCCCCCTTTTCCATTTCCCCTTTTATCGTCCAGCATGACGTGAAACTGTGATCCACCCGGCCGTTCCATCCCCCCTCCGTGCGAGGTGGTTCGGTTCAATCCTCCGCCCGGCGGCCTCGACCTCTTCGTGAGTCGGCTTGCCGACGTCCAGCATGACGTTAAACTGTATACCCGAACTACGTTGACTTTGATCCGTGTTAACGCGCGGTACGTAGGAAGCCCCTCTGGGGTCCAAGCTCTTCACTTCATCATCCATCCTGATCCTTACCCGGGCCGCCACATCCCGGTGGGGTCATGCCACTTCACTTCACTCCACGTTACTTGGGAAGCCGCCCATGTGCTGGCCCCAGCGTCGGAGGTTCCCCGCAAGGGGTTCTGTCATCTGATCCACTTTTCGTGTTGATCGGTCCGATGCCGTCCCCGCTGGACGTTAAACTCGCGGCATACCCCGTGTTAAACACGGGAAGCTGAGGAAAACCTCAGGTGACACAGTTCCCCGCACCTAGTACGGGATGCCTCAGGCCATCGTGCCTTCGAGAAGCCCTATTAGGGACGGAAGACAGACGTGCAGAGCCGCAGTGTTACGACACGCCCCCAGCACCCAGAGCCACCCGGCCTTCTCACCGCAGGTTGCTGCCCCGCCCAGACTCCTTGGAACGTCCGGGCGGAAGCAGCGTAATTAACCGGTGTCCATGAAGATATGGCGCCGGGAACGAGATTCACGAACATTCTTAAGTCTATGAGGGAGACCCGGATTAGGCGACAAGTTCCGAGGAGACGTCCAAGGAAGGAGAAGCCGACATCCCATCATCCCGGTTTCGATCAAGGAGCAGACGCCCCTGAATAAGGGACGGATGCCGCCCGCCCTTGGAAAGCGGGACTGCGGGACCACAAGCCGCGCGCCCATCCCCTCGGGTTGACGGGTGCACGCGCGAACGCGTCCTGGCGGAACAGCGTAACCCGACGCACATCCGCACCGAAACAGATATTAGTGAATGTCACTGCCCAGCTGTGTTGGAGGGTAATCCCTAAAAGAGTAACTACAGAAGACCTCATCCCAGCCTCACAGGAGGGTAAGCCCAAAAGGCAAAGACGGACACCACTGCCCAGCCTCACTAGAGGGTAAGTCGAGATTGCTTTGCTGATTTTGAAAACATCACTTCCATCACTTTCATCATCAAACATCACCTTATATAGACACCGCACTCAGAACATCTCACATCGTACCTCGGATTCAACTGCAGAGGGAACCATAGTGTTGTACGCAGAGAAGCATTCAGGATAGGCTACTAGCTTTCCACAATCCGAGTTCCAAATAAAGAGATGTGAGTGGAAGAAGATTAATAGTGGTACATAGCGCCTGTGGGACCCACACCATGTGTGACCCCTACTCATCACCCAAACATGTAACTAACCATTTCTGGGTACCAAAATGGTGAATAAGTACAACTAGGCATGTCATGTTACTCCCATAGTACACACCAAATTATTTGCAAAGCCAATGAGCGCATGACACTCGTCGCTAAGCCAGAGAGTCCAAAACATAGGTTAGCGGACACACCTCCTCAAACGGTCCCATAACATTGACTTTATCACTTCATATATATTCTCCAATCTCACAAGAGTCAGTTCTGGCCTAAGCTATGGATTCTCTTTAAAAACAAAACGTTGATATTCCACTGATATTCCATTCATGTTTCGACATTTAACAAGAAATTTTGAATAAGGCTCTGTAAATTCAAACAGATCACATCTTCATCATCCTTGAAGAAAAAACACAAGATTGACTACTCACTCATCCAAATTAGAATCCTAATGCAGAAGGTGAATCTCCCAGCATCATACGCAAATGGTGTTTTTTGGGGCCCACACCTCGATCTCAAAACATATCACGCGGTCATGCCATTGTGATCCTTGCAGATAAACAAGAAAAATAGGCTATTCATTTGCCCGAAACAGACTTATGAAGCATAAGTCTTAAAAACCCAGCATACACATGAACGTTTCCTCATGGGGCTCATGCCTCGGCCCCGAATTTAGGCGGAAGGATTGCACTGTTGCAATGCTTTCATAAAAACACTCAAAAATGAGTGCTCAAACACCCCAAACGAATGTCAGGCGAATAATGGCATTTCACCGTTAAACGTATGAACCAACCCCTGTGAGGCCGTCACCTTTTCTCAAACATTAACTCTTTGGAAAGCATCTTAAAAAGTCTTCCCAAGGACTGGGGTCAAGATGCCACTAACATCGCGTCAATTGGACATCCCAAACATGAGTTAGGTCTCATGCAATAATAATTAATTAATTAATTAATTAATCACATTAATAATTTCATGCCACCGAGTGATGAACCCAAACCTCAAAGGTCTCAAAACAACCTTGGAGGGACCAGCTCAACTCCAAGGTTACAACGGATCTGATAGTGTGTCAAACAGACGTCCGGTTCGATAGATACGCCTATGGGAAATAATAATAAAAATTTTATTATAATTGAAATTAATGTTTCGAGCTACCCGCCCTCAGGCTCTGAACTCAAAATCCATGAAACCCATTTTAAAAATGTTTGTCTCGATGATAAAAAATATTGTCTATAGATCGAACGTCAAATGGACATACCATTTAGGAGATACGCCCCTTTGAACACAAAGGGGCACAAATCGGGCCGCTCCGACCCCATTTGGCCAGACCCAAATGCCTGGGCTAGCCCACCCTGGCCAACATAGCCTGCCATTATCCCTAATCTAATTTATAGCCACGCCTTGAAAGTGTATCACCCCACTGGCAGGTGGTGCCTCGGGACCCCGATGGTCCCCTGCATCAACTGAGATACCCGCATGGGGTGGGTCTCATTTCCCCCAGTCTCCCCTAGGTTGTCGCCCTGCGCAACTGCTGCGCCTGCCAAATGCTCGACCATCTTGATACCAACCACCCATGCCTCTCCCCCAGTCCCTTGCTACTCTGCCACTGAATTGTGCCAGTAGCTACCAATCTCACCTTCCACCGTGCTGAGGGACCACCCTGCCCTGGTGCTCATGGCTCGCTGCACACTACACCAACTCCATGCTGCCAGCTCCCTCATGCTGCGGCCTACTCTCGCCGCCTTCTGGAATCCTATTAGTCCACTCCCATGCTTGCTACACTAGTCATACCTGAACATTTTCCGCACCTCTTCATTGCACCCTCAGCTACCCTGGCCCCTCTGCGCTTCCACCGTAATATCACCGACCTACTCTGGTGGTCCCTCCCATTGACTACCAGGACCTCATCGAAGGTCTGATTTCAATTCTGAAGCCAGATTCAGGGTCTTCAAGATGGGGCCTTCATAGCACCTCCATTCACTCGCCGATCCGTCAAGGTTTTGGCCCATCTAAAATTTTGGACAAATAAAGCACAAGAACGGGAAATCGAATGGGTCTCGGATGATGGATTTTTTCATTTGTCCATCATCCTGATTCTCAAATTAATAAATTTAAATGGCAAAAATGAAGAATAAATAAGCAATTTATTTTGGGGGTGTGAAAAATTAACAATATCCTACCTCATTGGATTCATTCTTCATTGGAGAAGCCTTCGCTGCGATCCCACTTCGATCTACCAGAGTTCTCTCCCCGATCCAACAAAGAACGATGAATAACACCAAAGAATGTATAGAGAAGGAGAGAGAGAGAGTGAGAGAGAGAGAGAGAGAAGAGAAGGTAAAACACTGACTCCAAACTTCAATTTTTTTATTTATAGAAAAACCCACTTATCACAGAATCTGAAACTATCACACCCTCTCATTTTAGGTCTCCCCTTGGAAAAAATGCCCCTTTTCAAACTCAATGAAAGTCTCGGATTTGTATTCCAAGGTTTCATTCAAAAGTTATTATAAAAGAAACTCTGGTGATAAAAATAACTAAGTGGTTATTTTAAAATAAATATTTTTCCCATGAGTGACCTTTCTCACAGTGGTCGTGCGCTGAAAAAGTTTATACCCCCCTCAGGGTAAACAACACACTTCGTCCTCAACCGCAGAATCATATATCCGATCTGAGTTTCCATTTTATATTTATTGGAATTTGAGCTATTAAATGAATGAATTAATAAATTAATTCAACCATTTACTTACTACTTACAAGCGAGGGGTCCGAACATCCCGTGTCAACATACTTTATGTCGTTCCAAGGGTAAAAACTGCATTCTAGGCCCAACTGTGGTCTCAGATTCCTAATCTGATTAACTATTTTAGATACGTCTTGTTTCCATTGTGTGAATAATACAAAAACAGTTAATATTTTTATATACTTTATTCTGGGCACACCGGGCCTCAGAATTTCACTCTGTCTTAGGGCCTAGATCTGGAAATATATGTGGAAATATTCCAAAGTTTTACAGTGTAAAAAACAGGTCCCTACATCATTAACTCTTTCAAGATTTCCATCCCCGAAGAGTATAACTAGGAGAAACAATTTGGGATACTGAGTTCACACTTGGCTCTCCCACTCCCAAGAAAACATTCACAAAACCACTGTAGAACTACACGCAAATGAAAGGGATGGTCCATCCTTATAAGGTCTGCTACTTTAGATGGCGTTCGTAGGAATACACATGTATCTCATCAGCTGAAACACATGGAAGACATTGTGTGCCCACTCCTGTTATTGGGAGGGTAGGGAAAAGCAGTATGCAACCTCATCATCTCTTAAATGATTCTGAATGGACTAATGAAACTTAGGGGACATCCCCATCCTACCACAATATTCTACGTCATAACCGCAATCACGGTTTTTTCCTAGAACATGGTCTTGTGATTCCCTCATTCAGAATATCCATCTGTTGAAACACCCCAGGATATCTGTTCAAACAAGATTTCATAGTCGACGCATCACAACTGAGACTCTCATACACACTTGAGAAGAGAATGAGTCAACACCCTCGAATGATGAAAAGTTGTACCCTCCTAATCCAACCAAGTCACCTTCAGGGAAGCTAACTAGTACAAAACTCCACGCACCCAACGAGCCTGGGATTTCATGCTATAACATCTGATACAACGCTACAACTTTATGGAGCATATACTACCTATAAGTCACATTAATACAACAATTTCTACCATCACTACCATCTCAGGTTCAAGCCTCTCTAGGTGAAGATGCACCTAACACCCCGGTGGTCTGAGAGAACCACAATGTGCTCTCCCAGAAGATACCATCTCCACATTCTTTCGGTAAAGACTACAACTGCCAGCACCACATATTGATTTGCATTGTTCTATTTATGGGGTGTCCATAACCTCGACCTGTACATGATAACCATGTCAAGATTTTTTTTGAGCACCCATGGTACCATTGAATAGGGAAGGTGAGAAAACTCATCCAACCTTAAGAGGATAGACACCGAAATCATGTGGAATACCCCTTGTGTCTTTTCTGATCTTGAAGGAGAGTAATCCCCAAAATAGTCACTCTAGAAAACCCACTAGTGGAACCTCAAATAAAGGGAGGGAAAGAATAAAATTCCTACTGGGAAAGCCATGAACTTCTCTAACACCCCACTCCACAACCCTGCCATGAACGCCCAAGTCAGAGGGCCTCATCCATCACACCTTGATACTATTTGATTTGGGTGGTTCTGAATCTACCTCATCGGTTTTCTCATGTCACAAAAATTCATTTTAGTGTGGGAGGTACCCGTATTTTTAATGAATTCAAAGCTACATCGAACAACATTGACACAGGGTTACACTGATCCCCCACATCACCCTCGATAACTCGTCGAACAAGGAGTTGGAAGAAAAGAGTACCTCACACACTATCTAACAAGTTATTTTGAAAAAGATAGAACAGAAACCAATTGTACCTATTATCATATCATTTACTATAGGATTGTAGGTAACCATAGCATATATCCCCCCATGGACCCATCTACTAGCTCTAGGATCCCGACACGGGCCTCCTAGTGGTGGTGGAAGGACCTCGAAATGTCGTATACCAACCACATTTTTTCCTGCTCTTTTTATAACTCTACCTCTTTGGGGACCACCCTATCCTCACCTGGGAGATCTCTGTTCAAGGAATTACCTCTATCGTGGTAGCACATCTACCAACTTCCTGGATAACTTAGCACATCTATCCGGGTAGTATCACGCCATGTGTCCTCCCCTGCCACAAGCCTAACACTAGTCCTCTCTACTCTATCTAGGGGCTCTACGCTACCCTTGAAGATGTGCCTGAGTCTTATCAAGGGGTGGTCTTCTGCGTCGAGGCCCTGCCAAATAACATTTTCTAGCTGTGCAAGACCTCCCAACTCTGTTGCACCCACAACCAAAACCAGGAAACTGGCGTCCCTATGACAGAAATTTCTGTACGACTAGTTCCTACTCTAGCACACTGAGATGGGTGATGATGTAGAAGGTCACTACTCTAGAACAAATCTCATTTATGGAGACCCTGCTCAGAATTTTGTGCCTTGAAGTTGTTGTCATAGACCATGTTCAAAGGGTACCAAGTATGGTATGTGAACCAAGTCGCATACTCATCGACTACCATTACTCCCTGGTGAAGCTCTAGTAGCTCATGAAACCATACAAAGCGTAAGAAGGAGTGGTAGAAATCCTCACAAAAAAGCTAGTAGAAGTCATTCCACGAGAGTACTAACTCATCATGCATCTGAGTGACCAGGCTCTACCAATGCCAAACTACTATGTGGAAACAGATTGGCTGTCAACCCACCATCTAACCTGTCGGTGTCCAAACAAATCTAAAGAGGTGAACCACTGACTCTAACCAACCCTTCACCTCATGAGGGTTTGGATCACCGCAGAACCTCTACGATCTCTGACCCTGGAACTCATGTAGGGTGCTTAGAATGCACTCGTCATCGGCCTTCACTGCCGGTACTAACTTCTACTTTATAGGTAGAGGTGCTACTGCCTGTCCACCTATAGAAAGTGTAATTGTATGATGGATCATGTACTGAGGCCTTGTATCTCATGAAATCATCATCAAGAACCAGAGCTAACATCCTGGATGGATTTCATCATGGAGGAATTTTGAATCCGATCAAGGATTACCACAATCAAATGAGCATATATATATATATATATATATATATATATATATATCAAAAACGTTGGGGAGATGACTCAAGAAGGAAAGTATAAGACTCAATCTTATACGACACATATACCAATGTTCCCTGCAACATGTGTCTTAACATGCCAAGTCGACAAGCGGGTAATAAAGGTCCTGGTGAATTGGTACATCGACCGCCACACCATCACTAAAATACCTATCCTGAGAGCCTCTCTGAAGACACATTGACACCGTTACCCAAATATCCATCCAATTCCTTTTTAGGGATCATCTAAACAACATCCCAAGGATCGAACCATCTCTGATACAACTTTTTCATGACCTGACCCATACCGGGGCTCGAGCCACAACAACCCCAAGCTCTCTTCTATAGGAGAAGGGCTAGCGACTAGTACCAAAGGCATAACAATTAGAGGAAGCCTTTACCTAAGTATCTATACACACACATGCAACCAACTCAATTAAAAGTGTATAGGGAAAGGAAAACAAGATACAACACTGCTATATATATACAAAAAATATGCATCAACCTCTAAAAAATATAAATATTGAAAATTAAACTAAAAGGAAAAGGTGAAAAAAATACAAAACCAACTAGAAAAGTGCCACAACCCAGAAACATGTGGAGAAGTGAAACAGTTGAGAGATCCCATCTCCTGGATCCCAAGCGATGACCACCACATGTGGTCTAATAACCCCGTATCCCTATGCTTCTCTGAAGTCATGATTAACCTGTCTGTCATCTCCAAGGGCACACCGAGTGCGGGAAAATTCCAAGCAGGGGCGAGTATAAAAATATATATTTGGATGCTCCGAAGGCTAAGTGGATCATCAAGTGAGGTAATTAAGAGGTAAGCAGTAGATAGAAAAAGGTAAAGTGAAAGAGTACAACTCAACCCAACAAATAATTGAAGTAATCTCGTCCAAACATGAGGAGCTAGAAATGGTGTGAAAGTGAACTTCTCGTTGAGTCCTCACTACCTATAATAGGAGAGAAGACTCATCCAACCATGATAATATAGACACACAAAGCACATGGAATACCCCCGTGTCTTCGACTCTCCTAGAAGGAGTGTAACCAAAGTTGAAGGATTGGGTACTACAATAAGATATATATATATATATATATTTATTTATATTCTCAACCAAAGAAGTCCAAATGAGAGAGTAAGAGGATCTCCATATCACTGGCTCAGCTTAGGAAAAGAATCACCAATAGTTCAAGAACTAAACAACATCGATACCTAGTATCCCACACATCTACCCTGAACTAAATGTCAAAGGGGCTCAATCACCACACCATGATATTATCCGCTTTGGGTGGTTCTATCTCACCCGCATGGTTTTAGGTCGCGTCGCAAGTAAGCGTCTTTGTTGGAAAAGTTAACCTTTTTCTTGAGAGTCCAATATCATGTCCAGAACATCTCGTTACTATACCACAGAGTTTAGATATCGTGTCACAAAGTCGTGAATCCACTATCTAGCCCTCCTGGAGGATATACTTATAAAAGTCATCGGTGAAACCACTAGCCAGTCGAGCTGGAGGGTAAGCCCTAAAAGTGTAACTGGAGAATTACACTACCTAGCCTAGTTGGAGGGTAATCTCTGAAAGATATTGACAAATGCCACTATCCAACTATGCTGAAGGTAAATCCTTGAAAGAGTAACTGTTGAACCCCACTGCTCAACCTCACTGGAGGGTAATCTAAAAAGAGAATGATGAACACCATTGCCCAACCTTGCCGGAGGGTAATCCATGATTTCTCTAGTAATTGTAAAAATATCACTACCATCACTGTCATCATCAAGAATCACCTCAAAGAGATATCACACTCGGAATATCTAGCCTCGTATCTATAAGGCCACATTGGAGGGAACCATCGCGTCATACGTAGAGAAACATGGGATAAGCTACTTTCAGAAAACAATCTGAGTTCAGAAGAAAGTGATACGAGAGGTAGAAATTTTTTAGTGGTACTCAACATGTGTGGGGACCACATCACATGTGGCCCCTCATTGCCTATTCATGTAACTAACCATTTTCGGGTACCAAAAGGGTGAACATGTAGAACTAGGCATGTCAAGGTACTCATAGATTACACGCCACAATAGTCGCAAAGACAACGAGTGCACAATGCTCATCGCTAAGATGGAGGGTCAGAAATATAGATTAGATAACATTACACTTTGAACGGTCCCAGAACATCAACATTATCTCTTCTTACATCTTCTCCACTCTCACAATAATCAGATCATACTTGAGCCATGAATTCTCTTTAAACAAGTTGAAAGGATCTTCCATTGATATTCCTTTCATGTTTTCACATTTAACAAGAGATTGTTAATAATGATCCCCACATTCAAACAGATCACATCATTACAATCCTTGCAAAAAAACATGCATGATCAGCTACTCACTCATCTGAAAAGGACTCCTTTTGCAGAAGCTGTTTCTCCTAGCGTCATATGCAAACGGTTCCCCATGAGGCCCACACCTTGATCTCGAAACACATCACGCGGATCATGCCATTGTGATCCTTGCATAAAAACATGAAAAGTAGGATATTAATTTTCCCCAAACAGAATTATGAAGCATATGTCGTAAAAACGAAGCATACGCCTGAAAGCCGCCTCATGGGGATCACACCTCAACCCTGAATTTAGGCGTGCAGATTGTGTTGTTGCAATACCCTCATAAAAACACTCAGAAAAGAGTGCTCAGACACCCCAAATAGATGTAGGGTGAGAAGTGGAATTTAATAGTAAAATGTGTGAACCATGCCATGTGGTTCCCATATTGTTTCTAACCTAAATTCATTGGAAAAAAATCTTAAAATGTATGCACTAGGTCTTGGTTAACACTACCGCTGACGACTCTTTAATCGGACATCTCAAGCACGTGTTAGGTCTGATGCAAGAATGATTCACTAATTATTCAAATTATGTTCTTCATGACACTGATCAAAGAAACCAAACTGAAAAGGTTCCGAACCAACATTGAAGGTACCACCTCAACTCCAGGGTTACAACGCATTTGACGGTGCGTCAAACGGACGTCCGGTTCATGAGATACGCTAGTTACAAATTATAATAAATATTTAATTATTATTAAAAATAATTTTTTGAGCTACCCACCTTTGAGAAAAGAAATCAAAATCCATGAAACCCATTTTAAAATGTCCATCTCGATGAGATGGAACCATGGTCATAGAAGGCGCATCAAACGGATGTGTCGTTTAAGAGATACACACCTTTGAACTCAAAGGGGTTTTAATTGGGCTGGTCCAGCCCAATTTGGATGGACCCAACCGACTGGGTCGGCCCACCCCGGCTGACATAGCCCACCTAGCCCACCTTTTTCCCCAACCCGGTCGACATCCACACCTCGCTGGCACAGCACCCCCAGGTAGTCGGTCCCTTGGGACCCCGCTGGTCCACTGCGTCGACCGGGAGACCCGCATGAGGTGGGTCATATTCCCCCCGATCTCCCCCATATTCATCGCCCAACACCTGTCGGCACTCCGCCAGCCTCCCATGCCTCGCTCCCCCAGTCCCCTACTACCCTTCCACCAAATCACGCTAGCAGCTCACAGCCTCACCTTTCTCTGTGCCAAGCAACAGTGTTGCCCCGGTGCTCCCAGCTCGTCGTACGCTGGGCAAACCTCAAGCTACTAGCTCCCTCATGCTATGGCCTAATCGCATAGTCTTCCAGAGTCGCATGCCACCACTCTCATTCTTTCCACACCGAACGCACCCGAATTCCTTTCGCATCTTTGTGCTATACCCCCGTCTACTCAGGCGCCTCCACGCTTCCGTCGCACCGCCGCCATCCTACTCTAGAGGTCCCTTATATGTAACACTTGGACCTCATCGGAGGTACAATTTCAATTATGATGTCGGATTTGGGGTATTCGGGATGAGGCCTTAATAGCGCTGCCCCTCACTCAATGACTTGTGGTGGTTTGGGCGCGTTCGAAATTTTGGACGAAGAACACCCAAGAATAAGAAATATAACGGGGCTTGGATGATTTACGTTTTCTTTAGGCCATCATCCAGATCTTCAAATTATTAAATTTTTATGGAAAAAATGAATAAAAACTGATCTATTCATTTTGGTGGTGTAATGAATTGACAATATCCTACCTCGTTGGATCTGTTTGTCATTGGCGATGCGTTTGTTGTGATCCCGCTTCGATCCGCCGGAGTTCACTCTTCAATCGAGTGAAGAACGAAGAAACCCCGAAGAATGGAAGAGGGAAATAAAGAGGCATAGGGAGAGAGAGAGAGAAGAGACACTACTGGAAATACACTATTTCCCAACGGTTCAGAACCGTTGGGAAAGCCCCTGAAACCGTTGGGAAAGGTTTTCCCAACGGTTCTTAGAACCGTTGGGAAGTAAGCCGTTGGGAAAAGTTTTCCCAACGGTTTACTGGCAACCGTTGCAATAGAGCCATAAAATTTACCCTACCCCAACGGTTTGGGTGAACCGTTGGGATAGTTTTTCCCAACGGTTCTCCCAAACCGTTGGGAAAACCAAATACCATGGAACATTTTCCCAACGGTTGGAACCGTTGGGAATTGGTGAATTCTTTCCCAACGGTTTAAAACCGTTGGGAAAGACATGCTAAAAACTTATATGCCAACGGTTTGAAACCGTTGGCATACCTATGCTGCAAATTGCAGCACCCTGCAATTTGCACAGCCCCTGTCCCCTGTCCATCACCACCAGTCATCAGGCCTCATTTTCACCTCATTTTCACCTCATTTTCACCTCATTTTCGATCCAACTATTGTACCAGTAATAAAATAAAACATACATATTCAATTACGAAAAAATTCATACACATTTAACATATAATGGATCCTAAAACTATACAAATCCATAATTAAATTACAATTCATAAACATACATAATTCATATAGAATTCAATTTAAAATTTAGATGACAATTATACGTGGAATCTGAAATTCAATTCATAATATGATCGGTTTTTTCTATACCATATATTTTTACCTCAAATGATGTCCATTTTAAACAAAATACATACACCTGAAGTGATACCGGCCACACCGCACCTCAGATTGAGGCGGGGTTAACTCGTACACGTCACATTTGACTCATGGATCGTTGTGCTAAAGTATCGACAGAATCCTAATGCATTTGGTCGGTTTTCCGTATGCCAGTTGATGTTTTTCACTTAAAATGGCGTCCTTTTGAAACAAAAGATGGACACTATGAGTGGTGCCGACCACACCGCGTCTCCAATTGAGGCGGGGTTGATTCGTACACGTCACATATGACTCATGGATCGTTCTCCTAAAGTTTAAATGGAAACCTAATGCGTTTGGTCGGTTTTCCGTATGTACTTAAAATGTTGTCCATTTTAAACAAAAGAGTGACACTTAGACTCATCCCGACCACACCGCGGCTCAGATTCATCCCAGGTTGGCTCGTATATGTCACATATGACCCATGGATCATTGTGATAAATTATCAAAAGATTCCGAATGCGTTTGGTCGGTTTTGCGTATGCCAGTTGTTCTTTTCATTTATAATCATGTCCATTTTAAACAAAAGAGACATAGTTAGAGCGGTGTCGGCCACACCACATCTCATATTAAGACGGGGTTGACTTGTACACGTCACATATGACCCATGGATCGTTGTGCTAAAGTATCGATAGAATCCGAATGCGTTTGGTCGGTCTTCCGTATGTCAGTTGATGTTTTTCACTTAAAATGACGTCCTTTTAAAACAAAAGACGGACACTTTGAGTGGTGTCAGCCGCACCACATGTCGGATTGAGGCGGGATGATTCGTACACGTCACATAGGACCCATGGATCGTTCTCCTAAAGTTACAATGGAAACCGAATGCGTTTGGTCGGTTTTCCGTATGTACTTAAAATGGTGTACATTTTAAACAAAAGAGAGCCATTTAGACTGATCCCGGTCACACCGCGACTCGGATTGACCCGGGTTGGCTCGTACACGTCACATATGACCCATGGATCGTTGTGATAAATTATCAAAAGATTCTGAATGCGTTTGGTCGGTTTTGCGTATGCCAGTTGTTCTTTTCACTTATAATCCTGTCCATTTTAAACAAAACAGACACAGTTAGAGCGGTGTCGGCCACACCGCGGCTCGGATTGAGGCGGGGATGATTCGTACACGTCACATATGACTCATGGATCGTTCTCCTAAAGTTTCAATGGAAACCGAATGCGTTTGGTCGGTTTTCCGTATGTACTTAAAATGGTGACCATTTTAAACAAAAGAGAGCCACTTAGACTGATCTCGGCCACACCGCGACTCGGATTGAACCCGTGTTGCCTCGTACAGGTCACATATGACCCATGGATTGTTGTGATAAATGATCAAAAGATTCAGAATGCGTTTGGTCAGTTTTGCGTATGCCAGTTGTTCTTTTTCACTTATAATCATGCCCATTTTAAACAGAAGAGACATAGTTAGAGCGGTGTCGGCCACACCGCGTCTCGGATTGAGACGGGGATGATTGGTACACGTCACATATGACCCATGGATCGTTCTCCTAAAGTTTCAATGGAAACCGAATGCGTTTGGTCGGTTTTGCGTATGCCAGTTCTTTTCACTTATAATCCTACCCATTTTAAACAAAACAGACACAGTTAGAGCAGTGTTGACCACACCGCGCCTCGGATTGTGGCGGGGATGATTCGTACACCTCACATATGACCCATGAATCGTTCTCCTAAAGTTTCAATGGAAACCGAATGCGTTTGGTTGGTTTTCCGTATGTACTTAAAATGATGTCCATTTTAAATAAAAGAGAGCCACTTAGACTGATCCCGGCCACACCGCGACTCGGATTGAGCCCGAGTGGGCTCGTACATGTCACATATGACTGATGGATGTTGGGTCGGAGGTGATGGCAAGAGGGGGGGTGAATTGCCTTTTTAAAATTAATTAACAATTTAAAACAAATTTAAATGCAGCGGAAAGTAAAATGGCAAGACACAATTGATAACGGAGTTCGGCTTTAAACTCAAGCCTACGTCTCCGCTCCCAACTCAACCGTTAGGAGATTTATACGACCGCTTGCTTTTTAATGGTTATAGCAAGAAACCCACTAGCCGTTTTAAGGTAGTCTAGATCACCTTCTTACAGCTTGCTTTTTTATTATGGTTGTAGCAAGAAACCCAAATTGAAAGAAGGAAGAAAAAGGGTGGTTTGTTTTAATACAAACCCAATTAAGAACTAAACAATTGAAGTAAATAATTTAGAACAAACTAGAGGAAGCCTTGAGCGCCAAGAGGTGAGTGTAGTTGATGTAGAGGCAGCCCAAGCTTCAAGGATGGCAATTGGATCTCAAGTAGCCTTTGAGAATTGTCGTAGGAGCCTCAAATGATTAAAATAGCTTTGGTATGCTTCGGTATATGATCGGTAGTGTTCCCGGCATCCATGGACGTCTATTTATAGGAGAAATGCTCCCAAATACTTCAAAATAGCCGTTGGAGGGCTTTCGGAGCCGTTGGGGATCAAGTGGGCCAGCCTGGTCAGTTTGACTGAGAACACCGGCTGGCCGGTGCTGATCCACCGGCTGGCCGGTGCACCAGACAGAAGCAAGGGATTTCTGTCTGGCTCCACCGGCTGACCGGTGCTGAGCCACCGGCTGGCCGGTGGTCTGGACAGAAGCATGCGATTCTGTCTGGGTTCCACCGGCTGGCCGGTGGTCAGGCACCGGCTGGCCGGTGGTCTGGACAGAAGGTATGCCATTCTGTCTGGGACCACCGGTTGGCCGGTGGCCAGACACCGGCGGACCGGTGGCACCTGGCAGAGGGCAAGGCCTTCTGCCTGGTCCACCGGCTGGCCGATGGGCTGGATCCGGCTGGCCGGTGACCTTACCAGCTGGCCGGTGGTCTCACCCCGGTTGGCCGGTGGACTTAAACAGTCCATTTTGAATTCTTCTTGGGCCAGCTTCTAGGCACCCTATTTCCTATCATCAAAAACACTTGAAAACAAGTTAGAATACAATTAGAGTGATTGTGATCAGTAAAATTCAAGAGAGAGGGGTGCAACAATGGATCGTTGTGATAAATTATCAACAGATTCAGAATGCGTTTGGTCGGTTTTGCGTTTGGTCGGTTTTGCGTATACTGTCCATTTTAAACAAAAGATAGACAGTTAGAACGGTGTCGGTCACACCGCACCTCGGATTGAGGCAGGATTGACTCGTACACGTCACATACGACCCATGGATCCTTGTGCTAAAGTGTCGACACAGTCCGAATGCCTTTGGTCGGTTTTTCCTATGTCACTTGATGATTTTCACTTAAAATGACGTCTTTTTGAAACAAAAGACCGACACTTTTTGAGTGGTGTCGGCCACACCGCGTCTCCGATTGTGGCGGGGTTGATTCGTACACGTCACATATACTGGAGTCGTGGCAGCATCATTCAATTTTTTCACCCTATCAATATCATCATTTTCACAAGATGCATCAGCTGTCCTCATATTGAAGTCTTCTTGAGTCGAAATCCTTTCTTTTTCATGATGACGAATAAACGGAAACCGATCATCTAACAAATTCTCCATTCCAGTCTTTTCATTTCGATCATCACCAATTTGAGATTTCGTTTTCTCCCCATTGTGATACCACAGAAAGTAGTTTGCTTGAAACCCATTTTTGGTTATGTGGTAGCTGACTTCTTCACGGCTCAACCAAGGTCTACCAACACAATTGGAACATGGGCAGTGTATGCGACCACTATCTGAAGCATTGTGAAATGCAAAATCTATAAAGCTCTCCAAATTGTTTTGAAAATCATCTGAGATCCGATTGGTTTCATACATCCAACTTCTGTCCATTCTGTAAAAAGAATTTATATAAGTCATTTTGTCATAAACAATTCAATAGGCATTAACTATAATAGAATATACATTTAAGTAAACGATAAAGGAAGAAAATAATCAAGGTATCAACTACACATGTCAAAAAAACATACAAATGTGTTATTGAAAAAATGTAAAACCAACAAGAACTTAATGTGTTATATCACATAACAGCATGACTCATCCCATAACCATATTAGTAGGGTATCATGAACATGAATAACATCAACCTTGTGCCATCCTCCTACCCTACATGACCCCAACCACATGCCACATCTTATTATAGCCTTATCACATCACACCTCACCGAAAAACACTAGGGAAATCATAGTACATCTCACCTGAAGACACATGGACAATCACATCGCATCTTGCCTAAAAACACATGGTCAATCACTTTTGAAGGAAGAGTAGGGAAGACATGGTAGCTATCCAAACATATAACCACCATCCTAGATATTAGAAAAAATACTCATAACTCAAAACCTCTGATCGTTGGTAAGTTTATCCAACTCTGGTTGGGAATGTGTAGAAATAACATAAAAATACATGATATATAGATAGCACAAAATACTCAACCTATGGGTTCACATTAACTACATAATCACACACTTCACTACTACCATAAAACACATAAACCACACCACCACCACACAAGACGCATATCATTGGAATATAATTCTACATTCAATAAGTCTATCTATGGAATTATCATAAGAATCCATGTATCAATTGGAATATAATTCTACATTCAATAAGTCTATCTATGGAATCCCTCCCTTGGATCCATGTATCACCCATGGCTTAATCAATATTCAAAGAAATGAGTCTATCCGTGGAATTCCACTGTGAATCCATTTATCACATAAAGCGTATAAGTTAATAGAAACAAGATTATATACCTGGCATCCTAATAGAATCCATGTATCACTATTTACTATTAATCATTTAATGAATTCCATTTCATTTAAACAATTCATTAAACATACCAAGTTCAAAAACTAAGGTATTTAATACAACTCACCTCAAAATGGCGACTCAATCAAATAATAACCTGAAAAGAATGAAGCTTCATTTACTCATGTTGTAATGACAAGATAATGAGATTCCCTTGCTTAATCAATCAATTCCATATCATGGTCTCAACATAACTCATAATGGCTAGCAATTCAATGAATATTCAAGCACTCACATGGGAATTTTTAATAGAACACTCCTAACAAGACTATAAAGATATCACATGCATTAGTTATAATATATCTAACATGGTAACATAAAATATAAGATAAATTCAATCCAATTTCATAGATTCATAGCATAGTCTCTACTTTACTCACATTGGCAAGGCAATACAATTAAAACATGTGTTAAAAAATAATTGGAATTCATGTGTTAAAAGGGGAATGCAAACCATAAAATACCCTTAATTAATTTAATTTACAATTCAATTCAGAAATCGAACAATCAATTCGATTTATATAACCTTTCACAAATGACATCCCATGTTCAAGGGGTAAAATCCAAAAAGGAATTTTCAAGAAAACTCACCCTTAGGCTGGTCCGGCCGGCAGTAGCACCAAAATCACCTAAACTGATGGGAAAAATGAAAATAGGTTTAAATACTATCCAAACATTTGAATACATTTTCAGTTAAGAAGAATAATAACCTGAATAAGAGCTGGAAAATTGAAGGCCGGCGGTACCTCCAAAATCGCCTAAATCCGCTGCTGCTCCCGTTTTAGGGTTGTGTATCGCGAATTGGGGAGAGAACAGGCGGCTGGGAATTTGGGGAGGACCTTTGCCAACGGTTCTTAAAAACCGTTGGCATATGTCTATCTATCCCAACGGTTCTATAGAACCGTTGGGATAAACCTGCTAAAACCTCATCTATGCCAACGGTTCATGAGAACCGTTGGTAAAAAACCATCTATCCCAACGGTTCTCATGAACCGTTGGGAAAAAGCTCCCTGTAAACCTCTATGCCAACAGTTCTAATGAACCGTTGGTAAAAACCTCCTTCCCCAACGGTTTCGAAGAACCGTTGGTATCTAACCGTGGGGAAAGTCCAGCATTCCAGTAGTGAGAAGAGAAAAGAAACAACATAACTACAGACTCTTAATTTTCTATTTGTAGAAAAACACGCTTAGCGTGGAATCTGAAACTTCGCACCCTCTCATTTTATGTCACCCCTCAAAAAAATGCCCCATTTTGAACTCAATAGAAGTCCCAGTTTTTTATTGTGAGGATTCGCTTGAAAGTTATTCAAAAATAATTCCAGTGATAAAAAACACTAAGTGCTTATTCCAAAATGAATATTTTCCCATGGGTGACTTTTCTCACAGCGGCCATGTGCCGACAAAGTTTATACACCTACTAAGGTAAATGGAACGCTCGATGCTCAACTTTTTTCTTGGATTTCCGATCCGATTTAGCATTGGAGATTTATTTGGATTTGAGCTGTTAAATGAATGAATTAATAAATTAATTTATAAATTTACTTACCGCTAACAAGTGAGGGGTCTGAACATCCAATGCCGACATACTTTATGCCATGCCTAGGGTAAAACCTGCATTCCATACCCAACTGTGGTCTTAGATTCCTGATTTGATCAACCATTTTATAGATATCTTGTTTCTATTGCACGAATATGACTTTTTTATAATTTAATTCAGGTACAGAAGGCCTCATAATTGCACGCTTTTTCAGTGCATAGCTCTAGAAATATATTTATAAATATTCCAAAGTCTTACAGGAAACAACTCGGGTCTCTACAGTATATGTGTGGAAAACTACCTCCCTGAACGTTGTTCTTAATTTGTAATCACCACTTTCATTGAAGGTTATATAAATAGGTTTAGTGAATATATACTATGTTTATGTTATTGTTTATATTTTTAAATATAAATTAGGAATTCTATTAACAATATTGGCAATAACTGATCATTGTAATACTAACTGCTAAAAATGAATGTTCCATGAAGAAAAATGAGATTTTTTTTACAAGTAACAACATATTTTTAATTTAATTTATGATTATAAATTTTATAAATTCTTATAAATATCCTTAATATCATATTTATAATTTCATTATACTTCTTTAATAATTACTATAAAACAAAATAATCCCTTCCATTTCATTCTTAGGCATATATTGTAACATGTTCTTATTTGGGTTAGTTTAGCCGCCTATATGAACAATTATATAAATTTATATCGAGGATTAGTGTGGAAAATAAAATTTTGGTATTAAAAAGTAAATAATAAATATTTTGGTTTCATAATTTTAATAAAAACATTAAACTATTATATTAAGATACCATTATTTGTTCGTTTAAATTCACTAAAACATGCTAATTATCGATTTATTTTTTAAATGAAATTAAAAATTTATATGCCATCATTGAACATATAACCCAACACCTTTAATTATCAATGAATTATTAAAATTTTAACAATATTGATAACTAACAACATTATTAGGAAACTAGTATAAAATGATCAAAACTGCTAATACCCATTTTTGATAGTTTATAATAACTTACTAATAATATACAAGTTAAAAATTATCATAAATTAAGAGTATAAAAGGTTATTGATAATAATAATTTTCTAAAATAAGTAATTTATAGATTTATATTTATTATTCATGTGGTTAAATTATGTTCATGGAATTCATAAATAATTGAAAGGGATTTTTGGTCTTGATTCTAACTCATTGTGGGATATTTTATTTTGTACATAATTTTTCATTGTATATTTGGTTCTTTTAGTTTAAAAGCCTTGAAATAATTTTACAATATTTTTCTTTAAATTTTTTATATATTAAAATAAAAATCATTTTCTTTTCTTCATTTGTCTTTTGATTCAAGTGTAACAAAATTCGCGAGGGTTTTTTTTGAACTTAACTATTGATTCATTTAGTTATGATTGTTCTGCATGAGCTTCATTATTCAACGTTTCCTAAATTTATACCATTTATTTATTACATAAGAAATTTCATATATTCCTTCTTTGAATATTAACTCTTTATTCAATAATTATTCCATGACATGTTTTTTTTCTTCAAAAAAATATAACCATGTTATGAATAATTCTCATCCTCTCAAAAATAATATTTTTTCCATGTCTAAATTTTATCTTCCTGACAATGTTATCCTATATATTTGGGAAGTAAAATATGTATTATCTCATTCGGTGTTCATTTTTCTATTCTCCAATTTCCAAAAAGATTTTTTACCATTTTTTTAATATGTATGATTTCAACAATAGTTTTTTAAAATAATAAAATGGTTTTGATTCCTTGATCATTTGTTTTAACCATCACTCAATATTTACTTAATAATGTCTATATGAATTTTTCAAGATTTCTTTATTTAATGTTCATTTTAGAAATAAATTTATTCCTAAAAATTTCTTTACATTTTTTAAAATAACTTTTTATTGTGATACACAACTTCATCTATTTTTAATATTGTAAGATATTTTTTTAGACATCTATATTATGGTTATTTACCATGAATTTTTTTCACCATTATGACCATTATTTTCAATAAATATTTCTTTCTATGTTTTAAAAATTATTTCCAAATAAACCTAATTCATAATAATTTTTCAATGAAAAGGTGTATTTCCTCCTTTATTTCAATGTGATTTACCCGATTACCTTTAAAAGGTGTTTTCCATCTATATAAATGTCTATTATTCATTCTTATTACATTCTCTAATGATACTACCCATATTCATTCTATGTATATATTATAATCATGTTGTGTTTTATCATATAACCCATTTTATTCATATGATCATTAATCACTAGTAGAATTATTTATGATTTCCTTATGTGATTACACATATTTGAGTATATGTTATAAATATGTGGGGTGAACCCGTATATACCTCAAATGGATTTGGAAAATAATTATTCTCTAGAGGTGATATATTTATAACAGTTTCACAATAAGGATTGGAAATTTTTTATGTTACATTAGTGATATACCTTCGGTGAAATTTTTATGACATTTTAGTGATGGAAATGAATGTATCATGTTTATAATTTAACCACACTTCCATGTTATAACACTTTTTATTAGACTCAAATTATGCTTTAGATTCTTATGTTCACTTTTATATTTCATTAATCAAGTTTTACCTATCATTACATGATCTTATGTCATCTGTTTACTTAAACTGAAAGCCTTATTGGATGATTCATTACTTAGAAGTCCATGATATATTGAGTAAGGATCCTTTATGATGTGATCATATAAATTGATTATATTTTTATACGTTTATGTTCATCTTATTCTCAAATATTATATTTGATTAATTTTTCCTACACTTACCATTACTGATTATTTTTCCCACCCCTTATTTTTCTTCTATTTTTCAAGGTTATGAAGAAACAAATATGTGTGATATCTCTAGAAGAGTATCATTTGTGGAGACTTTATAGGAGATATAGAATACATATAATAGAATAGGTGACTCTTAGTATAGTTGAAAATATCAATTAGTTAAAAAAGGAATTTCCTTTATTAATTAGTGATGTGTCTTAACTCTATAAAACATTAAACCTAAAAGGTATTGGGAGTGTATATAATGGACTACATGCTATGAACCATGTAATTATTTGAAAGTTATGTCAAGGGGCAATTTCTTGGTAAATGGATGGTTGAGTATAAAATTGATCATCACTCTATTCATGATGAGTGGGTCTAAGAATTCATAATTGTAAAGTCACTCACTTGGGATATTCACTGATTGATCATATGATCTTTATGAAGCATTATGAGTGATTTACTTCTTAATTATTTTCAGAAAGAGGTTAAAAAGTGTGATAAAACTGATCAAAAACAAACATAGGGTGATACATATTAAATATTAAGAACTTTAGAATAATATAAGGGTGTTCTAGTTTAGAAAATTCATAATATAGAATTAAATTATACATATAGTTGGTATCTCTAATGTAATTACTAATCACTCACATTAACAGATTTTATTTTAGTAATGGTAGGAGCTAGGTGAATTCATGTCAGAAAATGGGTTGGATGAACAATAAGTGGTTATCCGAACAGGTTAACAAATGGGAATGGAGATAGAGTTAGAAAAATTATGATTATTCCTAAGTATCCATATCAAAATTATGAAAAAATAATAAAACTTATTTAAATTTACAAACATATTAAAGAAGGCAAGAATTGAGTTTCCTGAAAGTTTAGGTGATATATGTAGCGACCCAACCCTAGAAATCCCAGAGGCGGTGTCTATTAACAAAATATTGGAACAATTGTAGGTAATAAAATATTGAAGGATAGAAGAGTTTAGTAGTATTGTTAAACTAGATTCATCCAAATATTTTTAATTACAAATGAACACACTTATTACAACATAATATTTTTCCTATTGAGGATAACATTATTCTATAAATAATATCCTTGAATATCTCTAAAAGTACACTTGTTGTAATATAGGTGAAATAAATAAAATAATGGTGATATAAAATGATCTGTATGGGTCAATTATAAAGCAATCAATAATTAATCAATGAGAATAGTCAATATGGAAAGTTACTAATTGATAACACATACCGCGTAATAAATAACTAAAAATGCTCTGAGTAAATAATATAGAAACATAAATAATTGAAAACCCATTCAATTTAAATAATAAATTGAGAATTAAATTTAACCATACTATTTGTTATAGTGAAAATATAAGGGATGATAAATACTAAATCAAATAGAAGGTAATGATTATTTGTTTGACATCATGTCTCAAGCACATGAAAATATCTATTATCAAGATCTAAAACCCAGAAAGTTTAAAACATTTGGTTGAAACTTGTTTAATCAACATAAATAATTTTTATCATGCAAACCTATCTATTCTTCAATGCTCTATATAAATTCAATTCCTAACATGTCACTACATATCCAAATCTTATTCATATCGAGTAATCAATTTATTAAATAGATAATATGCCTTATCAAATATCCATATTGAATAAATAATACTCATTTATAAATATTTTCTTAGATAAAAAAAATACATATAAAAGTGAACACCATATGTGAAAATTAAATAAAATTAAATAAATATAAATATCCATGATAAATTACATGTATAATTTGGGGAAATTCAGTTTTTACTGATCATAAAAAATTAAATATTTAAAGGTAACTAAAAAGGATTCGATTAGGTGAATTTCAATTATATCATTTTCCAAATCAATCATAAACCATCCATATAAAAATAATTGTGGTATCAACACATCATATCCCAGGTGGATTAAAAATAAATGGTGGTCGTCATTGAAGAATTGAAATATTTTACAAATTTCATTTAAAAACATTCTTGAGGAAAATTATGTTTTTATTTTGAAAAAAAATTAAAAATAATTTCTATTGAAATTGTCTTTTTAAAGAAATTTATTTTTCAAAGTATCCTTTTAAACATTTAAATAAAGATTTGAAAACATACTACTGGTAAATCCGTCCATATAGTACAAGGTAAAATGAACAATTCTTTCTTATGGTAAAAACGTTTGAAAAGTTCCATTTCTGCAAAGTTACAAGAATATTCCTTTGAAAAAATATGTAAAATAAAAAAAGAAAACAAATTTACAAAACAAATCACTTTTTAATGGTTAACAAATTTTATAACATTTTAATAAAACATGGTTTTTAGAGGAAAATAGGTTCTTCTACTAAAGAGAGAAATAAATATGAGTTTTCTTAAAAACATTTTATATAATATTTTATGAAAACAAGTGTTGAACAATGGTACTATTAATTAGAAAAGGTCATTAATAAAAAAATGAGACGAAAATGAAAGGTTTTATTGAAAAATGATACAATAATTTCCTCTAATTAAAATTCAAGTAAAAATAATACCGAATAAATTTATATTTTGGAGAAAACCCTTGAAATGATTATAACGTTGAAGTGAGAATAAATCAATGAATAGATTATGTATATAAAATATAAATCTACAAAAATACAAGTTGAAATAAAAAATAGATATTAAATATTTATTACACCCATAACCATAGAATATTAACAATAATGAATATGTAATATAACCTAATGAAAAGAAATCGAGTTGTGAAATTCTTTACCACTTGGTAACTTTTAATTCAATTCTCATTAGAAGAAATAATTAAAATTTAAAATCACACTTCCAAGAAGATATATTTATTTGTGATATAAAATAAAACAATTAAGTATATCCACCACAAAAAAATAATAAATGGAGAAAATGGTGGGTTCCTCATAGAAAGAAAAGTGAGAGAAGAATCCCTTGCCATCCCTTTCCTTTCAGGTGATCTTCCATTATCCATTTCATTATCATAATTAAAAGAATGAAAATTAAAGGATATATATGTATAGTATAATAAATTTATCATCTTTATTTTCATATATTTAACTTTTTTTTTATTAAAACCACCCTTTATACATTTCATTTATAGCGTGAATAAATCATTTCACTTTGAGGAGGTGGTAGTCCACACGTCCGCAAGTAATGTTATCATATCCCCATAATATGTAATGAATATAGTTATGTGTCATATAAGAATTAAAGTATCATAAATTATTTATAAATATCATATATATCATATATAAATAGAGTGTACATCATAATTCTCCTATTAGAGGAGGTAAAGGAAAACAAACAACCTCGTTTTGTGAGGCGATAGTTTTCTATACACATAAACTTTATGTTTGTTACCCATTATGTGGATGTGTGTGTAAGTGTAGGAAGAAAAATTATAATAAATAATCTAAATATCATTAGGAAACTTATATTTTATATAATCATGTAATATTAAATATTGAGGGGGTGTATAATGAAATACATTTAAAGTGATATTTGAATAATTTTCTTCTTCTTGGGTAACTCTTTTTGTTTATACCAAAAGACATACATGGTTGTATTCATTATTAATGAGAGGATTATAGGATGAGGGAGTGATGTTGGGAGATTATTATATTAGAGTTTTGTTGATAAAAAGGGATTTATATGTGTGAACATGTGGGAGGTAGGAGTGTCTTTTTTAAGTGGGGGAGGAATGACATTCATGTAGTCTTTTGAAAAGGTAATTCCACTGACAAAATGTTCCATGAAAATTGGACAAAATAATTGATAAAATTACATAAAATGGATTATAAGGTATAAAAATGGACATAAAATGGATTTTGGAAATGTTTTTATGACAATTTTCGACCTTGTGTTTATGGTTTGTTCCTCTCTTAATAAACTTTTTCTCTAAATTGATGTAATTAATTTTAATTACTTTCACAAATAGTTTTGGTCAAAAACTAATTTAAACTTATTAAAAATTATAAATTATGATTATTACAAATTTTTATTGATTTTTTCAAAATTAAAATCATAAAAGGGGCATAAATTAAGTTAAAATTTTTCCCTGTAGAGGGGGATGACAATTTAGGTTTTTTATTAAAAGCGTTCAGAAGTTTCCTATATATTGTATCCAATTTCAATATTAAACTGATTCCAATGACATAAATTGGATTAATATATGTAAAATTTACCTAATTAATATTTAAAACTAAAAAAATTTATTTCATCTATATTAATAAATTAGATTAAAAAGAAGTTTTGAGTTAAAATTTATTATTTTTCATTATTCATCCAAAAAACATAACTTCATAGAAAAATACTAAAAAATAACCCAAATCCAATTTTGATGATTTTATTTAAAAGATAATTATTATTTTGACATATAAGATTTATAATATTTTAATATTTTTTTTAAAATAGGTTCACCATTAAAATACGGTAAAAGCGCCTTTTGAAAATTATTTATTTTTAGATAAAATATTAGATTTGTTCTTATATTATTCATATAAAATATATTTGATGAATATAAAAAAAATTATCTAATATATAATATATATATTAAATTTATATTACTCACTAATTGAAATTAATTCAATTTATTAGGATTAAACAACTTTGTGGGCATAAAAATAGTTTTTTTATGAAATCACAGTTGGTTCTTATATTCACTTCTAATTAATTTTTCACCAAATAATTAAATAATATTTTTATAATACATAGAGTTTTATAAGTTATTCAAGACTATTATTAACCTATAATTTGTTGGATATGTTATATCTTATTATATTAAATAATTATATTTTCAACAATATATTGTTTTTTGGTAGGACTCAATCTTGAGTGTAATGAAAGATTTCGAATAAAGTATTTGTTGCATATAACGCAAGATAACTCAGTATTTCATGCCTTTCAATCTATATCTTAAGTTTAATTGATTTAAAAGCGTAATTATATTTTAAATTCTTAAAATATTATATTCCATTGTGCACTTGGTGTTGCGTTTCATACACACTATCAATTACAAAGTTCTTACTTTAGAATTTCAGGGCATTACATTCTCCCCACCTTAAATAAACCGCGTCCTCACAATTTCAACTTGATCATGATAATATATTGTTTGATATTTCCTTTATCGAAATCCCACATCTTGAGAAGTTTTTTTCAAACATCCTCTCTAAAAGAGATAGTGGGAAGTACAAAGGCCATATAGAATAACTATAACTAGATCTCTAATTAAGAGAACATTATCTTACTATAATGATACCTTAGTGGAGGAAAATTATAAATATTTATAGGCAGTGATTGAGGTTATTAATATAAAAAATGGTGAATGATTAATGGAAAGTTGATGGCCTCAAATACATAAATCTATGACGATTTAAAAGACCATCAATTCAAAAAAAATAAGGTTTTAGAAAAACATTTTATTTAAAATAATTTTCATAATGTTGGGTAATTAATTTACAACCTAATGATATAATGAAATATACTTGCAATATATTTCTATAAACACAAATTTTATCTCATTTTTTTTATTTGGTCAATATACCATTCACCCATTACACCATGAAATGGATATTAAAAAATTAATTTATATGACTGATAAACTAAAAAATTATTTTAACGATTCGTAATACTGATAAAGAAAGTCATTATATTTGTCTCTAAATATGTTCCCAATCCAATTTTTGTAATGAATTAGACTCTAAACCTAAATATTGAAACAACTTGTTTATTATTAATATTTATCCATAAAATTTTGTAAATAAAATTAATTACACAATAACAGGGACATCATGTAGGCCAATGGTAGACGTGAAGCCCTTATCTTCATTCGGTCATGGGTTGAAGTCCTATAGCCTTTCTGGAATTAATCAACACATAATTTTTCCTTCTTCTAAAACCATATTGATATAATTTCCAAAATAAATATGATGGAAATCCTTAAAATATGGTTTATATCTAAATATATTTTTAACTAATATTTATAATACAACATCAATAGATAAATAATTCATCAATTTTATTTCAATATAGGTATTTCCTTTTTCTAGAGCTTATCGTTTAGAAGAGGGAATTGACTCAGGTAATTCCACGATTCCCCAAATTTAAGTAAATTAATTATAAATGGATCTCTAGGATGAGTTTTTTTTGATTCAATCATGATCTTTATTTTTCTTTGGAAATTATTTTCTAGATGGAATTATCTACCACACACAAATCATTTACCCATTCCACATAGGCACATTCTAAGTTTCCTCCTTCCACATTTCCTTTATGATGGAAGTTGAGCCATCTTTTCTCCATGCTCTCCACCCCTCGTGCTATTAACAACCTCATTCCTTCTCTTATTTAGTGAATTTATGAGTCGGTTATAGTATATTTTATCAATCATATTTCTAGAAAACTTATTAGGTCTAAACATTATATATTTCAAACATATCATCACCTCATTTGGTCACTTATTTTTACTACATTGTCCCTCATGTTCAATTCTAACTCAACTATTTCAGGTTTCAACAATTGACTAAATCTAGAAAGCATAGTGTGAGTAATAATGATCAAAGTGAAGAAATAATATAATCATTTTTAGGATATCTAAATCATGAAGCCTTATTTCCAATCTGAAACACCTTATGTTTAAACTAGGTAATTCATTCTAATTATATGTTTAAATCCATCACAATGGTTTGTAAAAAATGTTAATTTTCTAAAGTATAACCCCTGGGAGTGCCAATCCAGGTGCGTAGTTGGTCTCATTATCTTATACAAGGTTAGACATGAGTCAGGTCTGTCACAACTTTTCTGAGTTGTTACCTCTATGTACATCTGTGCTAGAACAATGTCGACTTGTAGTATCTCTATAGAGATGCATTTCTTGTAAGACCCACAAAATCTATTCCTTACCAAAATTCTAGGATTTTCTTATATACTTATCTTCAAATATTAAATTAGGTCTATCTTACCTAATCCATTATTTCCTAAATCTAGTTTCAATGGTTTCTACTAAACCTCTTATGATACCAACAATTGTTTCTTGACCCCAAAAACCCCAGATATGGTGTCTACTACCAATACATTGGAATTAATATAAAGAATCAAATATCAATGGATCGAAGAGTTTAGTAGTCTTGGTTAATTAAGTATATATGAGAGCCTTTCATTAAAAATGTATACAATATTTAAAAAATATTTTTCCTCTTTTCAAGGTTAAATTTATTCCATCTACGATATCATTGAATGTCCTTCCTAGTTTAATTCTTGGAATCCTGTGGAAAGAAAAAATAAGGGTGATCTCAATTGCTTAGTGAGGGTCATGTATAGAGGAAGCAATAATGAATCAATGAAAAAAGTTAATATGGAAAGGTAATAATTGAGAATACATTCCATATAATCAATAAATTAGAAGGACATGATTAAATAATATATAAAGTTAAATAACTAGAAACACATTCCATTTAAATAATAACTTGAGAATGTAATTCATCGATAGAATATTTCATGGTGAATATCTCATGCATAATAAATACCGATGTCACGACCCGTCCTCGGGGCCCATGCCGTGACTACCCCAAGCCTGCCTTCTATAGGCCAGGGGCTGGCGACTAGCACCAAGGCATAAATCCCGGTAAAAAGGGAAGGCATTGCCTTTCTAAAGTAAACAAACACCATAGAGCAAGCAAGAAGTAGAAGTAAACACTAAGTAAAATCTGATACAAAGTAAGTGAGGAAAAGTAAGTGGGCCAGCATACAAACCCAAACTGAAAGTAAAGTACAACTGGAAAGGGGAAACAAAAACTGAAAGTAAAGCCGCAACGTCGAGCAGTCCACTAGAATTCCCACCTGAAGGGTGATTACGGATAGCCTCCACAGCTCCTCGGGTCCAGCCGTCCGCTCCGAGAACGTCCCGCCCAGTGGACCACCTCCAGGTACTATCCTGCTCTGCAAGACTCAACCACGATTAGCACTGTCCATCATCTGCAACCAACACAACGTAGTGCGGGCATAGCCCATGCAGGGGTGAGTATAAGCTACTCAGTAGGGACCCCGAGACCCCCGAAGGTCTCCAAGAATCCACAAAGGATAATCCACAAAGGAAATATACAATCACGAAGTTACATTCGACACTGCTTAGGTATATTCCCATACATATACCAAAGTCATCAATTCCAGTACGCACAGGAAAGAAAAACATAAATCCACACAGTATAGCACAACACAATCCACATGGGAAAACAAAATAGGATTCAGATCACATAGGATTTTCATTATCGAAACCGTAACTGCTGAAGAGCACCGTCTCTGGAGTGTACAATGGTCCTGTCATGACTCCGAGGTACTGCTCACTAACCTAAGACTGCTGAGGTACTTCTGATGTCGAGTACTGTGGGCCTGCTGCTACAACGAAGCGCTTTCCATCATGGGTCTACCGCTACAACCAAGCGCTCCCCCTCATAGCCTCCAGAGGTACTCCTTCTGTTTTGTACCGCGGGTCTGCCGCTACAACCAAGCGCTCCTCCACCATGGGTCTGCCGCTACAACCAAGCTCTCCCCCTCATAGCCTCCAGAGGTACTCCTTCTGTTGAGTACCGCGGGTCTGCCTCTACAACCAAGCGCTCCTCTGCCGTGGGTCTGCCGCTACAACTAAGCGATCCCCCTCATAGCCTCCAGAGTTACTCCTTCTGTTGAGTACCACGGGTCTGCCGCTACAACCAAGTGCTCCTCCACCATGGGTCTGCCGCTACAACCATGCGCTCCCCACTGGGCTATTCGAAACACACCGAGTCGATCTGTCAAGCAGTCGTCAGGTCTCAGCCGGCTACACGGTCTCCGTACTCCGCACGATTGTCTCCGGGAGGGTCCGCTTCATGAGCTACTGGTCGATACTACAAGTATCAAAAAGTCCCATGAAGAAATATATCAAAGTACCGCCTCATCATAGGGGTCTCAACGCAGTAGATGGCGCGTCAATCAGACGCCCGGTCTGTCAGTTATTAGCCTTTTTGTCCCAGGGGCCCGGTTGGTTTCGTGTACGAACCAACCCGGCCATATCTCAATTGTACCCCGAACTCACATAGGTATAATCATAGGGAATGTTTCTCAACGTGTTCACCATCTCCGCTGACGGTTCGTCAAACAGACGTCCTGTCTGAAAGTTATCAGCTTTTCCGTTCCAGGGGGCCGGTTGGATTTCGGGTACAATCCAAACCATACATACTCCAACTTCATCCAAAAATCAGGAGATGTATTCCAAAACTTCCGTCTCATTAAGAGGAAAACAACAAGACAGACGACGCGTCAATCAGACGCTCGGTCTGTGAGTTATTGGCTTTTTTGTTCCAGGGGCCAGGTTGGTTTCGTGAGCGAACAAACCCGACCGCACTCCGACGACGTCCAAATCTCGAGTGGAGTAATCCAAAAGATCCGTCTCACTAAGAGTAATCCATCAAAGTCGACAGAACGCCAATCGGACATCCGGAGCTCAAGATATGAGTGTTTCGGCTCCGGGGGCCCGGTTGGTTTCGTGTACGAACCAACTCAGCCGAACCCAAAGATCTCTGAAACCTTGAGTGTAATATACCAAAACGACTTTCTCAATCCAAGGATCGCATCGCAACTGACGGTGCGTCGATCGGAGGTCTGTCACTCATTTTATGGGCAACAGACCGAATAAGGTTCGTTATTAGGGGGTTCGGGCCCGGCCCGACCCGGCCCGATACCCCAGGGTCGGCCCGAACCGGGTCAACCCGTCCCGGGTCCGGGTCCGACCCACTTGGGCGTGGCCGGCCCGGCCTGGCCTGGCGCGGCCCGGTCTGGCGGACCGGCCAGGCAGCCGGCCCGGCGCGCGGCGCGCTGGCCAGGGGTTCTGCCGAACGGCAGAACCGTTCGGGGCGAGGGCATTGCCCCCGCGTGAAGTAAACCGAGGACCCTTAATGGGGCTGCTTTGTCCGGCCAGCCGGGGGTTTCAAATAGCCAGTTCCTCCAAGGTCCGGCCGGCCCGCTCCGGCAGGTCGGCCTCTGCCGCCACGGGACCGGCAAGGCCGGTCCCCTTGCTCCGACGCCGGCGGCCCGGTACCATACGCCGGTTCCGCTGTTCCGCCGTGCCCCTCCACCGTGGCCCCACTCCGGCCGTGGTGATTTAGTGGTTCTTCGGTGGGGCGCGACAGAGCCACATCTTTGGTTTGTTTTCAACGGCGCCACGTCTTGGTTCGTCTTCAACGGCGCGGCGCGACGGCGCCACACTCCTCCCCCTTTCCTTATCAAAATTCCGCATGGTCCTTCGGCACCGCGTTGTCGTGCTTGCCGCAACAGTACCAACAACCAAAAAAAAGGGGAGGAGTGTCGTCCGTGTTCGTGCGGTCCGACCTCCTCCCGTTATCATGATAACAGGCGGTTCATGAACAGGAGAAGCGACGGAAGATTTCACGAACTAACAAATAAAATAAATCCCTACTTCAACGCTTTCGTCGAATGAACGTTCATCGTGGAATTAACCATCGCGGAAGAAGAGGGTCGCCGCAGAACAAGAGGATCACCATGGAAGAAGAGGATCTCCATTGGCGTTAGGTGATCTCCGAGGAAGGCATCTCTCGCCGTCGTCCGCCGTCGGAGGTAGGCGTTCTTCGTTGGCGGTGGCGCATTCTTCGCGTTCTTCGTCGAAGAATGAAGAATCCTCTCTTTATCTCCCAATGCTTTAACACAACACAAACCAAACATAATAAAATAAGTCCTCCTCTTATTTTATTATCAACATAAGAATTTGAAATTCAAAGGATAAGAAACAAATAATTAATTCAATGAATTAATTGTAACAATTTAACTGCCCAATTTAATGGGGCGTTTCTTAACTAGAAAAACACACAGTTGACTTTCATTAATAGGGGGGTTGTGGGTGCGTTACATAGGAGGGAAGAAATGGTGGGGCTCGTGCGGGCTACACCTCACAAATATCCTACCAAGTGGGTAGGATATTGTGGGTTCCACCTTATCCGCTTAACTTTGCTTAAGTGGATTTAAGTGAAATAAAATAAAGCTGTCGCACCACTTTATTTTATTTCTTAACTTAACCCCAAAAATTATAAACCACACCCGAGCAAACGCAACTCTGGAAAAGGCATTTCTAAGAAAATATCGGTGCTGTGATTCCATCGGTGCCCTCAAAATTCGATTCCGAGCACCGGTTCAAAAGTTAGAAAACCCCACTCGTTCGTTCATTGAACGTACCTGAGCTAAACTTCGAAAAATGATTCCTGCCACACCGGGCCTCGGAATCAGGTGCTGTTAGAAACTGCGTTCTTGTAAAATTCCCAAGAAAATTAAGAAAAAAAATTTCCTTGAATTTTATGGGTCTTTACATCACTCCCACCTCAGGGCTTTATGTCCCCATAAAGATATATCAAAATTTGGGGAACAAAAGTGGGCACTGAGCACGCATCTGAGCCTCCCGCTCCCAAGTGCTCTCCTGGAGGTTCCCGTGCTTCCATCTGATGCGTACTAGAGGAATCGACCATCCACGTAGGACCTGCCCCTATCGATCCTCAATCTCCACCGGGACCTCCGCAAAAGTCGCCCCATCATCAACGTCCAGCTCCCCAAGGTCAATGATATGCGTTGGGTCGTACACGTATCTCCTCAGCTGAGATACATGGAAGACGTCGTGCACCCGGTGCAACTGAGGTGGTAATCCAAGAAATAAGCCACATCGCCAACCCTAATGAGGACCAAGAAAGGTCCCTTGAACCTCGGAGATAACTTGTCTCCTTGGCCACATCTCCGTAACTCACTTCGAGGTGAGACCCGTAGGGAAACGTGGTCACCAACCTCGAACTTTAGTGGTCTCTGCCCCCCATCAACACAAGAATTTTTCCAGATCTGAGCTGTCCTCATCAGTTCTTAGATGACTTGGACCTTTCTGGTCCTACAAGAGCTGCTGAAATTTCTTCTTTTCCGATAAGAGAAATCTGGTCTCATCCTCTAGATGAACCACGTTCTTCGCCTAATACAGTCAATCCCGACATGGATGATACTAATCCATACCAAGGATGACGTCGTAAGGCCTCGACACTACTACCAAGAGATCCAACTGTTACTCTCACCTCCAAGGGTTGAGTCACACTGTTGGCATTAGTGTGTGGTCACTGGGTCTCCTCTAGCAGGTAATCTCAAGTGAGGATCAAGTCAACGGTTTTTCAATCAGAACCTCTTAGTAACAACCAAAAGAGAGGACAGGAAGGTAAACGCCACAAGAAAGGTGTATTTTTATTACTGCAGATCAAAGTACAAAGACACAAAGAAACAACAAACAAACACCAACAGAGCTAGAAGAAACATGAACAAAAGTCTCCAGGTCTGGAGCTAGTCCCACTCCTGTCCATCTGCTCCCGGAGCTCCATGATCGTCGGCCTCAGCGGCCTGTAGCTTAGCTCTCCCACATCTGCATGAGATTCCTAATAATATATACCTATAGTAAGGTTTTGAGATTTGTAATGAAGGAAATTTTGAGCCTCATATATAACTATCCCATTGAAATTCTTGTTCTTATTAGGATGTAAGATTATTTCTTGATGCTTCTTCCAAATATCTATCTAGTTCACATTTTTTTGTCATATATAACTGCTAAAAAGGTACATACCTCATGCTTCACATTTATTAAAAACAAATTCATACCTTTAGGTAAATATAGGACATATGAGGAACAATGATAAGATATTTTGTATTGTTGTGAAAAAGTGATATGAAACAAGACCACTCATTTGATCAATGTTTTTTTGTTGAAATCGTAGATTTGAGTGAGGTAAAAGGTAAACTTTGAATATGATGATGTATAATTATACTTTTTTTCTTATATATTATAGTTATGAAATATCAAGGGTGAAATTCTTATAATGGGGTTGAATGTAACAACCTAATATTTTAATAAATATTTCTCTTTAAATAAATTTAATTGATATCTTTGTTTTTTACATAACACCAAGTTTAAATGAATCACAAAAATGTGTTAAAATTTTAACATTTGATAATTATATAACTTTCAAATTAAAACATTCAATGTTATCAAAGGTTTAAATTTTTGTATTTTTCTCAAATGATTGATTTTTCAGTGAATAGTGAAAAATAACAATATTTGTTAAACTGCCATTTATTTTATTTAGAAAATACCCAATGTGATTTGAAATTTATCCCAAATTAACATAATAATACTTTAGTAATAAATAATATAACTAATTTCATTTTTATTATCATTATTAATTATTTTGGTATAAGTTCATATTTGGACATAAAAAAGAATTTTTTTCAAGAAACTTTTTTTCATTACATTATATGTTTTTAACAGTATTTATTTTATACCACATTAGTGAATTGATTTTGGTAAAATGGATTACATATTTTTAATTTTGATATTCATATTTGGTAAATTGGTCACTTTTACTTTTTCCCATTTTGATTAGTAACATTTGTAAAATTAATCACCTTAGTGAAGGGTAAATCATGTAATTATACTTTAAAAATAATGTGGCAACGGTTTAAAATTTGTCTACCCATTAAATTTATCATATTAAATGAGTTTTTTTGACCATTTTCATCCAAATCATGAAAATATGACAACTTGGTTCCATTTTTCTTTGATATTAAACTTTATATCATTAAGGAAATAAATAAAAACAAAATATCAAATTCTTGGCTTTAATATCTCTAATATTTTCCCATAAGGATAAGAAGAGGTTATGTTCTATTTTAAATGTTAATATGAAATATGAATTAATTATTTGATCATTTAATTTTTTTAGTTTTATGTTATTTAATAATTACCTTCAATTCTTATGCATTTCTGACATAATATTTATTTAATTAAAAGGAAAATAAAATAAATGATTTTAATAATATGAAAAAAAACACATTTTGGTTAAATTTTCATGTTTTATAACATTTATAGTTACATATGAAAAACAATGGTTTTTTTAAATTATTTATTTTAATTTTATATTTTTATTTATGTTCCTAACGTCAAAGAAAACGAATAATGTAAACAATATAACTAATGATATTTTATGAAAATAATAATTTATAAAATTATTTTAAAATATTAAAAATATTTAAAGGGAATAAGGTGATGATATATGGTGTAATAGTTTATCCCTTGGACATTTATGATCCATTTTTTACCTTATATGTAAAATTATAATGCATTACTATTTAAAAAGTAATTTCCGTTGTTAAGGTTAAAATTAGTAAACCATGGGTTCAGTCCTAATGATAAGGTTTAAAATGATATATAAACCTATAAAAGTTTTATTGGATAATTATTTTAATACAATATCTTTTATCATTCTATTATATTCCATTTGGGAACCATTTGGAATGATTGAGACATAAATTATAGAAAAATGTTTCACAAATGTCAAAAGGTGGCCCTCCTCTAACTTTTAAAAGAACACCCCTTATCAAATTTATATACTAAAATTTGGGAAAATTATATTAACCAAAAAATAAAAAATAATCTTCTTTTAATACTTATCCATGTTATATAGGTATTTTTCTGCCCAAAAGCACAAACTTATGTCCCTTAAGTGGAGATATAATGGGCCTCTTTCGAAGAGGAGGATATCATCTTCACCAGACACTTCAATTCTTATTATTCTTTGAACAAGATTAATTTTCCCATAACCATTATAATATAATAGAATGGTATCTAAAATATATTTAGATTTTATTATGTTTATGAAATAATTTTTTTCAATCTTCTTTTCCATCAAATTGGAAACAAAACAAATGCTCCTATGTACGGCAGACTACCAACTCGCGAACTGATGTAATTTGTTTTCCATTACCACGTTGAATGGATTGTAAAATTTTTGGAGGTAGTGAATATATATTATATTTATGAAATAATTATTACACTTGATTTATGTTATCATATATACCTAGTACCTTTTTAATCCATTTAAAATGACAGTGTATCTCTTTTATACGTGAGGACTACTACCTCTACGATGCGATGTGATTATTTTTTTCATTTATAATTTAACTAAATTGTAGTAAGTATATTTTTAACTAATTAATGTGTTATATATGATATAATAATGTGTTTTTAAAGGTTAATTATCATATTATATTCTTTAATTCCAACTTTCAAAAGTCAAAACAATGTTCATGTGTACATTCGATATTCCAACTCTATAAGTAATGTAATTCAATTTTCAATCTCTATTTTTTTGGATTAATATAAATATATAAATAATGAATAAAAATTATATTTATATAATGATTAAAATTATAGAGAATCTAGAACCATAATGCATTTATACTGACCTGAACTACTCAAACGAAACATATATGAAAAACAGAACAGTTAACACCTGAAACAATGATGATAATAAAATATTGTTAAAAATGGATGAAAATATGTTTTACATGGATTATATATAAGTTTTTAGATACTTATATGTTTCTAGTACATAATTATAATAAATATAAAATTTTTATATATGAGTTAAGATAAATTATAAGGCTTTTCAAACTTGGGGTAGGGGATTTTTTTCTCAATTTTCACTACATGGAGAAAAAAAATTTATTATGAACCTATTTATATATATGAGGTGTATATATAAAAAAATTTATATATTTAAAATTAATATCTATTTTTTTAGGATTATTATGGTTTCAATTCATGTCTATTCTTTGAAGGTGTAACAATATTAATGTTACGTAATTAGTGAGAATTTATTTTCCCATATCATTTTTGTAGGATTTTTTTTTAATTAATGGAATTTTAAAATTTACCCTTCATAAAATCCTAATATTCTGTTTTCCATTTAATATTATAAGAAATTCCAAATTTTCTTCCAATTTTTACACTTTTTTAAACTTCATTCAAGAAGAGAAATCTTTAAAATAAATTTCAATCAAATTTAATTTTTTTATAGAGTATTTTTCTTATATTTCCATTTTTTTTAAAATTATTTTACTAAATGATTTTTTACTCAAATTATTTATTAAAAAATTTTCTATTTGAAAGTAATCTGTAAAAGGATTTCTGAAATGGTTTTTCTCAACATTCATTATAGAAATATAAAAGGATTATTTTTTTTAATTTACAGGACATTAACATATTTCTCCACCAAGAAAACTGTTTTATGATCTTTTTTCTCATCCTAAATGTTTTCAATGGTTTTATAAATAAAACGGTTTCATGAAAGTTTATTTTATATTTTTTCTTACATTTTCATTTATTCTCAAAACGAGATGATTTAATGATGAAACTTATATTTCCAATGATTTGATGTTCATATTTTACATCCTATAACTTTTTTGGATGTTAAAAATCATTGAGGAATTGAATTTATTATGATCATTTTTAATTTGACAAAAAATTTCTAATAAATATCGATATTATTTTTATTATGGATATGATTATTTCCTAAATTTTAAATCCCTTCTTTATTTAGTTCCTTACTATGAAAGTTAATTTATCAACTGGTAAAATCTTTATATATCGTATTATTTTCTAAATATGAATATATTATGATAAGAAATATTGTTATCAGTTAAATTGATCAATAAATATATGATTAATGAATTTGAAATGTAGTGATGGGTGCTTCATGGTTACATATTGACTTCCATGCATTGATAGGTCTCATGAGAAAAATTAGTTTGATAGACTCATTTAATTAGGTTTTTTGTATATACCTACCCATAAATTAAACAGTCTTGACATAATGATTTAATGGTAAAAATATCATGATGTATGATATTACGCATTTAATTTATTTTGAATTAAATTATTATGCCCCTGATATTATTGTATGGATATTATCCATTTCATAGTTTAGTTCTCAAGTTATTGACTAGATGGAATTTATTATTTGTTATTTAACTTATAATATTGATTGTGACTAATTTACTCATGATATATACTCCTATACCAAACTATTTTTAGTATTTGATCTCAACCTTATTTTTTTCTTTCCCTATGATATCATGAAATAAATTAGAAATAATGTTATGGATTCAATGGTGATTATTATTATATGAATTCTATATTCCAACTTAATATTTTAATTATGTTTTATCTAATTTTTCAATACTAAAAAACTAATTGGCCCTTTGAGATGATATCAATTGTATCTTATATGAATTTTATAAAGTAGACACCGAATCTTGGTTACTGGAGTTGGGGTTTTAATAAATATTCTTATGAATGTATCATGTTTATGTTGTAGCAAAAATTCTATATTATACATCTTGTTCTTATGTTTGTATTAAGAATCATGTTCTTATGATCATTTTAATATATTATGGCTCATGGTTTACTTATTATTCCATGATCCTATGTGTCTATTTCCTTATGATAAAATTAGAATTTTATGATTCTTGAATTATGGATTCATCTTATATTGGATATGAATACTTTATGATGTTTTCATGTTCATAATTTATATTATCAAACCCATATAATCATATTATTATCATTTATGAGATTTTTTATTACATATTTTTTCCTTAATGAGTATTTTATCTCACCTATTATTATGTTTCCATTTCCCTAGGTTATCAAAACAAAGTTTTAAATATGACATGTTTGGTACAATATCTTGTGTAGAGAATTTATGGGAGATGTTGAAGAATTATTATGGTCTAAGTATCTTTTATTATGAATGAAAAATGTCTATTTGTTGACAATAACATGGGTTTAATTAGTTTTGAATTTGTTCTAACTCTCTAATAATCAAAACCTAAACAGTTATGGGATTTTGTGTAAATAAATATTTAATATAAATCAAGTAATCACTATAAAATTATCTCTATGATGTCCCAAGAATCCCAAGATGGTTAATGAAAGGTGAAAATGATACTGGCTATAGGTCACAATTACACAATGTGTAACCAAAATATACACATCATGTACCCTTGATCAGTTAATCAAGAGTGGTCCCTAATAATAAAGACAAGTTGCATAGTTGTCGATGTAAATCATGTTTATTTCCACAATGAAAATTGACTGCTCATTGACACATATCAATACATTATTTAATAGATTTTAGTTAATGTAAATCACATGTAACCCTACATTGTTTATCACTACATAAATTTTGGAATCAATGTTTTCACATTTGGTGACATTTAATTAATATCTACCGCAAATTAACTTACAGATGAGATATAGCAACCCATATGTTTCACATATAAATATTACATCATTTTAGAATAATATTCAATACATTTGAATTAATAATAGAATGAGGAGCACTGAAGATTATTCTTTTTGGAAACATGGATATGTAAAAAAACTATTATATAAAAGATGCACATCATTTCATATTAGGTTGTTCATAATTAGAACCCTTCATAGATATACCATAGTTAAATCATTTCTTCATAATTTGGGGAATGGAATTTTAAAAAAGGGTGAGCTCAGATTCTAAATATGGGTAATCAAAAGATATTACAATCAATGATTATATTTGAGAATAAGATAAGTATAATGATATAAATAATGATCAATACATGTAATTATGATTCCTAATAATTAAAAGGTCATTAATCATAAAGAATGGGGTCTTAATTTTATTTAAAAATGATATAGGACATAATAGTGTGGAATCATAAATAATCAATTAGGATCCCTGAAAACATATCATAATCTTAATACATCAGGTTTTTACATTCACAAAATCTTATAAAATAATTTACTCTATCCATGATCACTAACAAGACTATCATATTGGATTGGGTTCACTCCCCATTCCATCATTTCCTTAGTCAAGGTTCCCTTTGAAGGCTATCTTAATTGAAAATGTCCCTTATGAAACTTTTTTCACTCACCACTCATGTCATTATTATAACATGAGATATCCATATTTACCCAATTTACTATGGAGAAATTTAATTCTATGAACTCCCATCACATTATGAAAACTATGATTTTGTTTTTCACAAGACCATAAAAAATCATCATATCCTCGTATCCTATCCAATGGAAAGGATACATGATTCATAAATATTCCTTCATTATAGACATAAACGATACAGAAAAATAATAAATATTGTAACATTGGATTATATGATTAGTAAACCAAAACAAATTTCAAATCATCATTGTTATAGTTAAAAATACCTTTACAATATCATTATAACATTGCTTGAGGGAAATAGAATTTTTATATGAAATCAATTATTTAAGACCTAAAAATATCCAAAATATTAAAGATATATTTTTTCATTGTTAATAACAATAGAATTTTGTATAAAATATTTTAAAAATATATTATCCATTATGGTGAATAAATCATTTGAGGGATTTTAAATTAAAAAAATCATTTCACATTACCAGTAACCATTCAAAAGAACCCTTCTCTAAAAGAAAAAAATTTCCTTTAATTTAATTTTATAGAAATTCATAAATGGGTAAATATGAAATTACTAAATATATAGAGAAGAATATGAAAAGTCTAGAGATTTTTTTTAAATAATATATGGACATGGAAGAAAATATTTCTCATAGAAGCGAAAGACATAATGAGTTTTCCTTAAAAACATTTATTCGGACTCTTGAGTAATTAAAAAAGGAAAATAATTTGAAAAAATTAAATATTATGAAATAAATATATTAGACCAAAATACATAAGTCTTGAGAGAGATAGATCATAGAATTTGACCATTGTAATATTTAATCAATAACAATCCTAGATAAAATCATATTGTCATATAAACCCTTTTCTCATTAGTAGGTTATGAATCATAAACCTCAGAAAAGATATAATTTAAAATAAAAAATAAAATTTAATGTAAGTAAGGAAATAAATTATATAAAATATAAATGGGGTTGTATATAACCGTTATAAAATAATATAGGTGTAAAAAATTTAACATGTATTATCCAAACAAAATTGAAGTGTAGAACACTTATAGATTTTGTAATTTTTGAATTAAAAGTCATTGGAAAGATTGAATATAATAAGGTTCTATAAATAACATACATTAAATAATCGTTTATTCTAAAATAAATTCCTAGTTTTTATATAAAACCTACACATAATAAATTGGTGTATAAAATTAAATCACGTATCAATGAAGAGAAATCAAAACGACACCCTTACCTCAAGTTTTAAATGCTTCATTGGTGTTAAAACTGCTAATATAATAAATTTTAATCCATATTATATATATTTATAATATCAATATTTATAAATATAATACCATAATTTATTTACTTGAAACATCTTATCACCCATTAATTATCAATATTTAAATATCATAATCACTTCGGGTGTTAAGTAATTCATTTTTCATATATGTTTCTATTTTTTTCTCATGGTCCATGAAATTTGATCATAGTTTATTTCTCTATATAATTTCATTAATGATATAGATTTCATATATATTAATTATATATATTTATATATATTCATATAAATTGGTGACGAATAATGAAATACAAATCTATATGAAGATGAAAGTATGTACATATAAATGATTAGTGTTTCCATATTTTGATGGATAAAAAGAAAGAAAGGTAAATATTTATTAATCTTTACGTATTAATTTTTATAACATAAATATCCTATATCAACATTAAATATATCGTAATAACCAACCATGAATGATAATTGTGGAAAATGAGTCATATTTCTATGTGGAGGTGATGGTCCACATATACACAAGATTGGTTTTTTTCACGTCTCATTAGATTAAGAAGAGATGGTAAGTGGTTTTGAAATAATAATAACGAAATATAATTATATTAAATATATTTTATTAATCATTTTTTGAACTTTTACAATAATTTTAGAGGATGTATAAGAAGAAATAAAATTGAATGAACTCGGTTAAAGTCTATACCTATTATTTAAGTGTCCCCATTTAGATTATTCCTAGCCTATAAAGACTAGTATTAGGTAATAAAAATAAGATATAATGTTTTAAAGTTTGGATAATATAAATTTTATATATATACTGTGATTGGGAGCTTCTGTGAATGTAAATGGAACCCTAGCATGCCCAACGAGGATCCCCCCATTCCTGGAGGTGGGAGGGGGAAAGATGGCCATAATCTACCACTTCCGAAGCCACGAATCCCATTCGTACCCTTCTCTAACCCTAATTATATTCTATAGTTCCCAATGATTTCTTTAAGCCCAAATGTTCCAGATTTTTATCTTGGTAATCCTCATCTCCTGATCTTTGTGTCGGAGTTCTCTGAAGGGACGAGTCACCTTGACCTGACTCTGGTGGCTTGATTTAATGTTCGAAGACCATCGGTTGATGAGTTAGATCGGTTTTTTTTTTGGAAAATGGGATTTGCAAGAGTGTGCAGTCGTCAGCCTTCTGGATAGTCACCCTTTATGATTCTATTCTCCTCAGAAGAAGATATAATCCATGTGTGGTTTAGTGCCCTAAGGTGTTGTAGCGGTTGCAAGTTTTTTCATCTCCGGTGGACTTTTGATCTCTGCATGAATTGTGATCCAACCTTCATCCAGATTTGGGTAAGTCTTCATCACCATCCATTACCTTTCCAAAAACTAGTAGTTATATGTATTCTTGGGAACCTGGTAGGTTTCCTGTGTTTTGATGCTCGTACAACCACTGTGAGTCATTCGGTCAACCCTTGGTTGTGTGTTGAGGTTGATGTTTCCAAAAATATGGTAGAATGGGTATGGATTTCTGTGGGTACGGAGTTTAGGTGGAAGCAGGTAGTGTTCTATGAATCATGGACTGACTATTGATTAACCTGAAACAGATTGGGTCACTTAGATTATAGGTGTCGGAGTGGAGCGATGAGCAAGAGACCATCAGGATTGGAGAGGAGTCTAGTTAAATATGATGATTGGAGGAGGATGCATGTTGAAACTAATGTTCTTGGAAACACGACTAGTTTGGGAGTCAGAGTTGCAGCGGTTCTGGAAAAACCAAAAGATGTTCCAAAACATCCTTTGGTTTCTACTGTGCTGAATAGGCTTAGACCGGATCTGAATAGGGGGGATGGTGTTGAGGGAATTGATGTCATGAATGCTATCGAGACTAGTGGTGGAGGAATTACTATCATGAGTTATGCCGAGGCTAGTGGTATGGACTCAAATGGCATTGTGGTTGTAGGGGAAATGTAAAAGGAGACATGGGCCCCTCATGATGGCCTAGATCCTCTTGATGTCATCTGGAAAGAGGGTTGCCTTTTCGAGGGAGGTGCTGCTGCGGATAGTCAGTGGAAGGGATGCAGCAGTGGCAGTGTGTTTGAAGGGAAGCATGGGTCTGGATTGGTGGATAGCAGGCTGTCTGCTATAGTGAAGAACTATGATGCTGGTCTTTGTATGGGGGATCCGAGGTTATGTGAGAATGGGTGTTGTGGACAAGCTGGTGAGGATGGTGGTGTGCTAGTCACGGTCCATACAGGGAACCGTTTTCAAGGGCTGGAGCAGGAGGGAGTGGAATCCAACTTTCAGATTGAGCCTCAGGAAGAGGTTGCAGTAAATGATGAAATGGGAAATGGGATATGTGTAGGTCAGGAGATGGTGTAACATCCATACTGTGTTGATATGATTGATGTGAATGGTTAGATTATGAAGAATAGGATTGTGTTGTATCAAGAGATGCAGATCCATGGAATATAGGAGGGTCCTGTTGATAGTGAGAAAGAAAATGAGGATGGAATAATGAAGCCACCGTTTAGTCAAATTGTTCTGGGAGGGAGGAATATATTTCCTTAGAATTAGGAGGATGTGATAGCTTCACTGTAAAGAATATCAAGGAAGGATTACTCCTATATGCCAAATCCAATGTCTATTGGATCTAAAGGTATGCAAACTAATAATGATTTTTTTTCCATAGAGTTGTTGAATATTTGAAGCATGTATGCCAAAGTCCTAAAGCATTATGAATGCTCAGAATGGAAATCAGCAAGTGCGGAGGATGATTTCTATCATGGTGATGGTGATGGGTTGGATTTTGGAGGCATGAAGTTGTTATGTTTGGTCTTTGATGCTTGTTTTCTGAACTTTTATTTTATTAACAAATGGTCAGAGGTGTTTCCTCTAGATACAATTTTTAGTAAGTTTTATATATCTTCTACCAATAATAATTTTAGAGGTACAGGTTGAATTCATACTTTTGTCTATTAGTTTAACTCCTGATAAACCCATTTTAACAATAACCATGGTAACAAAATTTTAATAATTTCACTATTCATTGTGACTAAAAATTAAGTTGAACCTATTAAAATATATTAATTTTAATTATTTAAAATATTTAATCCTTTTTTCATATTCAACTTCTATAAGTGGTATAATTTATTATTAATTAATAGGAAAAACATCAATGAAAAACCATTTTAAAAAATTGAATTTATCAGTATAAAACTTATTTTAATTCCATTAATTTCATTATAAGAACCATAAAATGAATTATAAAATATTAAAATGAATATATAATATTTTAATTTCTTTAAAACCAATTTTAAATAGAGAATATATTAATTTATTAACATAAAAATACATTTCATGTATAGAAATGGTTTTCTAGAAAAAAAAATTATGCCAAAAAATTAAAATATACAAAAATCAAGTACAATGGTGATTAATATGTATTTAATTATATTATTTTTAATTAAAGTGGTACTATTTTAATTAGATATCATATTCAAATCACCATTTTAAATTTACCTGAAAAGAAATGATAATTTTTAAACATATTATTATTTATTACAATTGATTGAAAAATAAATATTTTGTGAAAAATCCCGAAAATTAAGAATAAGATAATATAGTAAAGATGATTTTAAAAATTATATTAATTTAATTAATTAAAATTTATAAAATATTTATAAATTTAATATAAATTTCATGTGAAAAAATATTATAAAAACATTTATGAAGAAATCACAATTTTAAAGAAAAAAACGACTTCACTAAAAATTTTGTGCATATTTGTTTTGAATTAATCAATACATTTACATTAATGAAAAATTTATTTATATTTTTGATAAAGTGTCTCTTATTATTCATACCTACCAATTTAAACACTTTTTTATTACAGTTTCCTATATCAATGTTTATATACAGTTGGGGTTGCGTATAAAGAACTTATCCAATTATTCATGTTTTATTTCAAAGTAAATAAAAATAATATCTTGTCTTGTTGAATTTTAAAACCCATAAAATTAATTTATCTCTTGATAATATGTCACTATAGTAAAAATAAATGACAACATCTCTACTTTATAACATCCATACGTTCCCATGTAACCATCTTAAATTTCTAACTCCTCCAAATAACATTAACAAGGTGAGTAGTCATGGTTCGTATAACATTATCTATATAGTACATGATTTCTATATGTTTTTATTCATAATAAATACCATTCTCCACTGGTATAAACTATTACTTCAATATATTGGAAGAATAAGGTATATACTTCATCCAGAGGGATACATTGAACATATCAAGAAGAAGAAGGAGTTTTGGTGGGAGTGACAAGCGATACGCTACAATGCCAAGCAATAATCTACAATATATTCTTTATCAAGAATCTAAAATTGAACCATATAACATGGCCTCAAATTTCCATCATTTGAAACTCCCATAACCTTATTCCATGGATAAATTCATAGAAAAACCTTCTCACCAGCATAAAATTCTAGATCTCACCAACAATTGTATGCATGACTCTTCTGTCGATAATGAGATTCTATGATAAAATTATGAATGGGTATAAAATTATATTACATTTCTTCAGATGACTTAAGTCCCAATATTTTTTTTATTTAAATTTATGTTTTTATGTTACATTTCAACAATTATTTCCATAGAGGTCTTTCTAAGGAGCACTATGAATGACTGAGTGAAATCTATTCTTGTACGAAAATAGAATAGGGGAATGTGTTATTCCCAAACATCATTGAAATCTAGAGAAAATGATCTCAATATTTGTTTTTTTGAATTATCCTCTTATACTGACCATATTTATGATGATGATAAATAGTACTAAAACAAAACTCTATTTCTAGATCTTGCTAAAGACATCACAAAAACATTGAGGTAAATAACATATCTTGACCTGAAACAATATAATATTCTACCCCAATTGACCTTAACTATTCCCAAATGTATACCCTAGAAATATCATCAGGATATAATTATTCTCTTATAAAAACATAGTTTACTAACTTTGTAAGGTTATGGACAACAACCGAAATAGCATTATATCCTTTAGATGTTTTGGTGAGATCGATGATGAAATCCCTAGTGATATCTTCACATTTCCATTCAGGCATGGGTAATTCTTATAACACCCCTTATAATTTAGTCTCTCAACCTTTACTTTAAAACATACTAAACAATGATATACATACTCTATAATATCACTCTTCATTGTTTCCACCAAAAATACTCTTTTAGATATTTGTAATTGTTCAGAGTTCCGGGATGAATTTGGAATAACAAGATTTAATATTCTTGCATTATTTCCTCCATTAGACCAGGTATTAATGGGACTCAAACTTGGTTATTGAACATTATCATTCCATCACAATCTAGGATGAACATTGGCACATTTACCACCTTATTATATAGATCCACATCTTTATTCCATGCCTATTTAATGATTATATGGATAAATTATTGAAAAATAATTTTTATGAGAAAGGATTTCTCCCCTTCCATAAGAATTTCAAGGTCCATCCATTAAAAATTTATAAATATCATATCTTTTTTATCCTTATCGGAGATAATATGGCATGATCCATTCAAAACAATGAATCAAACACCTTGTTTGCTTTCCTTGGTTGGTAATGTATTGAGTAGTCATAATCTTTAATCAACTCCGACAATATTATTTTTTGTATATTCGACTCTTTATTGGTGAATTTATAATTTAAAAATTTATGATTATATTATATGTCACTCTTTTGTTTGTAAATATAATGTCTCCTTATCATTAATGAAACGATTACTATTTCCAACTAAATGTCATGAGACATGTAATTTTTCCCGTATAATTTTAATGGGGATTAATCTATCACCATATCATTATAAAATAGAAAAAATACCACCCATTTCATTGATCAATCACTATAAATTGCAAAAACTTCTCCATTATAGGGTAGTGTAAGTATATGTGCAATGACCATCCTTCACTTCACTTCCTTAAAATTTTCTTCACAGTAATATATCGAAATGAACTTCACTCCCTTTTGAGTTAACATGTCGAGTGGATTATATATATGTGATAGATCCTTAATAATGAATTGTTAACATCCATCTAATCCTGGAAACTACTTCTTTTAGTTATAATTGTTATTATTGGCCAATGTTCAATAATTAACAAGTTTAATTTATCCACTATTATACCCTAACTTGATATTATCTTACTATAAAATGAAACATAATATTTAAAAAATTCACACTTGTTAAATTTACTAATAAATTATCCATACTTATGGTATTTCATATACTCAAAAAGATAAGTTGATGGTCATACTTAGTCTTAGAATATATAAGATTTTCATCTATAAGGACTAACACAAACTAATCAAGGTAATCTTTAAAGACATTATTTTTTTAAGTCCATAATGACAGAGGGTGGATTTTAAAGATCAAATGGTATTAATATAAATACCTAAAGTTGATACCTCAAATAGATGGATATATTGGGCATGTCTTCACTTTTGAAACTCAACTGATTGTATCCAGATCAAAGAACAGCCTCAGAAAAATATTAAGATCCTCATAATTGATAAGACAGATAATCATTATGTGAAAAATGATACTTATTCTTTATTTTGATATTATTAAGTTCTCTATAATAAATGAAGATTTATATTGATCCTTATTTATTCAAATAAAAAGTATATGTGTTCCTATTGTGATTCACTTGGATAAATAAATCACTTAAAAATATTTTCTAGGTGTTGGGTCTTTAATTATTGTAAATGAATCAGGGATATTCTCTATAGAGATTTTGCAATAGTGTATGGATGGGTATGAGTTCTATTGAATTCTCAACATCTCTATTTTAAGGATGAATAGGAAACTAATATTAATATACAATTAAAATATCTTATATAATAGGTATATCTTTTATGTTGAGTTTCTTCCTAACCGTCCTAGATAAATACCCAAAAGTGATAATTAAATAAGAAAAAGGTTTTGGGAACACGATGAATTCTTACAAAAATCTTACCTGATAATTCAATGGTCTTTAACCATGAAACATGGCGTAATGCTTTGTAAAAACTATGGCATACAACATGAGTATGTAATCATCATTGGTTAATCATGATCCATAAAAAAATATAATAATAATAAGACATAAGTTCATGACAGTATAGTAAGGATATAAAATCATGTCCATAGTAAAGGATCACAATAAAGACTAATATAGTGGGTTGTGTTCACTCCCCATTCAAGTCCTTATAATCTCATTAGATATACTTCCTTACCCAATACATTGGAGGGATATATAGTTATGGTCCCACCAATCAAATAAAGATAATTATATATATATATATATATATATATATATTCCACAAGATCATATAACTATGGTCATATCATTATACTATAACCTATGAAGAGGATATTAGTCTCATAAAAAATTACTTATCATAATAAAAAATAAAAAAATGAATAAATATGAAAAAATTGGTCAAATATCCTGTAAATCAAAAGAACCGTCAAAGAATGTGTTTATAAGTTATAATATATTCAAAAGTTCACTATAAAATTGCTTGAGGAAAAAAACTTTATTATTTGATATAAACTATTTATAATAAACATGTTCAAAAAAATTATGGAAAAAATTACTTTCCATAGAAAAAAACACACATATATAATAATATTTATTTAAAATAGAATTTATAATGGCATATAAAAATGTTCTATTGGTGTATATTTTTTTTAAAAATCTATTAACATTATTAATAAAAAGTCAAATGTACGTTTTGTGGAAACATTAAGAAGATCATTTAAAAAATATTTAATTAAATTCAAACATTGAAAAAATAATTAAATTAATAAATCTTTTTGTAATATTGTTAATATTCATGAAAACATTTTAATCAAATTATGGACATAGAGGAAATGATCCCCAATCAAAGAGAAAAATGAGGTTGGTTTTCATTGAAAACATTATCTTGGTCTCCTCAGTACTTAAAGAGGGGAAAATGAAATGAAAACATGGAATATTGAATAATAAACCATGGGGATTAAAGTATATAAGAATTGGGATATATATATATCATATAATTTCATCACTATAAAATTTAGTTATAAACATTCCCGATAAAAATGAGAATATAGCATAAAACACTTACCACTTTGGTAACTTTTTATTTATGACCCACATAAAAGAAATAAGTTTTTATTAGACTTAAAATATCATGAGTATCATTACATTATTGATAAAAAATATAAATTGAGTGGCAGATACACCTTATAAAATAATATTTGTGAAAAACATCAAAATTTCCTCAATGAAAAGTAATTGAGATGAAGAACCCTTATGGATATTGTAATTTTGCCTTAAAAATTCGTTATTAGATTGGAAATAATAAGGTACTATAAATAAAAGACATTAAATTAAATATTATTCCAAAACCAATTATTGGGTAGCATAAACACAACAGATATAATTAATTGGTGCAAAATAAAAAAAATATATCAATGAAGAGAAATCGAGATGAAACCCTTACCTCATGTTCATCTCGATTCAATAGCTCTCTCACCAGAGATATAATAAATTTAAACTTATTATAATTTTATAACACAACCATATTCATAAATATATTATCGTACATGTTTTACTTATAACATCCTATTAGCTATTTATATACAATCATTCATTATCATTACCATTTCATGTGCTAAGTACTTCATTTTTCAGGTACGTTTTGGTTTAAAAGTTATGGTCTATGTTCTTAAATAGTGGTTTATAAATCTCAATAAATTAAATAATGATAGAAGAATCTATTATATTATTTTTATATATTTACATATTTATAACCATTTATATATACCTATGGTGAAAAATTAATTACATCACTATGTGAAGGAAATAGATCACACGTACACATCAATGACATTTCCATTTTTCAATGGATGGAATGAAAGAAAGGAAAATATTAATTTAAAATTTAAAAATAATTAGTATGACATACATGTCCTATATAATACTTAAATATACCATAATAACTATCCATGAATGATGGTGGTAGAAAATGAGTTGCATCGCTGTGTGGAGGCGACAATGCACATGCACGAAGGAGCAATAATTTTATATAACATTTGATTGATATAAGATTATAAATTGTTGTCAAATTATGATAATAAGATCTTATTATATTTTTTATACTATATTAATCTAGTTTTTATGGATACAACATGTTTAGAGGATATAGAATATGAAATTAAATTGAAATATCTTGGTTAAGATCTACACCTCCTCACTGAGAGATGTTTTTTTAATACACATTATTCTATGAATAATTTATTTTAAAAGAATATCAGAATAATGAATGTATTTTAGGAAGGTTTTGGAGTATATTTTTTCTTATTTATAAGGCACAAATAGTGTAAATAAGGTATGATAATTGGTTCCCTTTTGTTGTTAGTGAGGGAGGGACATACATGTAATTTCTTATGATATATTAATGAGAAAGAAAATTCCAGGGGAAAGTGCCTAAAAATGGAAATTTATTTGACATTAGAAGAATATAAGTTTCAGATATATTCAAATAAAAATAGTTTTACATTTTTCATTGGCTATCCCACCCTTATCTTATGGTTTAACTTCCTGGTAAATATGTTTTAACCTTAATGGTAGTGATTTTTTTTCTATTTATACTATTAACTATTACCAAAAATCAAGTTAAAATAGTTAATATATATTAATTACTATAATTTCAAACAATTTATTTAATATTCTAGATTTTATTTCTATTAGAGGTGTAATTTAATTTTATAAATCATGCAAACTACAATGAAAACCAGTTTTAAAAAAAATGAATTTTTAAGTGTAAAATATAATTTACTTCCATTCCATGACTTTGAAATATCATAAAATGAATTTTAAAATAAAATATTTAATATATAATCTAAATATTTCACAATAAATGTTAATAAATTGAGATTAAATTAGTTCATTAATATAAAAACACGTCATATGCATAAAAATATTTTTTTAAAAGTTTTTTTTAAGTCGAAATGTAACTTATAACCAAATCTAGTGTAATGATGTCAAATATGTAATTCAATATTTTTTTTAAATTCGTATTTTTTTAATTCATTATCAAATTCAATACATAATAATAAATGTAATAGAAAATAAATTAATATTTTTACAAAAATTATCATTTCCTAGCTTTTTACTAAAAATTAAATTTTTTTAGATAAATCGTAGAAATTCACCATAAGAATACATTTACTTTATTATTTAAAAAGAAATATTCAGTTTCTCAAATAAAGTATCTAAATATGGTATAAATTAATTATAAATTTTTCATAAAAAATATGTGATATAAACTATTTTTGAAGAGAAATTTTTTTTTTGAAGAGTAAAATGAATTTACTAATTTTTTACTACTTTGTTATGAAATAATATATAAGAATTCATTAATAAAAATAATTATACTTATTTTTCATGAAGTTTTTATTATAATTCTTACCCTCAAATTTAATGGATACATTATAATGGTTTACTATATCATAGTTTATATAGACACAAGGATTCTTATAAGGTAAGATATCAAATAACTGAAGTTTTATTTCAAATGAAATATATATAAAATCTTGGTCTTTTACATGGGAAAATAGAATTTTATTATGTAAGAATTTTATATTTGGATTCATATTCTTCTTAACAAGTGATACCCCATAAATGATAAACATCAATTCTATTGGGCATTAGTTTGGGAGTCTATAAATGAATTATATTACATACATATGGTTGTGCATGCCATGTAATTCTGGCCATCCCGTGAAACTTACATTGGGAGACATGTGATTCATGTGACTAAGTTCACAAATTGGTTTATCTATTTAAATAAAAATGTAAACTACATGATATGTAGTTGGTTGTATAAATCGTTTGACAGGTTTATTATTTATAATGTACTTCCTCACTAAATCGTGAAATGTAAGTAGAATAATTTTTTTTAACAATTACATAATGATTTATTTTATCATTTCAAATCATGTATTTTAGTTTTACATTCCATGTAATTCATAAGCATTGCTAGTGATACACACCTTGCAGAATTCATTGATAGAGCCTTAGAATAGTAAACCATGTAACATTGTTTCACACCATATGGGAATACATGTTTGTTAATTAAATAGTACATGGTGAAGACTATACACATCATTAACCACACAAACCATGTTAAGTGATTGTTCATGTTTTGTTATAGTTAAATTCCAAAAATTGATTTTTGAAGATGGATAAGGACACACATCATTACGCCTCAATTAGAAAAAATATAGTAACTAATTTTAAATTAAAATTAATTTATTTAAAATTAAATAATATGTGAATCACAAAAATCTTTTAGATATATTTTTGTTAAGATAAATAATTTTTTAATTAATAGTATGATAAATTTCTAAATTTTATAAATTTATCTCAGTAAAGAACAAATCAAAATGGATTCTATCAGCATTCTTTGCATGTTTGGAATGATCATGAGACAAAAGGACCTATATATTTTTTGTTTTTATATATAATTTTGTTAAGATTTTCATGTTTTTAATGATAAATATATTATAAAACCAAATATTATGACCTATATATGATATATTTTTTTATTATGTAAATTTATATGTGTCCAAGGTTAATTTATACAACCCTAAACCCCTCGTTCCCGCCACATGGGAGTGAGGAGTTATATATAAAGGAAGTATATCTAGGTGAGTGGAATGGGTCAATCTTGATACAAGATAAAACCCTACATGTTGATACACCAGATGAAGTATAAGTGATACAACTTGATCCATGTATTGGGAAAAAGGAGTAAATTCTCATAGGGTGAAGGTTGATTTATAATCTTCTCGATACATGAACCAATTATTAATATCATATTATTATATGAGTTGTTTTATTTTTAAAATGAATTTTTATTTATTTATCTCAACATATTTATTTGATTTTAAAATATCATCAAAAAAATTAAATAAATTACACTCAACTATGATGAAATAAAATATTTTATTTATGAATTTTTTGTCATTCATGATGAGTCAATTATATAAAATCCATATAATATTAACTATCATGTAAATGAAAAAATAAAGAATATTTTTTATAAGATAAAAATATCCTCAAGGAAAATATTTTGTCATATATTGACTTCTATATTTTAAATTAAGATAAAACATCAATTAAAATTTTAGTCAATCCATAGTTAGGGATAATTTCAATTATCATGCAGTCTTGTTGAATATAATAGTTTGAATTAAATTAATTGGGATTAAGTATAAAAACCATAGGATACATAATATATTTTAGATGATGTTTTTTTTGAAATCATAGTATTGTGATTTAGGATTTTGGAGTACACTTAATTAATGAAGGAGCTTTGAGTTAATATGGTTGGGAATTACACATACCTAAATAACTTTAAGTTATTTTTATATCCATAATACATGTTACGAGAAAGAGAATATTGATCCTTTCCTATTGAATGTTTTTAGGACCCAAAGGGGCCTAGATATCCGGATAGGGGTGAATCAGGGTATGGATATTCTATTTAAATTTTTTTTCTTTCCCCCCTGGATCTTTACCCCTATATTATATGATTCACTTTGTTTTCTCTTATGTTGTTAATGTTTATATTGTTCTTACCTTATTTATTAGATAATGATGCTTTGGATGCAATGTAGGGAAGCAAGCAGGAAGACTCAAAGATTTTTACTTAGTTCTCCCTCACAAGGCTATGCCCGAGGAGCATACAATGATGATGTGTTGTTGTACCAAATCCACTAAATCTCATTTCCAATTTAAAATATTTAGGATAGATAACTTCTATTACCAGACACAATTGTTTTATAATGTTTAGGGTCAGCACACTACTTTCCCCAGGGTCACTCCCTATGTCTCTCTCTCTCTGGCTAATTGTTGGTGGAGAGGATCAAATTTTTCCTCTTCCTTTGCTCACTTCTCTAGAAAGGACCCACTCATAGTTTAAAGACTTGTAGGTCCCTTTAATATCACAAAATAACTCATCCTCCATTGTATGTAGATGCTCTGTTGAAGTCCAATTTTCATCTACTGATAAATACAACATTGCACCGAATGTAAATGGGAATCTTCTATCTTTCACAAAATCCTAGAATGACTGGCACACTTCTCCAAGAATAGATCTCATGTGTCACCAAAAAACATGTGTGATACTCCCTTATTCAACCCAAAACTTGGGTGAGTGACACTCTTTTAGGCCCAAACCAATATTAGCGCCAACTGTCAACCGGCGCGCTTCTATAAGCCTGGTGTGCAAGTGTCCCCTAACCACTTGAGTGACACTACCTTTGCCAACTCATAACTTGGGAGACCCACACCCTTTTATGTCCAACCCAATATTTGTGCACAACTATCAAATATAATACAACTTCTGAATATCTATATACTTGTGTGACCAATCCACCCCTTGTGCGCCCAAACCACCTACACAACTGGAGCTCAAAATCTCTCTAAGTGTTTTTATTCACAGGAAATAAAGAGGTAATCCCTCTATTTATAGGAATATTGGTCTCCCTGGCTGCCACACACATGAATCCTCCCGGCATGAAAGTCCAGCCACCTTAGTCTCTATCACCCTAGTCACCTTGCATGCCCAAACCAAAATGTGGGTGCCCCTCCTCCCTTATCCAGCCACCATAGTCTCTATCTGGTCTTTTTATACCTCCTCTAGATATTTCATTCATTTTTCGAGGTTCTTCTCCAAATAAAGGATTGTCAACAACATTTATTGAACTCGACTACTCACCATGTAAACCCCCTTTTCCAATAAATTTGACCACCGTTGTCTGATTTGTCAAAAAAACTACATGAAGGCCTACTTTTTAAACAAACACTATCACTTAAAAAATGATTCAATGATACCTTGAGGTATTTTTTCCCAAAAATGTCTTCATGAGAGGATATTCCAAATCCAATGGTAGGGAAAAATTTTATTTAATAGTATAGTGGGAGACTAATAAAATAAAATAAATTATTCCACATTTTGTAATGAATATAATGAATAGAAATATAATTTTATTTATTATTTAAATATGGAAAGTAATTATATCATGAAAATATCCTTTTTATTGATATCAAGTAAAGACAATCTCCAAAATAGTTCTAAAATGAAATCATTCCATGATAATATTGAATGTCTTATGTGATACAGTCACTATTTCCCTCTGAGAACTCTAAGGAGAAAAGTGTGACAGATCATTCCATCGTTGGGAAACACATGAATGATAAAATGGTTTTCTGATTCCTTATATTATCCTCTATGACTATTGAGATCGAATGTGTACATAAATAAATGGATCTATACACAAAATTTTCTATTGTAACCACAACTTATTATATTAGATTCAATGTAAATTAGAAACATTCTTTTGGAAAAGTAGACTATATGATTCCCTAAAAAATATTGAAGAACCAGTTGGGGGGAAGGAATAGATCATCATTATATTAGGTTAATATGTTATTTAGTATACTTAGATTCAATTGGAAGAGTTTAGGATGTTTGTTTGAATAATTTTAATAAAATATGATTCGAGTAGACTTATATAAAAATGGATAAGGAAGAAAATGTATGGGTAACTGGTTACATTCATAAGAATAACCAGTTTTGAGCTGATAGAACCATGAAAATTTTATAGACTCTCACTCTATATATAAGAGTAATCTTGTATTATCTCTGAAGAATAACCAAGTCATGGAGTCTTACTATGTGTTCAAGAGCCACTATTCTATACTCCAAAAGTATAAAAAATGTATTGAAGTAATCCACTAGGGTTTGTATAAGTAACCTGAAGTGGTTCATAAGATCCAATTGTTAAAAATGGGTGAATCATAAGGGTCATCCATGGATTTTATATGTTTTATTTCCTTGAATCAAGGATTTTCATATGATTCACCTATGGAGAATAAATTGTATGTTTAAGGGTCATTATCTTAGCTATTCTTGGAGTTACATATCATCCTATGATAAAAAATTATTATCTTTATTTTTAGGAATTAAATATATGGTTAATATTTTAGTCCATCTTGTATGGATAATGTACATCATAGATTTAAATAAGTATCAACAAATGATCTTTTCAGTGATTTATGTTTTCAATTTTTTTGATTTTTTTGGATCTAATTGTTTCTAAATTAACAGTATAAATATTTATTTTTTTAGTATGAATAATTGTAAATAATTGAAGGAGATTATTTCTAGGAATTTTCTGAACAATGTTTCTTAATTAAATAGTACTTCAATTTTAATGTGTTATTATTTGAATAGAATAGGAATAAAAAATGGGGAATGATTCTATATTGTGTTACCACTATTTTAATGGAAAATAAATAAAATAAAATGTACATTAGGATGAATGGAGAGATTATACTACTATGAAGACTCTTTAGAGAGTTCCAACCAATAGAGGACCGGAATGAAAACACCCATCACTAGCTTGGTGTAATTTCAATTTGTATAGAAACCATTTAATAGATCTAAAAATCCCTATATTTATGTATTCATTATCTCTAAGTGTTTTTTATATAAATAATTATGGGAATTTCTCTCTATATTGTGAAATTTCCTTCCAAAATATTTGTAATACATTAGCAATTAGACTTATTTCTTGATATGCTGACACACTATCGGTGTATGCTCTTTGGATTATCCTTTAGTGATAAACTATATAAAACCATTTGTCTCTATGTTTATTTTATTTTCGCTTTCATTTTTATATAGTGTAAATTCATTTAGTCTTAATAAATTTGTGTTTCTCGTGTAACATGTGAGAAATATCATAAAAATTAAACAAGAAGTTCACACACTAATTTATCCCACTCATGGTTTCATTAGCCATGGTTGTAACAAGTGGTGTCAAAGATAAAAGTTCATAATGATATATCTATTCGTAGGGATAAGGTGACTTATATTAATGTCTATAAAAGACTCAAATAATCAGATTTTTATAATATATTAAATGATTTAAATATGTATCTTTTTGAGAAAAATGATAGAACTTTAAAAGTTTTCATTTAAGTGGTTAGAGATATTAAAGGACTTGGTAAATAGATAAAGGATTTCAATATGGTGAATAAAAACATGAGGAAGACTATACATTTATGTAACCCAAAGGCATTTTCTCATGAAGGGAGAAATCTAGATGAATTTTCACTGGATGATTTTTATAGAAGTTTTATTTCCTTGGAAATGTGTGACAATCTAGTGAGAGAAATAAATCACAAAAATAATGAGATGGAATTTAAATTCATTGATATGATTGAAACAATTGGAGATGTAAATAATAAAGATTATGTTTGAAATGAATTTCTATATCATGTGGGAAGGAAATTCAATAGATGAAATGGGAGGATTAAAGACAAGAAACTACATATTTCATTTTAGTGTAGAAAATTTTGGCATATTTTAGAAAGGTTTGAGAGGATATTTTAATATTATGAAGATGAAGTGAAAATTATATAAACACCACAATGAAAATTTTCCCCTCAAATAGTCATTAAATTAGTAATCTCAACTATAAAGAAGTTCCAAAGTAAGTTCCTTATAGAATATAAAGAGTAATATGATGGATAATATTTTTTTTTGAGAAAAACCCAATTAAAATATGATATAAAATATGACCTGATGTCAACTATTTTAAGGAAATAAAACTAATAGTGTAGATGATAATCAATTTGAAGGTGTTTATTATCTCAAAGGGGAATATGATAGTGCTCTTAAAGATCAATATATTAAAATAAAATAGAATAAAATTATTTGCGGTTTATTAATAGATTCATCTAAATATGATGAAAATTCTTTATGACAATTTTTATATTCAAAAAATTATTTAAAATATAAATTCTCTTGTCAATAAGGATTGATAGAGGTATCTTACTTCAAACTAAAAAATTAATCACAATCTAAGGTGATTACTAACATTAATTATTATTTAATGAAGAAATATACGAGGGATGAATCTATTGAAGATGAAATGGTTACCTTGAGAAGAAAATTTAAATCTAAAAGAAATTTATGTGATCCAAAGATAAAGTTCTAGTTTTGAATTTTATTATATGTAGCAATATTATAGAAATCCAAATCATTCATAGAATGTGTTGAAAAAAATATGGATAACAATTATCTAAGTACCTGAGTAAAAGTGGATTTTGTTATGATGCCAATATGTGAATAGAAAGATTAATAACATCTCATAATAAAGGGAAACCAAAGTTTGATGTCATTTCTTTTTCCTCAAAGGCTGATTATAAATGAAATAATTTCTCATATTAGTAGACATGTTAAGGAAGTATTCTGAAATGATATTCCCTATAATGATTTTTTTTATTTTTTTCTTCTCTTATACACATAATATTCTCTTATCAAGCAAAATAATTGTAAATGTTAGGAGAATTACCTAGTATTCAACAATTATGTATGAGACAACTCCCTTCATCTCTAGTAAAAATATCATTTTGTGGATATTATTTTCACTATTCTCAATTTGGGAATAAATCCATAGACTGAATGTTTATACAAGTGAAAGTTGATACTATGGGGGTCAAATTAAAATAAATAAATTTCAATCAAGTAAGGTTCTATTGAAAAATATATACTCTCAACTATAAGAAAAAGAGAGAAAAATAATACAAGTTGTGATGGATAAATATAGGAATGAAAAACTTTCATCTCAATTGGTTTAGGAATTTCATAGAATGAGAGGGAAAAAGAAGATTAAATTTCACTCAAGGATATAAATAATAATTGTAAATATATCCTTAATAGTGTATGTTCATCCCATATGTCTGGTAATATTAACATCAAAAAAATGGGGGGGGGGATTGATGGAAGAATCCATTTTGGAAAAGATATAGCACTAAATATCAATAGAATTGAGAAAACCAGGTTAGTAGGTGATGAACTAAAGAGAAAAAATTAATCTATGTAGACAGATTTCAACATAACCACATCCACATGACTCATATTTTTAATTATGGAATTAAAGTTAGTTTTAATTTAAAAGGGTCATTAATAAAACAAAAAACAAATATGTGACGTCTGGGATATGGGTTTCTACTAACTAACTGAACATTACTGTCCACATTGCTTCAAGAGTGCCTCATTATATTCTAGAGGTTGTTGACTAAACATGAGCTTCTATTTTGATTTGGTGAGTATTCCAAAATTCCATAATCGGAGTGAAAGACCAGGTTGAATAAATAAAAAAATATATGAAAGATTAATTTGACCAATACAATGTAAATGATAATGGGAAAAATATAAGTTATCTAGATAACATAAAAAACATAAAAAATAAACATCACTCTATATAGATGATGTCATGTTTATAAAAAAAGAAAAAACAAGTTATGAATCAAACTTATATATAATTTTTTTTGTAAATGGAAGACAATAATAAAAAGTAACTCCATGAGAATCTCATGTAATGGGCCAAAAATCTGCTACCAACCTCCCATCTAAAAATAAAATCAACTCTCCATAGATGTAGGTTTCCCTTTAACAATAGCTAAATCCATGAATTCTGAATGGGTTCCCATCATATGGATGAATAGGGTGTGAGTAAAACTTTGTAGGCTACCACCAATTGTGGATAATGAAAATCCAATCATGTGAATATAAAATTAATTAGGGATTAGGTATAATATACAAGTACTGAATAAACATTAATTATGTCGATCTCAAGTTCCATATAGGCTGCTTGGATGACCATACCTACTTTCACATAAACCAAATATCTTTGAATGTATAACCATTTTATTTCTGCAAGAAACAAAGTAACATAGTCAACAATTCCATATAATATAATTTTCAGTGTCTAGAAAGAATCAGGGCATCCTTGAATTTAGTAGGTGAAACCTACTCCCAGTACCAAACCATGTTTCATGGCTATTGGGATCTGAGTGTAATTTGAGGGAATTACCATTGTAATGATATTGTAATTTTTTTGAAGTGAGTCAAAGAAAAAAAGGCCCAGGTAATCACAGGATAAGCATGATTTGGATCCCAAGTATATAATCCATGAAATCACAAGTCTGAGGACATTATTATAAATCCAAAGATATAATCATAGACTTATATTTTCCAAATATGAATTTTAATAATCATTTTTTAATGAGGAATTCACTAATATAATACAGTAACCAAGTCCTAGAGTATTATATCACATGGAAGTCACAACATTGAATCATCTGGCATCCTCTACATTCACCCAAGTATTCTAGGTTAGGAATCCAAGTCTTAATCAATGTAGGGAACAACAATAATGTGATATGGGTCTATAAATAGTCAACAAATTTTATTTTATAATTACCTATAATCCAAGTGATTATCAATCTAGTTTTATAATTTTTATTTATTCTACTTCATAACCTTTTCATTTATAATTAAAAAGAACCAAGTGAGGAATTCATACCGTTTAAAAAAGCATTCATCTCATTAGTAAGTCCACATACATGTGAAATAGGATGGTTAAGTGTTATATCCTTTCCCTTTAATAATTCATCTAATTTGTTTCTGGGTTCCACTTGAAAATGGAATGCTCGACACTAAAACAAGATCGACACACCCGAGCGGTAGTTTAGTCATAAGGTATGATTTTTATTCATTATAATTTAATTAAAACCACTTTAATGGGTGTTTTTGGTTGATGCCATAAATATATAACCATGTATAAGGGGAATAAGAACATTAAGGTTATTATTGTTATTCATTATGATTTAATTAAAACCACCTAAAGGGGTGTTTCTAGTTTATGTCATCAATAAATAACCATGTCTAAGGGGACTAGGAACAGGAAGGTATGATTGATATTCCTTATAATTTAATTAAAATCGCCTTAAGGGGTGCTTATGTTTGGTCTCATTAGTATATAACCATTTATAAGGGGACAAACAACACTAAGGTTATAGTTTTAACAATCAATTTAAGGTATTAATTGTTTTAGAAACAACCAACAAAAAAAATTCAATTTGTGAAAAAATTAAGATAAACTAAAAAAACTAGATTTTAAAGGAAAAATAGTAGACCAGCTAGCTTAACTCAGTTTTAGAATCCCCATCCAGTATTGGCCTTATATTTGTTCTAGAATGAGGGTAAAGGAGAAATTAGAAAAAATGTCTAGGAGATAGGGAACATTAGGTTTCAAAATAATATCATCCATGATGATAAAGAAAATAGATAAATGAAGAAAGAGGAATAAATACCAATCATGATCCACTAAGATGAATGATGCTTTAATTATACTTCAAATATATGATATTTTTCAAATCCTAGTAGGATAAGAGTGAGAGTTCTCTCTTATGTGAAATTGTGTGAATGAGGGAGGGGAAAGGGAAGAAAAAAGGTTCATTTAAAGAGGTGAAAATTCATCATTTATAGATTTTTAAAGGGGTGAAGGGTTTGGTTTCATGGTTTTCCCAACCATGGATAAAAAGTGTACACCTACATTCCTCTCACACTTCCCTCACATAGTTCATTCAAATTATGAGAAAAAATATGTGAAAAATGTTTTGTTTTCACTTTCTCAAATCACACACCCTGCATAATCTAGGTGCATAGTAAGAAAACCATGTGAAAATCATGTATGGTGCCTGTGAAATTAATTACAGGTTTCAAAAATCCACACGACCTCAATTCCACGGTTTGAAAACCCATTAACACCCCTTTATGGGCACATGATTATTACTAACCATGTTCCAACCCTACATGATTTCCTGTTTCATTAAAAATATTTACTACATACATCTACCATGCCCATATTCTATAAAAACATCCATGAATTCTTTTGGAACTTCCTTTTATAGAAAAAGGGTTAGACAAAAAATTAAGGAATCTACACATCAATAAAAAACCATGATCTTAAACCCTACCCTCCTTAAAAAAATTAACCTCAAGTTACCCTTCCAAGGGTGGTTGAGAAGCATCCAATAATAATTCTACCCACTGATTATGTACAACAGACACTCACATCTAGTCCCACCAAGTAAAAATATGTCCTTCCATATCACCATCTCTAGAAGAACTATCCTACCTCAGAGAGCCTTCATTCTAGAATCAATGATACTAACTGGATACTTCTTAAAAGAAGATTCAATGTCTTACACAACTTCCTCATAAGAAAAGATGGGTCAGATAAAAAAATTCAATGTTGATAAATATTTAAGACATCATACATGGAATAGTACCGTTGAGGATGTCCTATCCAATATCCTTCCATAAAAACTCTATCCAATATCCAGAAAGGTAAAACAAATCGATGTTCCAGCTTCCATTTTCTCCAAATCTGTTTCTGTGTTAATATGGGAAAAGCATGAATGAAAATCCAATATCCCACCTCAAACTCTACAGGTCTCTAATAATGATTGACAAAAGAATTATAACATAACTAAGTTACAATGATATGTTTATAGACCATATGCACCTATATAAATATCTATTGATCAAGATGTTTTCCTATCATTGCTTCCTCCCTTGCATCTGACCAACACAAAGGTGAATAACATGACCTTCTACAGAGGGCCTCATAAAAATCCATATGAATAGTCTCTTGAGGTTTTTTATTAAAATATAAGTTATCCAGATTTAATTATTTTTCCAATGAGACTCTAAGATCTAGAATTCATGATCTATGAATGTCCAAAATATTGGTTTAATAAACTTGGTCTAACCTTTAGTTTGTGGGTAGTAAGGTGTACTCTAAAGTACCAGTGAATAATGTTCTTTATGTAACCCCTACCATAACCAAGGCATGAACTGAGCATCCCTATTTGATATAATAGTATGAGGAACCTAATAATGGCCTATAATCTCTAAGATATAAATCCTCCAAAGAACAACCACTAAGAAGGACTCCTTGATACACCAGAATTGAGAGACCGTCATCAACCTATCCTCAATCACCCATATGGCAGCACTTACCCGAGGCGACATTAGTAAGCCTATAAAAAAAATCCATGGTGGGTTGTTCCATTTCCACTATGGGATAGGTAATGGATATAAAATACAATATGTCCACTAGTGTTCCATCATCACATACTGATAGGTGGAACAATGATTAATAAATCCCATGATATTATTTTTCTATATGAATACAGAAATACTAGAAGAATAATTCATGGTATATCATAGTTAGTCTTGTTTTTTAATCACAGTTATGAGAATGAGATTCTTGAATTAACCCTTATCAAATTCATACAGTTTCCAAGACACACCCATGATTATACTGAATGTTATCCTCATCCACAACCCAAATATATGGATATTCCTCACAAGAAAAGTTTTATCTCTGGACAAAACCATCAGGATATAGAATGTCCATCCTATTTATCATTTGTAGAAGTGATTAAGTCACTTATAAATACATGAGGACACACTACCCATTAAATTATTAAACTTCTAGGTTTATTTCGGAAATAATATTGATCAACTTCGACTCACTAATGACTTCTTGAAAAATGTGCATCTATGTTTTTTTCCCAAAGAATCAATAAGTTCATTTCAGTTACAATGTGTATAAGAAATCTCACATCTTAATGGAAGAACATAAAAAACATATATTTACTATCTATGTTTCAAGTCACATTCATTAAATTTTTATTTGAGGATTTTATAATCCATGTATATGATTAATTATTTATCTAAAAATTATTGTCTCATACTGTGAAAATAATGAACTACCACTTCTAACACAAGGTGACATGTTATGTAATTTTACTCTTGAGGCCTCAACTAAAAAGAGTCATATGAACTGAATCATTCTACTAAAATAAAAATATCTCTCATACTAATTGATGATATCTCACAACAAACTATATATCCTCATCCTAGATAAGGTAAAACCAGAATGGAAACTGGGGTTATCCTTCCCTTCAAATCCAGGAAGGCCTTCCCATGAGGTTCCGACCTTGTAAACATTACACCATTCTTAGTTAATCCTATATGTGGGGTACCAAGGTGTGAAATATTTCAAATGAAATTCAAATAGTATAAAGCTAACCCCAAGAAGATTGATTATAAAAATAAAACATTTGAGCTTTTCTCGAGAAACAATGACTCTCACATTTTAAGGATCTATTGACACCCTTGATTCTATTATAATCTATCCTAAAGAGTAAAATTTTTTAATATAGAAATTTTATTTTGTGTTATTTCTATGAAACCAATTCCCTATTAGTGTAATAAATATGATTTCAAGTTTTTTGTATTGATCTTGTTGATTATAGAAAAAATCTAAGAGATCTTCCAAGAACACTACCACAAAATTATCCAAGTATAGATGGAAAACCATACTCCTCAGTGCCATGAAAACAACCTTTGTATTTATTAGAACAAAAAGAATATCCAGGTACACATAAAATCCATATCTTTTATAGAACTTTACATGTGGTAAATACAAGGGTCTAACCCTTGTATGATGATAATATGATCTCAAATTAATCTTTGAGAAGGCCATAGATCCTTTTACCATTTAAAATTGATCATATATATATAGAAGTGGGAATCAGTTCTTAATTTTAAGCTAATTCAACCTCTAGTAATCTAATTATAGACTTAAGATTCCATCTACCTTCTTGAAAAAATGCATATGAAATTTCCATGGAGAAGTATTGGGTCTTATAAACCCTTTGGAATCTATGTCCTCCAAATGCCTCTTATGTACTTCAAGCTCGGTCAAAACCATCCTTTATTGAGGAATAGTTACTGGTTCTGATCATGGAACCAGTTAAATGGTGAGTTCTTCCTTTCAATATGATGTTAGTCATAAAAAGTCATTAGAGAAAACATCTATGAATCAATCCACCATTGGGTGAAAAATAACATATTATGATTCTTGATCATTAAGAAAATGATTGGAAATATAAACCAACACTAAAACCATTCCTATTAGGTAAGACATGGTAATGGCAGATGGTCTGGACGGTGGGTGAATAGAGCAGATTAAAAATTTTAATCAAATAAATTTATTATCAAAGTTAATTATTAATTTTAATTAGCAGTGGAAAAGTTAAATAACACAAGGATTTTTTTTATAGTAGTTTGGTCCAAAGTGGGACTAATCCACTCTTATACCTCTTAACTCGGCAAGAGATACGTGTGCACTAAAAATTATTTTTAAAGGGGAATCATAACCTAATTACAAGATCCATTTCTAGTGGAGGGATAACCACAACACTGACTTTTCTATGGGGAGTCACAACCCTTACAACCTAACTTTAGATACTGGGAGTCACAACCCAAACAGTCTTGGCTTTAGATACATGAAGTCACAACCCTAATATCTTGAATTTAGAATATGAGAGTCACAACCCGAGAAAAAGAAATAAAAAATAATTCTTTTTTTGTGAAAAAAATAAACAGAAAAAAATAGAGTGCGTGTGAGAGATGGGAATGAGTGTTACAGACTCAAGAATAGATGAAAGAGAATATAAAAATTAAAGCACAAGTACTGGTTCTTGAGGTTTAGTTCATCATGTCTCGTCAATGAAATTGTAGTTGAAGAAAAATTAATTCAGCGCTTGAGAAACTGAGCTGGTGGTGAAGCAGAGTGTCACAGGACGTTGCAAATGCACAACAGCTTCAAAGTTCACAACACTTTTTCTTTGTATTGTGTTGTTGTTTTTCTTGTAAGAGAGAACGATATATATAGAGAATAAAAATATCTATCAGGTGCAGCTACTCCGCTTCCTTTGGATATTCAAAACTAATTGAGTCAAAAGATCCCATAAATATCTCCCTGAAATTAGCAGCTCTGTTGCTTCTTTATTTTTGTAGAATAAATAAAGAAATTCAAAATATTTTAAATAAGTGTTCCAATAAAATCTCCAGAATAATAAAAGCGTTGAATGATTCAAAATAGAATTTAAATCCATTTAAAATGATTTAAATGAAGTCAAAATAGTTCCTGAAAACTAGCAGAAAATTCTGAAATTAAATTCAAATAATTAAATTTAAACAATGTTGAAATGTCCAAATTTATTTGTAAAAGACGTTGAAAAACATTATTAATTTTTCTCTCTCAATATAGAATCAAAAACATTAAAAACTCTGTCATTACGATCCTTATATCTAAAGAGGATTTTACAAAAAAAATCGTCAAAAAATAATCCATATATTTGCATACAATCAATTTTTTAAAAAAATTGCACTGAATGAACAATAAATTCAGAATGAACAGTAACTTCGAAGTGAACAGTAACTTCAGAATGAAAAATAACTTCAAAATGAATAGTAACTTTAGAGTAAACAATAACTTCAGAATAAAAAATAACTTCGGAATAAACAATAACTTCGGAGTGAATAGTAACGCAACGTAAGGTATGAACAGTAAAGTAACATAGGGAATGAACTATAAAGTAACGTAGGGTATGAACAGTAATGTAGGGTATGAATAGTAAATTAAGGTATGAACGTTAAACTATACTTTTGTCAGATAAACAATTACCCTAAAAAATGAACCATACTTTTGAGATAAAAATGAACCATACTTTTGAGATAAAAATGAAAAAAACTTTTGAGATAAAAAAATAAACCATACTTTTGAGATAAAAAAAATAATCCATACTTTTGAGATATAAAATGAACCATAATTTTGGGAAAAAATGAACCATACTTTTGATAAAAAATGAACCATAATTTTGATAAAAAATGAACCATACTTTTGATAAAAAATGAACCATAATTTTGATAAAAAATGAACCATACTTTTGATAAAAACTGAACCATAATTTTGATAAAAAATGAACCATACTTTTGATAAAAAATGAACCATACTTTTGATAAAAAATAAACCATACTTTTGATAAAAAAAAGAACCATACTTTTGATAAAAAATGAACTATACTTTTGAAATAAAAATGAACCATACTTTTGAAGTAAAAATGAACCATACTTTTGAAATAAAAATGAACCATACTTTTGTAATAAAAATGAATCATACTTTTGAGATAAAAATGAACCATAATTTTGAAATAAAAATGAACCATACTTTTGAAATAAAAATGAACCATACTTTTGTAAGAAATCTAGACATAATGTTTTGACAGACATCAACAAATTTTTAAGAGCTCTATACAGTCGGTTCAGACTTTGGTCAAAAATAATGATTTGTAGAAAAACATCTTTCCAACAAAAAAGGAATCAATTAAAACTGATATATAAAGATCCTGAAATCATTAAAAAATAGAAGGAAAACAATTTTGGAAAAACTGCTACTACAAAACAGCATATCATAACCACATGTAATTAAAAGTCCCTGCAAACGGTATTTTTAGACTTTGATGTAAACAAATGAAATAAAGATAAACATTTTATCTTTACATAGAATCATGTTTTAGGAAAATAGGATAACTTTATATGTTTCAGTAAAATAGATACATAAATGTTTTAAAACAGTGAAATGTAGAGTTTCTAAAAACATAGTAACAACTTCATTGAATTTTTTGAGAAATAGATAATAATTTTTAAAATTCCTCATAAAATATAGATAAATATCTTATATTTCAAACGTGATAAGAATCACAATAATACAAATAATATAAATTCAGATATCATCAAAATACATAATAAAAGTAATCAAACAAAATCATGTGAAATCAAATTAAAGGAAATATGAACATACACAAACAATTCCATGATTTATAAGTATAAAATTAATTTCATGGACTTCCCATTATCTATGATAATGTATAAATTAGAATATGGGGATATAAAATAAACCCCCTAACGATAAAAATTACTATGGTCTCAATAAGGTACCAAGTTGTCCATTGTGATAATGATGTCAAATCATGTGATATTGAAGATTAAAATGTTCCATAAGAAATGATAAATAATGTTATTGAGGGTAAAATCATTTCATCAGTGAATTCTTTATGACAATACTCTTAATGGAGTATCAAGATTTTTTGACCATCAATGTAATCAATCATATGTTCAAGACTATCCTTTATATCCAACGATATGAATGAATGTAAAATTAATATTTCAAAAAAAGAAGATACTAATGATGATTATACTAAGATTGTACATTTTATGGTAAATGGCCCGACACACTTATCCTTTAGTATATGTTGAACTACACGCATCCGGACAGATCCATTTCCCCAAGTTATAGACCAGACTCCCTAAGTAGGTATGATATCCTAATGTTGCACATCTTAATTCGGGCTTCCTCGACCTCATCCACCTCCATAAAGTATACATCATTTTTTCATCCACCATACTAGAATTAGAAGATCTACATATCCTGCTCAAGAATTTAGAAATAGTTTATATCGTCATTGACTGGGGATTGGAGGAAAAGTTCAGAAAAATCAAAAATTAAAGTCCACTCTCTCACATACTCTACAATAATTTTGGAATATGTCACACTAATAATTTATGGGACCTTTCCTCCCACACTGATGAAATTCCGTGTATCATTCTGTGTGAACAATCTGACTGCCACTGCCATCATGAGAAGACTAATTGTGACACTTACTACAATTGTACGAAGAAATTCCCAACCAAAGGGATGCACCATTATTCACTTTACATTAAGTTTATCTCATATTTATCTTTTAGATAAATTTATTTTTACCATTTTTGAAAAAGTATATAATCAAAATATATTCACCTAATATTATATATAATACCATATCCCATAATTGAATCATTTTCATTTTGGATAGCTCATCCCTAGTAAGATTTTAGGAAAATCTCTAGAGTTATGTAAAGAGATCTGATTAATCCATGAAAAACATAGTAATCAGATCTATATGAATAAATTTCCTATCTTATAAAGACTTAGTATTTCTAGGAAAATGAAATCTAATAAAGTGGTTTGGAATTACCTTTATACCATTCCTCAATGTTGATCTTATCGATTTAGAACACCCAACACCGCTTGTAGGATCTATGAAGAATGTAATTCATGATCTTAACCTACTTTACAAAGGTATCTCTAGATTCTCAGAGTTTGATAGAATAACATCTAGCCCAAAATAAGTATCTTATGGGTAACCATCTTTAGAGAACATTGGTGGGTCCTACTGCTTGAACCCCATCATCAATTATGACATTGTCAGTGACAGTCATGTAAATCCTTCCATATACTGCACTAACTAAAATCAACTCTATCAAATATATGCATTAGTTTCTAGTGTAGGTATTGTGGTTGTTATTACAAGATGATCCTCTTGTTTTCCTATAGTAGGGTCAAGTCCCACCTAATCAAGGGAAAATTCATCACCACCTTGCTAATGCTTGGACAAAGGCCATTGTTAAGGAATAACTCCTAAATTCCAAATACACACCTTAAAACATAGTAAAAAGAAAAAAGGATACCTATAAGAAAAATAGACAGGTACCAAGCCTCACTTCCCAAGAAAAAAACAAAATGAACTACAAAATTCGAAGTCCATGCTAGGGGTGAGGTTTAGTTTTAATCATGAATATTATGTTATATAGAGTGTCAAATGAAATTTATAAAGAAAAAAATATATTTACGTTTAAATGGTAATCCCTATTTAATGCCAACCATTTCCTATAAAATTATTATTTTGAAAGTTATGCATGTAAAGTGGATCAGTTATATGTGTTTTCCATTCCCATGATATAAAGTCCAATTATTTGTAATTTTTAAATGGAATTTCATGTAACTCTAACAAGAATTTGTTAGTTACATCTGATGTTATGATGTAAAATTTCTATTTGTGAAGATTCACTTCTATGGACCATAGTTCCAAATTTATTAAGTCTAAAAAAATTTAAAATTATATTGGAATCCATTTAATTTTAACTTGCTGATGCCTCAGCCCATGTAATAGAATTTCGATGGATTGAACATATCATAATTTTTTAGTTAAGGTTCCACCATCAATATTTGATTTAAAACACCTTCAAGGTTGATGAAAATACATTATTTAGATAATTATCATTTTTCTTTTTTCCTACAAGAATCTTTAGAAAATCTAAAGGTATAAAAATCAAGGCACACATAATGAGAAACTGGTAATGTAATAGGAATTGAATGTCATTTGTATGGAATATAAATATCTACATGCCTATTTGATGAAGGAGGTAATTCTCCCATTCCATATTGAACCAAGGTTTAAAATACATAATCATTACAATTCTCATAAACCATGCATGTCACCCAATGGGCAAAGTAGTGAAACTGTAAAATGAATAATCTAGAACAACATGTCCCATTCTTGGAATCTTTTATTTTCCCCTAAATTTTGGTTATATACTCCTAGGAATGGCTTATTAATAGGTTAAAACACATCCTAATATCCAATATTTTAATACCAAAATATTAAGTTAAATGAAAAGAAACATATCTAATACCATATGTGATGTATCAGGTTCGGTTCAATATTAAATAATTGAATATGGTTTTCCACACGGCATCAAGTGTGCCTCCCTATATAATATAGGTTTCAAAATAACATTTAGGTTATATGGTTGTATAGTGGGAATACTATACCCTCTTAGTTAGAGTGAAACATTGTAGTGAATAAATAAGAATAAGCTACAAAATATTTAATTTTAAATCATAGTAGGAATAATAAGGTAGGGAAATATAAGTCATCTAAATAACATAAACACACATAACCAATAAAAAATCCATATAATAATGATTTCATGTCTATAAAAAATGAAATATGTTTTCATTAAGAATACATACATACAATATATGTATAAAAAAAGGAAGAAATGACAAAAAACAATCTTCATGAGAATCCTAAGAACTGTCATAATCATTTTCTTCCAACCTATAATCCTAAAATAAAATCAAGAATTCATATCTTAGGTTCTTCCCTTCATCCCTTCATTTATCTAAGAAGTCTCTTTGGGTACCCATCGGAAACCTGAACAAGGTGTGGGTAAAAATCTGTAGGCCATAACCAATGTTGTCTAATGAAAATCTATCTTATAAATATGTTTTGATAGTGTGAAAGTCTAATAAAAAATTAGTGAATAAACTTTAACTGTTTCGAGCATGAGGCCCTCATGGGGAACCTATTTGACCACACCTAGATCGATCTCATTCATATTTCTCAAAATACAATACCATTTTAGTTTGAATTAGAAAAAAAGGAACATAGTCAATAATTCTATAATTTATAATCAATTGGGATCCAGTAAGATTCAAGGAATCATTAATGTTAAGTTGTATAACCAACTCACATTAATAATCAATACATCTTGGATATAGGAGTTTGACTATAATTTTTTTGGATTGACTATTGGAATCCATCGTAAATATTTCAATCCAAGTCCAAGGATCATGTCTAATGTAATCTCGGGAAAAGAATTATTTAGACACCAATGAGATAATCCATGACATCACATTTTCGAGGACATCATGCCGAATCCAAAGAGATAATTCTGGTATTCTATTTTCTAGAGAGGAAGGTGAATAATTTGTGATACATCAATGCCTACACTAAAATAATACATTGAACAAACCCTGGTGTAGCATCTCTCTGGGTAGTTACATTAATGAATCAAATGATACCTAATGAGTTCGCCCAATTCATTTCATGATAGGAATACAAGACTTACTCGATGAAGTACAAACCATTAAAGTGATCTAGGTATATAAATAATAGAAAATTTTCTTTTAATAGGTAAGAATAATCCAAGAGATTAACCATCTCATTTAATAATTTCCATTTAGTCTAATCCATAACTTTTAATTTTTAATGACATAAGGATAGGTGATTTATTAAAACGATTTTAAAAAGAATTCATCCCATTAATCATTCCTCTTTTATGTTAGGAAAGGGGGTTTAGGTTTTATATGGTTTCCATATAATAATTCATTTAATTCATTTATTGATTCCATTAGAAATTGGAAATTTTAACACACCCAATATGTGGTTTAGTTATAAGCCATGATGGTTAGACATTAGAATTTAATCAATCTTAGCTAAAGGGGTGGTTCATGTTGAGTTCATCAATCTGAACCCATGTTAAAGGGTTCGTAGAACATCAGAGTTATAGTCTAAATAATTAATTTAATCTATTATTCATTTTAGGAGGAAAGTATGGAAAAGCAGGCAATGATCACAACAATGAAAAATTATAATACTAGAATTTTCAGGAAAAGTAGTAGACCACCTACCTTAACTCTGTAGTAAACTAATTATCCAGTATTGACGTCTGAGTGTGATCTAACATGAAAATAATTTCTTGAATTGGAGATCAATTGGAAGAGATATATGATATAAAATGAGGAGAAGAAGGATATATCTCTCCCATGGGTTATTGTGTAGATGCGGGAGGAGAAAGGGAAGAATAAAGGATAAATTATAGAGGTGTAATATCATATTTTTTATCTTTTAAATGGGAAAAAAGTCTTTCAAACATTGTTCCAAACATGTTCACCTACACTCAATGTGTTATTTCCTTATATAGTTAGAAAAACCAAGTGAAAACTATTTTTTCTGTACTATCTTAAAGCCCACACCATGTATGTTCTAGGACCATGATTATTAAAACCATGCAGAAACCATGAGTGGTGCCTCTAAAATTAATTATTTGTTTTATATAGACACATGATCTCTATTAAATGGTTTGAAAAACCATTCTCACCCCTTTCTGAGACACATAGTTGAGTATTATAGTTATCCCTAATAGTTTTATACTTATACGACTAAGCCTTTTTCTTTTAAAAGGGGAAATACAGGACCCAAACCGTGCCTGAATACTTAGAAAACCTCAATGAATTCTTTAAATACATAAATTTAGACAAAACCAATGGTTTATACTGAAACATAAATAATCATTACCTCTTAAAAAATACAATATATTATACTGGAATTCTCTCATGAAACATTAGTGGATAAATGAAAATCTTTAATAAGTGGATAAATTGAAGAACACTCACCTTCTTATATTTGAATAAGACAATGACTAGTGGAACCAGTGGTCAGGACACACTCAACAATAATGAATATGAATCCTGTATAAGATGAGAAGCATAATGGATATTACACATCTGATGCACATCTGAGAAATGATGTATTTTGTAGTCATGTTGGCTGATATGGTACATAACATTTATTAAAAAAACACAAAAATGGATTCCAATCTACCTAACCTTTTTCATAATGACATCTGGAGTCTTATAAACCAATATTTTCACAATGCCATATGATCTTTATAATCTTTTTGGCTGATTAGAATAGAATAGAATGAATTAAATTCATATAAATAATGAAAGAATTTTTGTAGTGTATAAAGATGTATAGAAGGAGAGTTAAAATGAAATCGATCACATAATCAATAAACTGTGAAAAGATAATGGAACTAAGTTCACTTCCATTGAAGTAGAAAATTTCCTCAAAAAACATGGAGTTAAAGTAGATGTGTCTTTAGTGGGGGATCCCCATAGAAATTGAGTCAGTGGACAAAAAAAATTATAGGGAATAATATTTCAATGATAATACTAATTTAGAGTTTCATATCACCCCACTATTAGAAAAAGGTAGATTAGGTTGTAGTGTACAATCAAAACTGATCATTTATAATCCTTTAGGAGGAAATAAAACCCCATGATATGTGGCATTGAAGAAATAATTTTCTAAAATACTTTTTACTTTCTGAAAGTTTATTCTATATTTATAACAAAGAAGTAAATCATGGAATGTACGATAATGCATATGATGAAGGAATGTTTAAATGACACTAAATAATAAGTAAGGGGTAGAAATTCTAAAACAAAGGGACTAGGAAAATTATTGGATGTAATTATTTTAAAGCTATTGAGGAGAAATATCATGATTCCAATTTTGAATTGAGTAATAAATATATTTAAATTGTTGAAAAAATTTACGCTTTACAATGTTCTTAAAATGATGAAGACTTAGAAGATATGTCATAAGAATAAATAGTTTTTGATTAAAAATACCCTATAACTTTGAGAATATGAAGGTAGATGAAATTTGATCAATATAATATAATTGGAGATATAGCTACATTGAATCAGATGGAGAGAATGAGGATAGTAAATCACACCGTCCTATTATGAATGGTGGATCCATCATAGTTTGAAGAAATTACAATTCATAAGTGAAGTGACCAGACACAAAAGAGGAATTAACTATGTTGTTTAAGATTAAATAATTAGCTGTAACTATAAAAACTATCCAAATTATTTAACATACTGAAAATAAAATCAACTAGTTATTTACTAAGAAAATAGAAGTTAAAATTAATTTAATTTATGTCTAAACAAATGCAGAACTCCTACAATTAATTAAATGCAAACGTAAAATTAAAATAATTAGAATTAACTAGAGTTATTAAATGACAAAGATAACTAGTTATATGCTAAAATGAAACATAACATTAAAAACATATTATTTTATTAAACTTTAACTTAAACTTATTTACTTAGTAGAACAATTGAACCGGTTAAAAGGTAAAGTTAATTTTTTTAAATAAATCATAATTAAATGGTTAAGTCTTTAATTAAAAACTGGATTAGATTGAAGAAAATAAATATGAAAACTACATAATAATTATTTAGAAAAGTTAATAAATAACACAAATTAAGTTTATCAAACTAGAAAGTAGATTAATATATAGAATAATTATATAGACAACACAAAAACTAAAAACACGTATTTAATTATAAAAAAATGATTAATTAAGAAATATAGTGATAAAATTTAAAAAATGCCATTATTTATTAAAAAGTGTCAAAATAATTGATTAAATTTATATAAATTAAATAAAAGATATGGAAAAACTATTTAAAAATAGAGCCACATCAAATTCCCCCAAACTTAAGCATTGTTTGTCCTCAAACTATCCTATGTTTTATTATCATTGAGAAATAGAAAAAATGTCTTTATCATATTGCTCAAGATGTAACATGTCCATAACTTTAAACAGAGGATTTCCAAAATATTTCAATAGGCTTTTAGAAAATAAATTTCTCATATGAACCTTACATAGAACAAATTCTCACAGTTAATTAAGAAAGCTATAAATCATCAAGAAATGAAGATGTCATGCCTCATATTTGATACTACTTAATGACTAACTTCAATCCAGGCTTAAGTTCTAAGTCCAAGAATGACATGAGGTAAAACATCAATGGAATTAAGATCTTAACCAATAAAATTTTTACTTTGACTTTTCACCTCGTTCCCAAAAATAATTAATTCTTTTGTGAATCACCTCAATGACACAACCTAAATGATATTCATATCAACTAATTGAAGCCTTCTTCATCTGGAATTCATCATTCCTCTCACCTTAATGATCTCATTTTTTCCCATAGAAACTTTATTTATTTATTCCTAAGCCATGTATCATGTGCTAAGCACTATGCAGTGCACTTATTTAGAGTGTACATAGGGCTTAAAGTAAACAGAAACACACCCATCATCTAGGGTCTCAGAGACTCACCATGGAATCCTAGATGCCCAAATTACTCTAGTTTCAAAAGATTGATATAAAATTCATTCACATTGGATCATTAATGAAATTAATTTTAATAATTAAAAGAAAAAGAGGCCTCCAGAATCAGAATCAAACTTCCAGTTCCAAAGGGTATGACCATAACTCCAAAAATATGTAACCCATATCACTTTCGGAAGCAGGTATTAAACCAAATTTCTATGAAATCACTAAGCGAGATCACTTATCAATCATCCAAAATCATAAATTTCAGATTCAATGTAATTATTTACTATCTGCAAGGAACTTATCCTAAGGCAAGACCTAATTGAGTACAGAGTAAAGCCTAAAATTATGAAATAATTTCGAAAACAAATTAACCATTTTTACAAAAAGTTTGAAATTGCAGTGGAAATTGATGGGCTTACATTAAAGCATAGTTTATCACAATCAAGAATTGACCCCCTCCCCCACACTTAAAATGCAACTTGTCCCCAAAGTTGACTTCTAAATATGGAGAAGAACAATTAATCAATTATTGTTCAAAACATATTTTCAATTAAGTTGATAAATGACATGTATAAGGGGTCTCAATAAAGTTGAATAATGTTATTTTCCAAAAAGAATAAATAATCAACAAGTTCATTAAAAAGTACAAACATTAACATTTAAGTCAAGTGACAAAGATTTTCCATTAAAGTTTAAAAGTAGCCTATATGGTGTGGGTGCACAATTAATTGGGTGTAAGCATTTTAACAAAGTATGATTCAAATGGATGTTCAATATAATAGAAATATGCATGCTAAACCTCATATAGACTAATTTTCTCAATGAAAAACACAAATACCATTAAGCATGTACCCCCCACACTTAATTTCATATAGTGAAATGGTTTTAACAATTATGAAAGTCAATTTTTTCAGCAAGAGGCACATACAGAATTTTATATCTAAACAGTGACATAGAGCATAATTACATTCCAATATGTGGATGATTTTTTTAAAAGAATAATTTTAAAAATTAAGTTTCAAAACATGCAACAAAATTTTATACAATAAAAATGTTGCAGAATTTTCAGTACACATGTAACAGATTTTTTTCAACACAAACAGAATTTTTTAATGAAAAAGCGGAGCAGATTTTTTTTTCTAAATCATTAAGAATTAGAAAAATGAAATGCAGAAATTATGAATTGAATACTTCCCTGAATATATTTGTCAATTTTCCTCTAGTATCGGAACTCTACTCTTTAAATGACACAACAATAGCATCCTTAAAACATAGAGCATATAAACTACATACAAATAACCAGTAGAAACATTGCATACAGGAGGCAGCAAAGCTTCACATTATTCATCACAATATAGTACAAAAAAGAAGTAAACAAAAGAGCATGGGTTGACTCCCATGAAGCACTGATTTTAAAGTCTTCAGTTTGACTTTATTTAAATACAAAATTTTTTATTCAAAACAAAAGAAGAACCATGGGTTTCCTCCCATACAGTGCTAGGTTTAATGTCCCCAGTTGGACTCACCTAGAAACTAACCATAGTCACTAGGTTGATGTGGTTTCCTTAACAAGAACCACCACATGTGTTTGGCCTAAGAAATTTTAACAGAAAGTTGAATTATGTGGGAATCAAAACATAAACAGACTAAATCCAGTTTCTCATTAGCTGTATAAATCTCTAAACAGAACCCATTAGCAGATATGGACATGGTTCTCTAAACTACCAAAATTGTTTCAGATTTGACAATATTAACATTTTTAGGTAGTGGAAGCATTGTATTAGGTGCTTCAAAGGGTGTGAAAATGTCCTCACAGCTATCTTCTTCCACTTCAACACTAACAGGTTCACATTCAAGGGTGAAAATGGGTAAATCCGGATTAGTTTGTTCAAAAGGGGATTCATTATAGTGATGAAAAAAAATCATGAACATTGGAAATCACGTGTGATTTACCCTCTAGACTGTTATCAGTAACATAAGAAGGCTCAACACCCTTCACAGTTGATGGTAAAAGTGACAGACAAGGAAGATAATTCCTTTGAATAACAGCAGATTCAGGTTTAACAATGTTGTAAATCTCTTCCAAACGTTCCTCATCAGTGAATAAACGTTCAACATCTACTGCTTAAAAAAACAATTCTTCCTAACTCAAGTGTGTGGTTAATCTCATTTTCATATTCAAATTCAAAAGGCTCACTTTCTAAAACCAAGTCATTTGAGTGTTGCAAAAAGTTTAAATCAAGAGGAGTAATGTCTAATTAAGCATCAACAAATTCAGTTCCCATAATGTTCAAATTAATACAATTCTTCTCAAGTTGGCCAACACTAATTTTCATTTCATTGCACAATGATTCAAAAAATTGATTACAATGAGAATAGGGAAATGAAAACTCATCAGTCAGTTTTTCTTCAAATATCATTCCCTCATCCTCATCATCCAACAAAATATCAGAAATTATTGGGTTCACAGTTTTAAAACATGGAAGAGAAGTTTTAAATTGTGGTTCAAATATTTGAGAATCTATAACTTTTAGTTTAATGTTCTCATCCAGACTATACCCAATATCAAATTCAGGCTCATTGTTTAGAATGATAGAAATGTTCGGTGAAAAGTTTGTAACTTTCAAGTTTTCAGTTTCAAGTTTGACTTCAACCAGAGTGACCTCATTCTCAAAACTCCTAAAATAGTTATTTTTATCCAAGGTTAGAATGATGTAAAGAACTAGGCATTCATTTTCAATCTATTTTAATTCAGTTTAAAAATTGACCAACTCAACCCCATTAAAGTTCTTTATTGGATTTTCAATGATGTGTTCTTTATTTAATGAGTTGGTTATTTTTAAATTAGGTTCAATAGTTTCAGATTCTTCAAAGTGAAAGTTTTGTTTCCCAGTTTCACAGTCATTGCCTTCTTCAATTTTATTTTCAAATCTTTTATACACATTTGGTTTTTCATTGTCGTCATATTCTTCTTCTTCTTTAACCCTGTGTTTTAATTCCAAGAGCATATTTTCCAATCTTTTCAGTCTTTGATCTCACTCTTGAGAATCTATAAGTTGAATTTCATGGGTTTTAGTTAACCAATTTTTAATTTGTTCCACCATAGAATCCAGTTTAGAATCAATAAGCTCAATTTTAAATAGGTTGTCAGGATTACATTCACAGTTTTTCTCGTTCTCTTCAACGTATTGGAACTGTTGTGGCTGGTTATAGACACACTGCCAGGAAGTATATCCATAATCTCTACAACAAACATAGTAAGGCCCCAGTTGATTCCAATTCAGATACTGTTCGATTTCCTTTAAACTAAAAACAAATGAGTTTAAACACACAAGGTTTCACAGTTGAGAAGATTTTTTTTCAAAACAACAAAAGCAGCAGATACAGTTCAAAGCAGTTTTTTTAGATCATATTTATTAAATGATTTTTTAAAATGTTTTTTATTGCTTCTTTTTTATATTCAAACCCTATACTCTCAGTGCATGCCTTCCCCAGCAACGACGCCAAATTTTTAAGTGACCAGACACAAAAGAGGAATTAACTATGATGTTTAAGATTAAATAATTAACTGTAACTAAAAAACTATACAAATTATTTAACAAACGGAAAATAAAAGAAACTAGTTATTTACTAAGAAAATATAAGTTTAAATTTATTTAATTTATGTCTAAACAAATGCAGAACTCCTACAATTAATTAACAAAAAACATATAAATAAAATGATTATAATTAACTAGAGTTATTAAATGTCAAAGTTAATTAGTTAGATGCTAAAATGAAACTTAACAATAAAAATATATTATTTTATTAAACTTTAAGTTAAACTTATTTACTTAGCAGAACAATTGAACCAGTTAAAAATTAATGTTAATTTATTTAAATAAATCATAATAAAATGGTAAAGTCTTTAATTAAAAACTGGATTAGATTGAAGAAAATAAAGATGACAACTAAATAATAATTATTTATAAAAGTTAATAAATAAAACAAATTAAGATTATCAAACTATAAAGTAGATTAATATATAGAATAATTAGATAGACAATAAAAAAACTAAAAACGCATATTTAATTATAAAAATGATAAATTAAGAGATGTAGTGATAAAATTACAAAAATTCCATTATTTATTAAAAAGTGTCAAAATAATTAATTAAATTGATAAAAATTAAATAAAAGATGTAGAAAAAATTTGTAAAAATAAGGCCACATCAATAATTTATAGGTTAATGACATGATTGGGGATTTACATCAGATTTCTAAAACCCAAGTCTAGGAACATAGGGAAATTCCTTAGCATCAAAATTAATTTTAAAAAATATGGTTCTAAGAGAATAAATTCAATGAACATGGTAGTCTAATCCGAAATAAAGAACTTGTGGAATATAAATGCTATTATAAAATAATAGGTGTGGATATTTAAGAAAATTTAATAAAAATGTATCAGACTGAGTCAATTAAACTGTTCTTATTAGTGGAAATGAATACTGGTTTTATTATTTTTCCAATGGCTATAAAGATGATATATCTGAATTGTGTTCTTAATGAATACATTTATATTGAACATGTATTATATTTCATAATCACCAATGATGAAATAAGGTTATACAGGTTCAATAAGGCCTTGTCTGGGATAAAATTAGAATCACATAAATGTTATGATTGTATATATTTATATATATATAATTAGAATACAAATGGGTGGTTTAGATCATAACCTTTTTGTGAATATATATATATGGAAACCCAATTTATAGTGCCAGTCTATATGGATAATATAGTATTTTATGAAGGAAAATATATGTCTATTGGGGAGTCTTCTAATATAATGAGTTCAAAAATTTCAATTTCCTTGATAGGGAAAATTATTTATTTTTCAAGGCTATTAGTGGTGTTGAAGGAGGGATACACTTTTATATCACAAGAGAGATATGCAAGTGAGTTAGTAATAAATTTTTACTTTCATGATTTAAAACCCATGTAATAATTAATTTTATTTAAAAATAAACCTCATAAGCATATCAATATAATGTTTTAGGATACTAACTTTTACAGGATGATAATTAGAAGTGTTGAAACTAGAGTCACTCTAAGAGTGTGGGTGGGGCTGAATCAATGTGATACCAAATTTTGTCTTATTTCTTCCTTATCATATTCTTTAAGGAACTTGTAACTATAATAAAAAAAATTTAATATATAATATTTTCAACTATTCAAACCACTTATCATGCACATGAAATGAAAGATGTAGAGAGACCAAATTTTACTTGTTTTACACAATTGAGTAACTCCAATGGGTAGAAACAAATGATGTTTTGGTCTGTCCAGGTTATCATACTTTATAGTTCTATATTTCCAAGGCTTTTTGAAGATCTCACTACCGGTCATAGGTTCAATTCCACTCCTTACACACATACTCATTTATCTAGTCATGTAATGATGATTATGTATATTTTATGGTATATTATATAGTTTTAAGTACAAGTATGACTTGTCTCTATCTAGGATAATATGGTTATCACATATTTATCAATAGGTAAAAGCGACTATATCTTCATCATACTTCTCTTCCGATTCTACAAACTTGATTGTCACAACCCTTTATTTTTGTGATTTGGATATCACTTTCTCCTCAAACCATCAACTTCTAATTCATGATAATAATTATAAGAATTTGAAATTATATTATGTCTAATTCTTATAATATGATTCTATATACGTCAATGGTATATATTTTCCCCATTAAACTTGATCTTTATGCCTTTAATTGAAACCATATACAAATACATGGAACTCTTTAATTATCTTATTTTTACTCTAACTTCGTATATATCGATATATTCCAAATATAATCTTTCATGACTCTTAAATTATTAAAAAACCATAAATAGCAGTTTCTACACATAATTTCCTATTTTGAGCCATAAATGAATGTATGTCGCTCATTTCACCCTCTATCCATAGTGAGTTGTATTTTAAAATAGTTTTATTTCAGGTCTTCCCAAACTACTTTATACAATTTATATAATATCATAAATTCCTATATGTATCACAAAATATGATATATATTTCATCTCATTTCACCTCAAAATATATGATTCCACCCTCTATTGTATACACATATTCATTTTAAATTCAATTAAAGCATCCTATAGTAACTCCATTAGTCTTGGACATAACTTGAAAAAGGTTTCAATAATCTTCTGTACCTTCTAGTTTTATGAACCAAAAATAATGAGGCATTAATGAAAAATCATGATCCAAAAAATGTCTTTTTCCTTTTATATCCTTAAACGTAATGAAATATAACCATTATTTAAAACATTCATTTTATATTTCTGAAATATCAAAGCATAAATGATTCATTAACTATCCATAAAAGTATGAGAGTGTCATTTCAACCGGTCTTAAAAACTATATGGAAAAATTTCATAATATTATATCATAATACGAACATCTTAAAAAATTTTATCACAAATTATTGAATAAAACCTTGCAAAACACCAAAAAATACACACCATTACCATACTGGCATCCACTTTAAGACTACATGATTCTCAATAAACCATCTTCCAGTATGTAGTGTCTTCCACTTCTCATTTTTCTATCATCAAATAATGACACATTACAACACTTATCCTAATCTCCAGATGAGTTAACAATGGCCACCAAAATTCCCATTGTTGTATTTCTCATTTCTTACTAAAGATCCATAAATATGAACATATAATACCATGTAGTGTTCTGCCTTTAGTTTACCAATTTCACCATCTCCAATTTTATAGGTCTCTAAAACTCTACCAAATTTGACCATGGAATCCATAAAATAAATTTATTTCCTCCTCATGTTTAACTTTTGAATTCCCATTGTAAAATGGTGATCTCAATGACATGGTAAAAATGTTTTAGCCATTTTTTGTGCAAAATAATGTCTTCATGGTTTTTTATTCCCTATTAACATATTCAAACATTGACAGTAGTCATCAAAAAATGAGAAAAAGAGATTTCATACTATTTTGTAAACTGTAGGTATTTAAGGATTTTAAATTTACCTAACTTCCTCTATGACCGCATCCATGACATATATTGAGTTACCATTTATTGTAGGCTCTATTCTGATATTAATCATTGGACTAACATTTAGGAAATCTCCACTATAGCGATTTACAACTTTAAAATGCTTGGCACCTATGAAGAAGAATATGATCTAATATGTATATTACCCATTATTTCATAAATTAATACTTTCATGTGTTCCACATAGACATACTTTTATTTTCAACAAACATTTACATTAATTAATTTATTCTTCTTCAAAATATGTTTTCCATTTTTATTAAATCCATAGTATCCATCTTCTCTAATTCATTCATGCAAAACCCAACTTATCCTCTATAACACCATGGATTTTTATTTCAATTCATTATAACTTGATAAAAATTTTAATGAATTATAGAAAATAAAATGATAATATAGATTTTTAGTTTAAAAAGTATACAGATTTGTTTTTTTTTTAATTTTTTCATGAATCCAGCCTCCATGATATTTTTTCTTCCAAGGTTATTGATCCCTAATTCATAAAATTACTCCTCCTTTGACATCAAATTGGAAAGAGATACATCACCTCAAGATTTATCTTGTAATCCCCATTCCACCATGAACCCATATTTTAAAGGCCTTTAAGACTTTACTTCCTCCCCCTATGATAATAGAATATTAAATACCATCTTTTATAGGGTTTCTTAATTAACACACCTTATCATGAAATTTCCTTCATATTGACAACTTTTATAATTTTTAACATAATAGAGGTATCTATAATATATTTAAACCCCCTTTATCAATGAACATCCTAAAGAATATATTCATTTTAAATCATAATCGTTTCATACCATTTGTCTCTATGTACCTATTCCCCATTTAATAATTATTGGAAAAATTAATTCCATGTTTGAAAAAATATAAATCTAAACCATTTATTCTAATCACATATTCATATTCCTTCAGTTTTTACATCGAGTGAATTAACCACATGGTATAAAGTGATTTAAAATTCTCATAGACTAATGAGTCATATCTTGGTGTTGGGAACTAGAGTACAAGACAACAACCTTGAGATATCCGTGCTGGTCACCTATTTTAAAAAATGTAATCAATTAGTGTTTTTTTACTCAATATTATTTTTTAAACTTAGTTATTACTACACAAAATAATTCCATAAATAGGTCAATAATTGGATATAAATTTTTTGATATATAACACATATAATATATGTTCCACCTTTGTTCATAGGGATTCACTTTTTATAAATGGGGCTTAGTAGCCTTAGTGTGTTCATCACAAACTCCAACACAATTTCCTCAAATATTAACACCATATTTTGAAATGATCTTTCTAAAAGTGAACCACTCCATGGGTATCGTTGTCTTCATTGAAAAGGTTCTAGATATCTTTAATACAATTACCTCATTACAATTTTTTAGAAAAATACTAATAAACATGAAATAATACATGTTTTATAATTCTCCTATTAGTTTTTCCTCTCTTTCTTAATGGTCTAATAAAAATATAAATTTTGAATGATATCACTAGAGAGTCTTTGAAAATATTATTGAATTTACTAATTGGATTGGAACTTGGATTTACTACATAGATCAGATAAAAAATCATTGGTACCCACTAGTTTATGTCAATTTAGCATATACACCCAAATTCTAGGATTTTTGGATTTATTCAACATTGACACTACATTCATCCCCTTTTCATATTTTCCTATCAATATCCATCTCTTTTTGATAGGTTAATCCTTATGAATTGTATATCAACCTTAATTCTTCACCACATCAAAAATATATAAAAATTATATATCTTATGAGGATATGGGTGCCTCTATCCACCTCAAATTTAGGAGCATAGTTGTTCTTTTTCAGACCCACACCTTCAAATTTTCTACCACATTAGCATTTAAATAACACCATTTAAAAATATTTTTTATATATTCATTAATATAATACCATTTTTAAATTGGATTTAAAATTTTCTCTTTTGCGATAATCAACCACTTAGTTTAAATTTACTCATTCAATGCATAACCAATGTAGTGCTTTTCAAAATTATTTTTCCATGCATGGGATTATCAACTAGTATTCCATTCTAGTTTTATAGTGGAATGACTTAAACTACTAAAAAATTACCATTATTATATTCAATATCTATAAGTTGAATTTATTTATATTTTTTGTTCTTAAAAATCCTTTATTGGATCCTCTTCTCACATTCTATTCACTGGGAATGGTCTCCATCTTTGGTTGAGGTAATTCATATTTCACCATCTTCGAGTTTTTCACAACCAAACTTCCTTAAATATTTTATCCATCCAATTCAAATTTATTTACTTTAATAATGGTTTTCACATAAATTACATTAAATATAATTGTTTAGTTCACATTTTTCTTTTCTCTACAATATATTATAATATATTAAACATAATTTTAAGGGAAATATATTTTCATTATTTCATACATCTCTCATTCACATCATAGAAGTATAGAATCTCATCTTAACACATACATTTATTTTGTTTTTAAAATATGATTATGTGTATCCAATGTTTTAGTTGATAAAAAACCTTCTAATAGAAAAATAAATCAAGAAATATTACTCTATCAATTAGAGTGTGACTGTATAAAATTATTCATCATTTAGCCTTATATCTTCCAATAACTAACTCAGATTTTTTTCCACATATACCTCAAACAACATAATGTGCAATCATATCTCTTTTAGAAACTGTGCCACCAAATCTAGAATAGATTCCCCTAAACCCATATTGATATACCACTTACCATCAATTAGAATTTACCAATGAAATTATTTGGCTTTAATTTCATTCTTTACAACATACTACTCATCCTAAATTGTTTAGTTCTCAAGTACTTATCCCTCAATTGGGTTCCAAAATTCTCATCTTAAGAATTAAATAAATAGTTCATTATCATCACTTTCTCTTAAAACTATTATTTAAGAGAAGTCATGGATGATTTATAGATTTAAACTCATTACAAAATTCATTAATTTAAATAATTTATTACTTTATTATCTTACCTATTCATTTAATTGTATCCAAAAATTTTGTAATGAGAGCCCAACTTCTTTCATTATCAGACTTGGAGAAATTCACTTAGTCATTCAAGACAGGAATATTCTCTTATTGGTTATACCTATTTTAATTATTTCCACATGATGTGGTTTATCTATCATATAATAGTTCTAATTATATATGATATTCGTCTTTATATTTACATAAATCATCTATTAAAGAGTTAGATTCATAAATACATATGGAATTAGTTTTTTCTTCCATTCTTTTAGAACTAATCTTGACTACATTCTTCTTTATATTATTCCACATATTTTTGGGAAATGTAAAATCTTCATTAACACACTCAAACACTGGATATTTAAGAGATTCATGTATTTCAATACTAAAATTGTTCTAACTTCATTCCATCAATACTTATTTTCCATCATATAAATATTCTATACAATAAATTCATTCCTTCATCTATAGATAGAATTTATTCCAATAAAATATTGGGGAATTAAAAGTTGAGGATTTTTCCATAAATATATTTAAAACACAGATTATATGGGATGAGTAATCTCATAACTATTAGGTTTTGATACCACATTTGATAACTATAGTCATCCTAAGTGGGTGGGGAATGGGGAAAGTCAAGTTGAAACCAAATTTTATATTTTCTTCCCTAATTTTTTATATTATTATTTTATAATATTGTATCTGTAACATATCATTACATGATGGGTTAGTTTTTCACCTTTTAAAATTTCCATTCAAGTTAAAAATATTTTTTTGTTTTTCTAGGACTACCGCATATTCAAGAATAGGTACACACTATATACCTAAAGTACACATCATGTACTTACTGATGATTGCATATCATGGATTAGGAGATCATTTCATGGACTGGGAGATCATTTCATGAGAAGTATCATGTAATATACATGAGATAAATGTCGTGTTGGGGTTAAATAAATGTATTTTAACTTGAGACGATGAATTTTTTGGCATACTTATCTAGCGTGGCCTACACACCGTGACCCCTGGGTACACATCATGATTCGACATGCACAAAGACTTTAGTAATAAATTTTGTAGTACCACATGGTCTATTATTCTATAATTTCATATATCCTTTCCCTAGAAAAACCCTGGGTGGTTTTCCAAGGGGCCCCACCTCCCGGTTTGATTCGATCAGCTTTTGATCTTCATTGCATATACAGTGTGATTATTGGGTATGGCTTCTCCCACATTATTCAAGTTTCTCTCCTTACATAATCTTGGTATTTCATTGGATCATCTTGGTATTGATGGATATGTGTCACTTGGTGATGGATATTGCTTCTAGGTTTTGTTTCAAGGAATCCTTCACCTTCGTTCTTTTTTATGGGGGTTATTGCGCGTGTTGTTCTTCAGAAAAGAGGAAGGTGGTTCCATCCCAACATGAATAATTGATTGCTATCATAATTATGTATAAATTTCAATTGATTATCTTAATTCAAATGATCAATATTGATTTAAATTTCTTTATAAAACCTTATTTCAATGAATGGTGATATTTGAAATGGTTTTGGCACAGAAACATGGAAAACCTCCAATTCCATTTAATTGGGGTGGGATTGTGGAAAATTTATAATAAAGATTAGCAAATTTAAATTTTGGATTTGAAGTAAATATTTTCAATTGAATTGATTAATTTAATTTTAAAAAGGAATTATTAAAAGGATGGAATTTGGTTCTGAATCAATTTCAGACTTGCAAATGGCTTAAAATGATTTTTTAGAAAACCAGTGGTTTTATCTTCATAAAAGGCTTATTTTTTGGATAATACCTATTTTGGTTTTAAATGGAATGAAATTGGAATTTTTGAAATGGAATAATAGGATTGGTCATAAATTTAACCAGTCTTAAAATAGTTCACTCATAATTTATGTGTGTGTGGAATCCTTAGGTAGTTAGTGATTTATTTGGATAAACTCTATGCTAAAAAAAATGTTATAAAACATACATGATGTGGGTCACATCACCAATGGGTTAGTGAAGAGTCTCATTGGCCAATGTAATTCAGATGTGTGTATACACATTTTTTTGAGTTCACATAGAGAGTGTAGAATCCTATAGCCGGTTAATACTATCATACTTTTTGGAAGATGACCACTTTGCTCACTTATTTATTTATATTTGAGATATAAATGTATTCCCATGTTTGTTTAAACTCATTTACATGCCTACTAAATTTATATAAACTGTTTTATATAAATTTTTTACTTAAGAAATTATTTTATAAATATTCCATCTCTTGTAAATTAAAGACTATGCTTTGAATGTATTTCCCATCATTTTGAAAATGTATAGAATGTTCTTTTAAATATGCCTTTGAATTTAAAAACCTGTTTATTTTGAAAATTAAAAGATTTTATTTGGATAATATATATTTTTAATCTGTTATAGAATCTTTGGTGGTATACTACTGGGCTTAGGCTCAAACCCAACTTTTTCTTATGAGTGTTTCAAGACTTTCTTCTTCGAGGCACGGGCAATGGGAATGGATCTCTTGTAGGTGGACCCAACATTTTAGCTTTAGTCTTGGTGAGTTGGTACTTGGGGACCTTGGGTTTACTTTTTTATTTAGTATTTTGGGTTGTGTTACTTTGGATTTTATTCCTTGTTGTATTATGATACTTTTACACCCAGTGGAGTTTTTTTGTTATGCATACTATCTTTTAACTTTCTCTTATGAATTACTGTGAAAAAATTGTTCCCACTTGTATGTTGTATGATGGCAGGTTCTAGTCACTGACCTGTGGGGATTAGAAACATCCTTTGGGTTGTGTGAGGACCAGCTCGGTTATCTGGTTACCCGGGTACCCAGTATGGTTTTTATAAAATTGGTATTAAGAGAGGTTGTTGACAATCCTTTTTTTAAGTCAGGTTGAATTTTTAAAATCTCATCGGGACTTATGAGGTAATTGAAAATGAGTGTATGGCCATATCTCACTGCAATGAACCTTAAGTCTCTAGTGGTGGTTTGGGAAAGACATCTTGTAGATTAGTTCTACTATTTTTCCTATATATATTTGGATAGGTTGAACCCAAATCTTGTTTGTCACTTTTATTGAGAATATTTTCTCTTGATACTCAGTTTTTGTGTTAATATAATGTTCTCCTTTTATTTTTTGATGTTTTGTAGCATCATTCCTCCAAGAAGAAATGTGAATAAAATAAAAGAAAATGGTTTTGTTGAACATTATCAATAAAATCCTATTGTTGATCCAAATTTGGTTAAATTGATTGTGCACACTATCTGAGCTATAGGACAGGAACCACCCCCATTTCCTGCTCAGGCTCCAGCTATGGATCCTCAGAGGGTGTTCTTCAGAATCATTCTCAAGATTTACTTCTCTAGATGAAACGAGTCATCAAAGGCTCTATTGATCCTTAACATGATGAAGAATTGTAGGGAAAGATAGAACATCTGGTTGAGTTTTTAGAGATGCCAGAAGTGATCTGTGTGAAGTATGCCACCTTTGTGCTTAAGGGACTGAGTAGGAGATGGTGGTACATAACAGTGATGGTGGAGAATCATTAGGGATTACATTGGAAATACTTCAAGTTTATCTTCAACAATTTTTTCTATCCAGAGTCAATGGTATTGGCCAAGTCTGTGGAGTTTTGAAAATAGAGCTACCAAAAAAATCTATGACTGAGTAATCAAATCGCTTTGCTGAGAAGGTGAAATTTATACATGAGATTGTATCTAATGAGAGGATGAATGCTCGACAATTTCAGTTGGGACTTCAATCAGATATTTGTTCTATGGTTTTCTTATGGAAGCTGCCCACTTATGCTGATGTGCTAGATAGGGTGATGATCGTTGAGATGGACTCGGCTGGCAAGTCAGGGTTGACGAGAGTTCCTTTTTCTCCCACTTCCATAATTGGTTCCTTAAAATTAAATTGTAAGTTTGATGATCCCTGTGGAAGTTATCGATAGCATAGCCATTATACACTACCTACAACTTTAGGAGGAATTTATTTGACTTGCTATCAGTGTGGTAGGTCGGGACATTCAAGGAGGGTTTTCACTGATTCACCCAAGAACTGTAGCTCCTACAATTGTTTGGGACACTTATAAATATTATTTGGTCACTTCTCTAATCTGAATGTTAGGAAAAGATCACCAGCTCCTCTCAACACTATGGGTCAATAAAATGATTCATGTTCAATAGGTTTCCAACCACAGGTATCCAGAATGAATATTCTTCATGTAGTAGAAGAGTCTCCAGATGAAGTAGACATAGGTCCATAGATTGTGATAAGTACCATTACCATTGCATCGTCATTATTGACTACTCTTTTTGATACTGGTGCATCTCACACTTTTATATCATCCTATATCATTAATTTGTTAAATCTTCCGATGGAGCAACTATCTTGTACAATGGATATTAGTAAACCTCTTTGTAAGAAGAGAGAGTAGGGTCTCCATAGTCCTCCCTATTTCTTCTATCTTTAATATGTAGGGCTAGCTTCTAGTTTTTTTGGTTCTTGATATGAAATCTCTTGATGTTATATTTGGGATGGATGGTTTCATTTCCAACAAATCCCAAATGGATTGTTATCTTAGATTTGTCTGCTTTACTACCCCCAGTGGTGTGCCTCTTGGTTTTTGAAGAGAATGGTACCCAACATCGAGCAGATCCAAACCATCTTATCTAGAGTTGGTTAAAGTGATATCAGTGTTTTCTTTTGACCTTGATCAATATTCAATGGGTGGTGATCTTCCTCCATTTGTCTTCAAGTTTTCAGACAAGTTCCCTTCATAATTATTTGTTCTGCCACCGGTGAGAGAGGTTGAGTTTTCTGTTTATTTAATTCCTATTACTCAACCGGTAAATATCCCCTATTACCTCATAGAACCAGATGAGATAAAAGAGATGAAGACTCAGTTGGATGATTTTATTGAGAAAGGATTTATTATTCCAAGTGTGTCACCTTGGGCTGTGCCAACTCTCTTTGCTAAGAAGGCTTATGGTTGTCTTCACTTATATATTGATTATTGAAAGCTCAATCAAGTTACGATAAAGAAAAAATATCCATTTCCTCAAATTGATGATATGGATGATCAATTAAAAGGGGTGAAGTGGTTTTCAATGATTGACCTTTGATCTCATTACCATCAGTTGAGGATAAAAGAATCTAATGTTCAGAAAACTTCCTTTCAGAGAAGGTACGAGCACTGTGAGTAACTTGTTATTCCCTTTGGTTTGAAAAGTTCTCATACTATATTTATGGATTTAACGAACAAGATTTTCCACGTGTATCTAGATACCTTTTTGGTAGTCATTGTGGGTGACATTCTTATTTTCTCCAAGTTTGAGGAGGATTGGGTGAAACATATGAGAATGGTTATGAATTTTATAAGAAATCACCGCCTTTATGCCAGGATTTCAATATTTGATTTCTAGATTATGTTATTAAAGTTATTAGTACATGTTGTGTCTAAATAGGGTGTATCAGTCGATACAGAAAAGGCCAAGGCTGTTATGATGTGATATAAACCATGAAATGTCTTTGAGATCTAGAGATTCTTGGTCACAATCAGATGTTACTGCAGGTTCGTGAAGGACCTCCCACAGTTGGCTTCCTCAATGATTGATCTAAATTGTAAGGGGTTGAATCTTTAATGAGATAATAAATTTTAGATTTCCTTTACTGAGCTGAAGTGTATTTTTACTACTACATAAGTGTTAACTCATCCAGAATATGGATAGGGCTATATGGTCTTTTGTGATGCATTATGTTCGGGCTTGGGTTGTGTTCTTATGAAGGGTGATCATGTTGTATCATATAGATCTCATCATATTGTTCCACATGAGAATAATTATCCTACCAATGATCTGGAACTTATATATCTGATGCACGCACTTATAATTTAGTGGCACCACCTTTTTGGAAAAATGTTTATAGTGTATTCAGACCATAAAATCCTGAGTGATATCATCTCCAAAAAATATTTGAATATTCGACAGAGGAATTGGGTGGAGTACCTATAGTCTTTTTAATTTGACATAGTCTATACCCCGGGGAAAGGGAATGTCATTTTTGATGCATTGAGTAGGAATCACCCAACCTAGGCAGTGAAAGAATCTTCAGAAGAGTAATATTTTATGGGTCTTTTTTCATTGTTGTATATTGGAGTCAGGGAGGAAGGGTTTGAGGTTTCATTATCCAGGGTTCCATTGATATATTTTCTTTTTTATGATTTTCCAAGACCAACACCTTGATGTTGAGTTTCGAAGAATTAGAGAAAACCTTTATGGTTGGGAGATGGTTTCCTAGTTGTTGTTCCCCAAAGAAGGTGTTATATCCTATCATAACTGCTTCCCTGTGTTGTTATTAGAACAAAACGATGTGATGAGAGATTTACATAACTCTTAGTGGGTTGTTCACCTAGGAATCACTAAAATTTTCTATGACATGAGGCATCAATTCTGGTAGCAGGAAATGAGATGACACATTGTTGAGTCTGTCTCTCATTGTTATACGTGCCTGGAGGTGAAATCTAAGAACTAGAAACCTTTGGGTTTTCTGTAACCACTCCAAATACCTACATGGAAGTGGGATGAGATCTCTATGGGATTTTTGGTTGGGTTTTCTCATACCCATAGAAAGTATAATGCGATATGGGTTGTGATCGACATGGTGACCAACTTGGCTCACTTTATACCCATTTGTGATATGGCCAAAGTTGAGGAGTTGGGAAATCTCTACATGAAAAATATTTTTCTAATGCATAGAGTTTCATCTGATATAGTATCTGATTGGGATACTTGGTTCAGTTTTCACTTTTGGAGAGCAATTCAAGAGGCATTGGGATATATGGTTCTTTTTAGTATAGCCTACCATCCACAGTCGGATGAGTAGATAGAAAGAGCTATAAATATTCTTGAGGATAAGCTTTCTTCCTATGTCCTTGACTTCTATGAGGATTGGGATGACCACTAAGGGATGGATGAGTTTTCATACAACAATTGTTACCTATCCGCGACTATAATGGAACTTTTTGAGGCCTTTTATGGCTGGCCTTGTAAATATTTTTTGTGTTGGTCAGAGGTTGGTGAAAGTTCTTTTGTTGGACCAAGCTTGGTGTAGGAGACGACAAAAAATATTCAATTGATTCATTAAAGGATGTTGATAGCACAATGATGATATAAATATTATACTGATGGATTCCATAGTCCATTGGAGCTTTCAGTTGGTGATTAGGTGTTCTTAAAGGTTTCACCCTGATTGGGTCATCGATGAATTGAGGGGATGAGAAGATTGATCCTCTCTTTGTGGGACCGTTCAAGGTGGTTGAGCAAGTGGGTATAGTTGTGTACTATATGGAACTTCCACTATAGGTGATGTGTATAGATAGCATGTTTCATGTATTGCAGCTGAGAAAGTATCGATCTAATCTATCTGAGGTTTTGAGCTGGAGTGATGTTGAGATCAAGCACGATTTATCTTTCACTGAGCGACCAGCTAGGATAGTAGATTATAAGACCCAGGTACATTGTGGGAGGAAGATACCTTTGGTTCTTGTTCTATAGAAGCACGACGTTGATAGTCATGTGGCATGGGAATGAGAGATGCTAATGAGAGAGTAGTAGATTCAACTTTTCAGCATGAAATCTTCTGCATAGGCTTCTTAGGGATAGATAGTTTTTATGGTGGTGAGGTTATGACATATCGTTAGCTTGATCATGTAAATTTTCCACTTTTTCTAAGTTCCCATTTGGATAAAAATACTTTTATGTGTTCTTCTGGGTATACGGCACACTACAGAATAGGTACACGCCATGTACCTAAAGTACACATCGTGTAATTGGTGCTCGTTTCATGTCATGGGCTAGGAGATCTTGTCATGAACTCGGAGAGAATGTCATGGGTAGGTACACATTGTTTACATTAGATACAAATAATACAATGGTTAAATAGTGATTTTTCAACCCAAGGTGATTTTATTTTTAGCATACTTATCTAGCATGGCCTACAAGCCATGACCCCTGGGAACACATCATGACTCAGCCCACACCTAGCCTTGAGTAATGTGTTTGGTAGTATCACTTGGTCTATTCTTTCTAAACTTCTTGGATCTCAACCCCAGACTCTCCCTTTGCGTTTTTAGTGGTGCCCACCTTATGGTTTGATCTGACCAACTTCATATCACCGTTGTATCTATGGTGTGATTCCCGAGTAAGGGTTCTCCCTCATTATTTGAGTTTCTCCTCTACTCTCCTATTTAGATTTCAATTGATTATATTGGGATTGATGGATATATGTGACATGATGTTTAATATTACTTCTAGGTTTTTTTTCAAGGGATCTTTCGTTTTCATTTTCATTGACGCGTTCCATTACAAGTGTGGTTCTTCGGGAAAGTAGTAGGTGGTTCCGTCCCGTCATTCCAAATTGATTACCATCATATTACTTGATTTATTTCAATTTCTGATCTCAATTAAAATGCCCAATATTTATTTTAATTTATTTATAAAACCCAATTCCAATGAAATGGGATATTTAAAATGGTATTGGCATGAAAATGTGGAAACCCCCCAATTTAATTTAATTGGGGTGGGTTTTGTGGAAAATTTGTATGATTTAGATTGTTGAATTTAAATTGTGAATTTGCTGGAAATATTTTCAGTTGAATTATTGAATTTAATTGTAAAAAGGAATTTTGAATAGTATGAAATTTTTTTTGAATGAATTTCAATCTTGCAAATGGATTAAAATGATTTTATAGAAACCCAATGGTGTTATCTTGTAAAAAAGGAATTTTTTTAATAAAACCTATTTTTTAAAAAGGGAAATATATTAGAATTTTTGAAATCGAAAAATGGATTTGATAATTTTTTTAAGTAGTCTTAAAATTGTTTTCCTATCATTTAAGATAACATGCCGAACATAGGTAGTTTAGTGAGTAATTTGGATACACTCTACACTAAGACAAAATTCTAAAATATAAATACAGCGGGTCACATCCCTGATGGTTTGGTGACGAGTCTCCTTGGCCAGTTTCATAGGGACGTGTGTATACACATTTTTTTGATTTTACATATAGACTGTGAAATCTTGTATCTGGTTAATACTATCGTACCTTTTGGTAGATGACCATGTTGCTCACTTGTTTACTTATATTTGAGATATAAATATATTCCAATGTTTGTTTTAACTACATTACATCCCTACTGAATTTATATAATCTATTTTATATAAATTTTCACTTAAGACATTGTTTAGAAATATTCAATCTCTTGTAATGTAAATCTTGTTATTTGAATGAATTTTCCAGCATTTTTAAAATGAATATCATATTTTTTTTAAATATGATTTTGAATTTCCAATACTATTTATTTTAAAATTTGAAATCTTTTGTTTAGATAATTTATATTTGGTATATATTATGGAATCTTTGGTGGTATCCTCTTGGGCTTCGGCTGACCCATAAGTTTTTTCCTTTGGGAGTTTGTAGAATTTCTTCTTTGAGGGTCGTTCAAAGGGAATGGATCTCTTGTAGGTGGATCCAGTAGTCAAAATTTGACCATGGTGATTTTTGTGATTAGGGACCTAGGGGATACTTTCTTATTTAGAACTTCGGGTTGTAGTAATTTGGATATTATGCCTGGTTGTATTCTAGTAATTTTACTCCTAGTGGAGTTTTCCTTTTGATATGCATACTGCTTTTTATCTTTTTCTTCCACATTATTATGAGAAAAGTATTCCCAATTTTATGTTGTTTGGTTCCAGGAGCTTGTCACCGACTTTTGGGGACCAGGAACTCCCTACAGGACGTTTCAGGACCATCTCAATTATTGGGTTACCAGGGTACCTTGGATAGTTCGTGACCGTTGGAATTTTAGAGGTAATAATTTTTGAAACTATTATTTTGTGAAATATTCACATCACATATCATTCCCCTGAAATTAATTATGTAGTAAAAATGAAATTTAAATGGTTCAATCAAATGGGATACTCTATCGAGAACTCGAGAATGATGTGTTGGTGTGACCTGTCTATAGTTTTCTATAATAATGATGATAAAAAGGATTCAAGAAGGGTTGACAATTGATTCCATGATAAATTACCCTTATAGAGATATTACTTATAGGCCGAGTTAAGGAATGATTGGTTTATAGACATGAGGGTATCTTTTACAATTTTACGTACTTATAGGTTTTTCCTCTATTTAGAAAAATAAATTTATTGAATCATTATTACTAGGTAGATGTGAATTTATATTCAGCATACATCTCTTAATTTTCATGAAACCCTATGATCAAAACCCTTTATTTTTTAGTTTTGGATCTCTATTTCTCCACAAACTCATAGATTAGTATTCTATATAATAATTATAATAAATTAGAATTATTTCATATGTTACTCTTGTTCTTCTGATAAATATTCCAATATTTAAAAACTATGGTCTCTTATACTCTTGAGCTCAATACCTTCAATAGAAATATAATATATATTTTTGGAATTATATATTTCCCATTTAATTATACATCTACCATATTTATTGATATATGATGACTTTCATTCTTCATACTTCATCCATTATTTATATAATAGGTATAGTAGTTTCTATAAACAACATCATTTTTAAGCTATTACAAAAAATGTGTCACTCCTTTCCTCCTTTTCCAATGATAAATCATATTTTTTAATGGGGTTCGCACTTACCACACTAAAACTGTTCATGTATTTTATATATAAGCAGACATGTCTTCTTGTATCACAACTCATAGCTTCAATTAAAATTTTTTTCACCATACTCACCATGTTTCGACAATCATTCCCCTAAATATATCTATTTTCAATTCAAATAAAACCTCTCACAATAACTCCATGAGTCTTGTACATAATTCAAGACTAGTTTCCATAATATTTCACTCTTTAATTTTTTTTCATACCTGATTAATTTTATAGTAATTTAGAAAAAACAATCTATGGAATCCATGATTCATTTTTAAATAATTATTTTAATGACAAATGATATTAATAGAAATCCTTCATTTAATCTTATTGAAAAAAATAATCATAAATAATTCTTTAATATACAATAAAAACAATTGTATATTTCCATTAGGTATTCCAAAAAAAATTTCATAGATTTATCCATATTAAATACTCATTAAAATGTTCCAATAAATCCTACCATAACATTTAAATAAATGAATTTTTAAAACAAAAAAAATTCTCACCATGACCATGTTTCCTTAATCTTATTAAGATAACTATATTCTCACCACAGCCTCTTCCATGGTGTGGTCTCTTCCACTATCCCATTTTCCCACCCCCTGGTGCTCAGATCTATCCAATTCCTAGACCTGAGCAAAATTTCTATCACTATATTGACCTAAGTCCGTTTTTTGGTGATGGTGTCTAGTCTCCCAGGTGGTTCTTCCAAAACATTATGGCATCAAACCATTATTGTTGGTCTTGTAGAATCTGGTTCATCATCTAGATTTACTACTTTCATGGGGAATGGAGTTTAGAGGAGTCATATGTGCTTTTCTTGTGGTGGTGGGTGTTTGAAGCAGTTTATTTTGTTGTAAATTATTTCATATCATGGTTTTTTCTTGACCTTGGTGGTGTAATAGAGGTTGTATGAGACACTATATCCTCTTAATTTTAGTTTATGGAATTGAAAATAGTTATTGGAATCCCTATTCCTTTTCCTAGGAGCTCTAATTTCCATGGTTGATGTTTTTCGGGTGGTTTATTTGTTTATTTATCGACGGAGTTTCTTATTGAGGCATAATGTTCTATCAACTCTGGTGAGATGAATATTATGATGAAAGTGGAATGTGTGTGGTGGAAATTTTGGAGGTTTTAATTTCCCTTTTATGGTTCTTCAAATATAGGATTTGGTGTCCATTGGAAGGTTATGGATCGCTGTTGAGATATTTTTCTACTTCAATTTCTTCTATTACCTCATGTTCTACTACTCCCACTTCTGAATCATGTGTAGTGGTTCTATATTTGGTTTTATAATTAATTGGTTCAATGGATAATTTTTTTGCAAGAGGTGTGTCCTGGGTAGGATTATATACTTCCATATGGGTTCTATTATAATTGATGTTATTTCCAATTTTCAGCAACTCCTTCAATTTGGCTTGGTTCATTCATCACTAATGGTGATATTGGTTCCATCATGTGTTCATTTCATTAATGTGGTGATCTATAACATGTCGATGAAAATGGTTTTGGATTATGTATTTTTCTTTCGTTTCCCAATGAAGATTAGTGATATCTCAAATTATCAGTAGTGAAAAAATGTATATTGATGGTTTGTTTATGGATTTATGTTTGGTTATATGATGAAATAATTCTCAATAGTGGAAGATGTATTAAACTCTTCTAGAAGTGGGAAATATGAGGAATCGAGTTATAGGGTGAGGATTTTGGGATTTCTGTTCATTAATGTTTTAATTTTCAAAATTGCATCTAAATTACAACCCTTTTAATTTTATTAAGTTTTTTTCTTTATTTTTGATTGACGTGGTCCCAACTTGGTTATTATTGTGGGTTACCACTCAACATAAAATTGATACATGTTAAAATAAAAATAATAATTAATTTGAAGGTGGTCTATAAATTTGAAACATTGTCTACAATATTATTGAATTCTCTAATCTATACATTTTCAACTTTACAATGTCGAATACCCATAATTCATAATATACTTGAATAAGTATATTGAAAATTATTCCTTCCCTTATTACATCCATGTTTACTACTTGGATATCTTACCATCTTCACAAACAACTTCCATTCGTTAATTAATTGATCATTAAAATATGGTTTCATATTCTTATTAACCTTTATAACCATATTCTACAACACCCTCAATGGGAACCCACTTATCATAAATAACAACATGGATTCTACATTATATTATTCTTTAATTTATATAATATATTATTATTTTAAAAAAATGCAACATTATTGGTGATTCATTCTTTGTAATAAGATGATTCTTGTACATTCTAATAACTCATCCAAATATTTACTACACTACTTGTTTGGTAGAGAATATTCAATGCAATCGCAGTGAGAAGAATATCACTATAATGAAAATAATTACATAATAAATCTATGGAAATATCACTTATATTATCATGTTTAATGTATAAAAGGAACATGAATTAACCAAATTTTCCATTACTGATTAGGATGGTGATGTGGTAGACAAAATGGTTACACAAGATAGTTCTTTTTCATTAGAACGAAATGTATTGGCTTGTTGTTAAAGAAAAAAGAGTGTACATCTCTATGTATGAATGAGGATGATAATTTTATAGTAACTAAATCATTCACACTACATTAATTTATGTAAAATAATTTTATGAAATTGGTTAAGAAGTGAAACAACCTACGATAATATTTTGTGAGAACAAGAGTGAAATTGAACTTAAAAATAATCTTATTAATCACTCCCAACACAAAAACATTGAAAATAGATATCATTTCATTAAAAAAATTCGAACAAGGAGTAATTAGGACGTAATATGTTGGGTCTAATCAACAGGTGTACTATATCATTATCAACTACTTGGATACTTTATTATTTGAGATGCATTATTTGAACCATTGTGTTTAACCCGAGGATGTTTAGAGACTCCTCACTCCCTATTGTATGTAATTATTTACTTTTCTATTTTTTGTGTTTTTTATAGCTGCTCTTATTTTATTAATTTTAAAATTGTATGGGGATATAAAATTTCTATGGAAGATCAAAATAGAACCAAACAGTTTTTTTATATTGAAAACATTTTGGATATTGGTATATTTTCTTATTTACTATACAAATCCTTTAATATAATAGGATAAGATAATGTTCTATTTATATTTTCTCAATATTAATGAAATATAGTACATTCATGTGGATACATGAGTGATCAAAACTCCAAAAAGTACCATTTAAAATTTCTTGTTATAGGGGGTGAATAACACCATAGTGAGAGTAAAAAATGTAGGGTGGTATAGATAGAAATATGGAGGAGTTTTAGGGTAGTCATGATAATATAGATATAAAAAAATAATATAAATGCGGTGAATTTTGGGACCAAAACTTATATATTTGGATTTTTTGTAATTGGGAAGAATTATTACAAGAAAATAATATTGTTGGCTATCTTCATGTTTTGGTAAAAATATGATTTAAAACCAATAGTGGATAATAGTATGATTATATTTTTATTTTTTATTGTGTTTTTGGAGTAGCCTTGGATTCAATTGGATATGGTTTTCGGTTTTGATAGAGGGAATTTAGAAAAAAAAATTGGTTTATAAAAATTTCAAAGAAAATAGATAAGCAAAAAAACATAAGGGTGACTAGTTCCATTCAAAGGAGTGACCAGTGTTGAGAAAAAAATAGCAATGTCATAGAATCTCAATCTATATATAAGAGTAATATTGAATACACTCTAATGATGGTAAAATTATTATAATCCTCATAAGTGGGTAATTCTAACTAGGTTTTACTCTTAGATATTTGAAAATGTCTTCAAGGTGTCCCCTTGTGTTCATATATGTTACCTAGAATGATTTATAAGAGTTAGTTGTTTAGAGTCATTGTATTTTTGGAAAAGGATGAGATCTCTACATTTATGCATAAGAATCATAAAGAAATTACTATATTGAAATACACATAAGATTCATAACACACAATAATCATTTATGTAATTATGTGAGGGTCATTTCATAGGAAAGGGTGAATCATAAGTCATATCTTGAGTTCATAATATTCATTTCTGTCACTTAGGGATATACATACATGTCTTTTCTGAAGCATAGAGAGGATTTTTTTTGGGTCAATTATTTTTTTTATTTTTTAAGTGAACAACCTGCCTACATTAAAAATTATGATATTTATGTTTTACCCTCTAAAATATGAATTATATTTAGGTCAAGCTATGATAGGGAATTGTTTTCCATGAATTATGGGAGGGTTAATATGTGATTTTTAGTGATTATATATGACATATTATATATTTTTTTGGATCAAGTTATTTCTAAATCAATGAGAAGATTCAATCAGTTTTTTGTTAAGAATTATAAAGATTTACTGAAATTAATTTCTAAAAAAATGACAACATAGAGTTTCTATGTTAAAAAAATATCGTAATCATCATGCATGATCATTCAGAGATAGATAGAATAAAGAATTAGTGGAATGATTCTAAATAAACTTACGTTTATCTAGATAAAAAGTGAATAAAATTATAGATATATTTGGATGAAGAGTAGAGATAATTGAATACCATGATGTCTCACTAAAGATCAAGAACCAAATGTGGAACTAAATGAAAAAACCCATTCATAGCTTTTTTATTTTATTTTATAAATAAAAACATTATTTTATCTTTGAATAACTATAATTTTTCACACCATAAATTGATGAAGTGAGTAGAAAGTGATAAAGAGATAGTTTTCCTATGATTGACTGTGTTTCTTTCAAATGTATTTGTAATGAAATAGTGAGTAGTGTCTATTCTTGGTATGTTGAAACACCATTGGAGTATTCTCTTTACATTTTACCTTATTAGTGAACCAAATAAACCCCTTTAACTTTTATTTTTTATGTATTTTTATATTTTTTATATGTTTCAAGTTTTAATAATCATATTAATCTTTGCAACATAAGAATATGATCCTAAAAATAAAATAAGTAGTATACACCCTAATTCATCCACTGTTATTAGGTGTTGAGATATGGTTATAACATTTTTTCACCTCTATGATATTTCACTAGAGAAATAGAGACATGCTAGGTATGACATATCTAGTGGAATATTTATGTTAATTCATATATAATTGTAACTTGTTGGAACTCATTTAGTGATGCTGATTGGATAAATTGAGCATTTTAAAATTATAGTTTTTTATATACCCAAAGAATTTTTCTTGGACCATAAGATCACATTACATTCTTATAGAATCTCATATTTCATTATGAATTTTAACTTGAAGAGAATTGAGAATATTTTTTAAAATCACTTCACTATGATTCTATAGGTACATAAGGAAATGATTAATGAAAATCCTTTTGTCCTTATGGAGAAATAGAGAAAAGGATCAATAAAAATTCCAAATAGTAAATATATTTCTAGGGGACCTTATCAAAAATTTCAAAGATGATAATGATAAAGGAACATGATAACTAGTAGGATACTCTATGTTTTATATGTGTAAATAAAAGGGATATTTGAATAAGGACTACACAGTTGTTAAGAAGAAAGGGAAAGCTTCAGATGTGTTTTTTATTGGCAACAATATCTCTATTTCAATATATTGGGAATTAAATAAAAATATTAGTTCTTGTATTTTTATTGAAACACATAATCCAATTATATTTTGTGACATTACTAGTGTTGAGGTGGATCATTTAGCTACATATGAAGAAACACTATCTATTCTAGATTTTAGAGACTACAATATCACACTATTGGAAACATTAATAATATTTTAATGAATTATTGTAATGTGAAACGTGTAATAAAAAGTAAGATATCTATGTCCAATTTTGATATGGTTGATTTGAATTTCTTTTTTCTAAATATGTGACACTACATTTATAATGAATACATATGTTTTGGTATAGAACATTTTAGAATGGTCTTTAAATACTAAAAGAAAAATATAAATTATTGGAAACCAATAAAAGATCATGTTTAAATGAATTATATCACAACCAGGTGTGGAATCACTATATTGGTCATATAAATGAGTAGCTTTTTAAAAAGATATATAAAATTTTATATTTAGATTATTTTAATAAAAAAACCCATGGATATATGTCGTGCTTTTATAGAATTTAAAATAACCAAATATATATTTACTGTAAAGGGTTAAAAAGATACAGAGCATCTATAATTAGTTTATACTAATATTTTTGTTTCTTTTCCAATAAAATATATAGGTTTAAAATCTTACTTCATAACTTCTATAGATCCATTTTTTAGATACAGATTTGTTAAATTAATGAGATTTAATTATACTTATTTTTCATAGACCGAGGTAGGGAAAATCATAACCAAGAGTTCTTGAATTATGTTAAGAAGTTTATGATTCTATTTCAATGCACTAATCCTTAAAAACTATGGTGTAATTGTGTCAATGGAAGTAGTAATAACACATTCTTGGACCTGGCGAGGTCAAGGATGAGTCATTCATTTCTTCTTTCATCCTTTTAGAGACCTAAATTAAAATACGTTGCATATATACTAAACCTAGGACCAAATAAAGTGGAAATAGGTTTCCCATACAAGCTCTGATATGGTAACAAACATGTTTTATCACATATATTTGTATGAGGATATTTAGAATTTTATAATTCTATCTATAGAAACAAAATAGAATCAAGAATCACATAGTGGTTCTTGATAGGATATCCAAAATTAACTAAAGGATATTATCAATACAATTTCTCATAAAAGATGGAAGCGGTTGATAAATGTATCATATTTCATAAAAAGGACGAAAACTCCAAATGAGATGGTGGGAGGAATTTAGACGTTGATAAATTTGAAGCTCAAGGTGACTAAGATTTGGTATATGACCAAATTCCTTAAATAAAAATTAAAAAAAAATCTATTACAGAGGCACAAGTATTCAATTAGATCACCAAAGTCATTAAATAGCTATAGAGATATGGGTTTACTGTCATTAGGGGTGGTAAAAAATTATTATTTGTTAATGTTAATCATTTTTCTAATATTAAATGAGTATGTATCTTAGATGTTCTGAAGTGAAAATAGAACATTAATTATGTAATGGAATCTATGTTCTAAATGAATATTTGAATTTTGGAAGTTCCATGATTTGATTCAAATATTTTAGGGTGAAATGAAGTATTCCAGAGGAAACAATAGACGGATGGTAAATTCAAAATACACAAGTAACTACTTGTGGCCAAATGGATTAATAAAGTTCAAGGACATACATCGATGAAAACATTTCAATAGCTTCTATGATGAATTCCATTATAAATCACCATTCCATGGAATCTCACCATGTTTATGGTATTTTTAAAATGGATGAGAAAATAAAAATCCTTAATAAGAACATTGTGGTAGAAAATGATATAAAACAACCGGGAGGGATTGCAACTCCAAAGGATTCTAATATAGTATTCAATTTATGGTTATCCATTTATTATATTAATAAAAATTCATGATATTTGAACATTAATCTTAATTAATTTATTATTATATTTGGTTTAAAAAATAAGGAATTTGATCACTATTTATATAATAGGTTTTGGGTGATTTTTTATCTAGAATAAAATGTTGACGATATATTACTAATGGGAAATGCGATACTGATATTATAGTTAGTTAAGGAATGATTAAATAGATTATTCTCCACAAAAGACTTATGCGTGGAAACCAATATTATAGGGAACAAGATCATTCATTTCAAATATAATCGGATTCTTGGACTATGTTAAGGTACATATATTTATAAGGTATTTAAGAGAATCAGTATGAAGTTGTCCAAGAGGGTATTTTTTCAATATCACATGGTATAAATCAGTCCAATAAAATTCATCGTAATATATAAGAGTAAATAAAGGGAATGAGTAGATTACCTTATGATTTTATGATAGGTTTTATCATGTATTCTATGTTATGTACCATGATTTATTAAGATTCCCCTGACCCGCACTCCCATGTCTGGTGCTCATAGAGACATTATTACATACATGCTTTGAAACCAACTCTAAAGACCTAGATATGACTATCTATAATTAAAAAAGTAATAATGGTTATGGAATATATTACATAAAATGATATTTTAAGGTCAATTTGTTATGATAATTATAAAACACCAAAAACTAATAAATCCCTCGTTTGATGTATCTAGAAGAACTTTTTTCCACTACAAAAGAAACTCCATTATCATTAATATGTTTTAACATATCCTATAAATTCTTCCACATGTTCTATGATTCCAAATATATCATGTGTACAAATTATCATCAATTCCTAGGTATGTGTAATTGTAAGAAGGGGCGGTCAAAAACAATCATTAAGGTAAAGCATTCAACTAAATAAACCATGGAACAAACATGGATCAAATATTATGGTAGGAAGATGTAATCAATATGAATCCATAAGAAACTTGAATCTAGAAGATTTAAATATCCATAAAAACAAATTAAATCATGTTTATCAATAATAATAATATCATACTGATGGAATTCATAATTATAGAAATAAAAAACATATTGTCATGGCGTTTCTCCAATACATTTTTTTGTCATCTAGACTGCAATCAAGGTATCATTCTGATTTGGGAAGGAAAATAGAAAATACCCATACTGGTTTTCCCTCATCAAACCTATCGATGATCAAAGGGATATATAATTTTGGGCCCACCATTCATTTTATTATGTCCAATTCATTTACAATAAGATTCCATATGAATTTTCAAAACATTTTTAGGGGACATCTTACATAATAAAATGATGGCTATCGATGTAATGAAGAATTCAGAATATATACAATTGATCAACCTATGTTTGCAGTAAATAATCATCTAGAGTTCTAATAATTTTCTCCATGTCAATAAATAAATTTATTTCTATGCGAAGATCATCTAATCTAAATTATGTAAAATGTAATGTTTACATCATATAAATAAATGGGTATAAAACTATACCAATTATAGAATAACATGATAATTATCCAACCAAAGAGAGAAAGTGGATGGTTTCAAAATAACATATATTAAAAAGTAGTTAATATATATAGATAGATTTATATTTAATAAAGGTATTTATTTCAATAATAATGAGATAATAAAACATAATATAATGAAATCATATAATTTCCCCCAACTTATATGAAATAAGTTCAATGAATGATCATAAATCAATGAATGGAAATTGAGTTACAAAAAATACTCACTACTGGAGAAAAATTAATAAATATTCACTTGAATAAGATAACAAGGGTTTTCTAGTAAATCTCAAGAAATACTGATACTATGGTAAAAATATATCCATGAAAAATGTATGCACCATAACACAAAAACATGGTGACCAAAACGTATTATGTCTTAGGAATCAGAATTGAGACCAATAAATCTTTTATGACTTAAAATCTAATGAAGAAAACCATTAAAGGGTAGGTATTTTTAATTAAACATAAAATACCATCATTAAAAGACAAATTCAAGGGTTGATATGTAAGATCCTAAGCTTTTATGAAGGTATGTCCTTATTTAAAATATATTTAAACTTTCTTTTTTTGGATAATGATGTGGTTTGTGGTTGTATCGAATGTTTTTGGGGGTGTTCTTGGGGTTTATGACATAAAATGAGAAGAAAGGATGTGAAATCGTATCCATATCAAGGTTCGTACAGGGATAGTACTAACCAAGCACATGTCCAGGGAAACTTTGTGATCATAACACCTGTCGGATAGAGGCTCACGCAAGGTCACCACACAGTTCTCAAAACCACATTGGTTCTCCTGGGATACCGTGTGTCTTATCCCCTAATGTAAATGGTTGGTGTATGGTTTGGCCAACCACGCGACCAAACAATACTTCCCTTTAAATGTGAAAATTTTGCATTGCCCTTTCTTGGTGTTAAATGTTTCTTCACTTATTTTCCCTCCCATTCTACCCCTATAACTATGGTGATGAACCAACAGTCCCCTCCTCCCCCATGGTTGACACTACTTTGATTATTTGGTGTTTGTAATGTTGTTTAGTTATAATCAATGCTCCGGGTAAGTATACAAAAAAATAACCTATATTTTCTGGAAGATTCTTATTTTGTGGGGTCTTCTCCTTATGAATATCTAAAACATTTTTTATGGTGTTCTTTGTCTCAGTGGTTGAGTATGATTTAGTTATAATAAAAGGTTGGTTTTGTTTGAGTAGTTGTCTCTGAGAATGATGTAGGTGGTCTTAAAGTGTTTTTCTATTGTCTCTATGTTTAATATGTGTATGTGTTTGTACAAATATAATTATTTTTTAGATTTTGTGTCTTTGTATAAGGAATGTGATTTGGGACTTAGTGTGACTTTTGAAACCCTTTACAATCCCCATTAGGTCCATCAATGATTTGAGATAGGATTTAGGGCTAACCATTGGTTTTGAAAAGGCTTTGTAAATGTTGAGTTGAATTGTATATGTTGAGATTTGGAAATTTTGAAAATGAATAAGTTATGATGGATAAATTGGTTTATAGGTATGGTTGAAATTTTGGTAATTGAAATAAGTATGTGCTAGTTTTGTGAAATTCATAAGGGGTTTTGAAATGTTTTGAATGATGTTTTATGTATTCGATCATGTTTTAGTTTTAAAAATAATAATACAATGTTTTGAAGGTAGGAAATGTTTTAAAAGGATGCATTGGCATCAAGGTGATTTATAAAGTAGTTTTCATTACATATTTCAAATGATATTTTCAAAAGAGGTCATGGATTCCCCATTTGTGAAAATTAATTAAATATTATTTGAAATGGTTGTAAATGGAAATTAAAGCCATGGGGTATGGTTTAGTTTTTAAAATAGGAAGTCCCATGTTTTAAATTTGTGGCTTCAAGATAGTTTTAAATGACTATTTTGGTTTTTTTTGTTATCATGGATCTTGAAATGAAAATTCATGTTAGTTATTATCTGGTTGTTAATATAAAATTTGGGGGTGTTTAGTAAAATGGTATCTTGTGTTTAATGTCTTATGGTTTTTAAATAGAATATTTTTTGAAATGAAATTTTCCATGTAAATTGTCAATATTATGAATACCTAAAGAAGAATTCTCACATGTATTTCTGTTTTGTTGGATATTTGACTTGAGGTTCTATTCCCATTTGTCGGGTTAGACTGGGGCACTAAAATCAACCTCTATATTTCATTAGTTAGGGAGTCGGATTGGGGACCTCTTCCTCTAATAAATGCATTGGATATGATTATCGAGACTATGGTTCCAAGGTAAGTTTCATGTATTGTTAGAGTTAGGAAGTTGGACTAAGACTATATGCTCCAAACATATATCTTGAGGTTCTATATTTGGGTTTAGATGGATTGATTATCTTGGACCAATCATGCATTTTTCTGGTTTGGATGTTGGAATAAGCCTTTATGCTTCACAAACATATAGTCAAGGCATGGTTTGGGATGTATGATTGTGGCTCTATTCTTCCCAAACTTATGAAAATGGATTTATTAGTGGATCGAGGCTCCAGAGTTTGTTAATGTTTTGTTTTTATTAGTGAGTGCCTGTTGTGATTAAAGGTATGAAACCCCTGTGTTGTGGATTTGGCTTCTAATTCAACTAGATATATTATAGTTTGTTGGTTGACTCTAGAGAACATAGAGGAAGACATGTTTATTTAATAATTTCTAAAACGTGAGACAATTTTATTTTGTTTCCTTGTTAAATTATTTCACTTTGATCATCTCTATATGTTTTTTATAGGATAGTTATTTGTTTAGACACCATTTGTGGTGGCCTATTGAGTTGTACTCACACCTTGTATTGGACACCATGGAACATGGGTAGCTGACTAGATTGTAATGTTTTATGGTAGAGGTTCAAGACATTGGATGGTGTTTGGTGTGTTCATGAGTTGATGTATTGGACCATGGGAGATCACGGCCAATTTGGGGCTTGTGTCTATGTTTTTATTATTCTAGTTGTTTTATTTTTAATTTTATTTATATAACTTCCTATCTAGTAGTGTATCCATAATATTTCAATAGCATGTGCTACTTGGTTACTTTTCTAAATTTTTCTTCATATGGCCCATTTATGGTTTCAATTTGTTCTCATAACTGTTGATATTAGTTATGTTATGTTATTAGTCTGATAATAATATATAGTCTACCCAATATATCTCTATAGACGCGTTCTGTTAACTAGCATCCTTTTCTATATGGGGAGGTACAACTTAGGTTATGTGACCACCTAGCTCGGGGTACCAGTTTAGTGGCTACCAGTCTAGGAACATTTCATTGTGTATCAAAAGTGTGTCTTTTGTAATACTATTTTGATAATGTTTTATAGGATATTAGGATGTTGTTGAGACTTGGTAATTAACACATGCCTAGATCCCTATATCCCCACAAATGAGGGAATGAACAAATTTCCAAGGTTGGGAACTGAGGTTATATTTTTTTCTTTTATAGTTGGTTAATACATCCCCATTGAGTGGTTCACTTGTATGTGATTTCAATGATTTATGGTGTTTTATACCTTAGACTAGTTTTAAAGAAGATTTTGTGTTTTTTCATGAATCATGCTATGAAAATATGAGTGATAGGTCATTCTTATGTCTCATGTGACTGATAGTTCCTTGGGAATCACATTTTAGTAGTGTGATTTATACCTATAGATTGATCTTGTTTATCTCTACTAGAAATGGTCTTTAACAAATATATTTTGAAATATAAATTTTAAAAAAGCCTATATTTTTTAAATTTTGGGTTAATAAATTCGCATTTCAAATTTTAAATGATTATGTTTTGGAATATAATGTTTTGAAATGTGAAACCTTGTGTTTTAAATGGTAAAGTTTAATTATAAATGGAAATGGGAAAATAATGGAACTTTTAGTGACATCGATGGTGGGTATCCCTTATGTTGGTTTTGGAACCAGTGTGTGAGTGGCTTGGGTGGTGAGAGTGCCATAGTTTTGAGGGCTTGGGTTACGTTATGCGATACCTTCATGGGTTTGGATGTGTTTGTTATTAAAATGTTTTTTTTGTATCTGGTTAGGCTATGACATTGATGTTTTGAAATGATGTTTGATAATGTGTTAGTGGTGACCCTTTTTGGTTGAGACCTTGTGAGCTGTGTTTTGTATCATAGAGTGGGTTTTTGGCTCCTGGTATCGGTGTACATGTGTGAGTATCTTTGGTGTGCGACATTGAGTAAATGGTTTATTTATGCATTAGATGTAGTGTTTTTGGAAGGGGGAGGATTTCCACCCATGGGATGTGGGTTGTTGGAGGATTTATGTGTGTAGATTAGAGGAATATCCAATGGCCTTTTTTGGTGTGAATCCGATTTAGGGAGTTAGTACAGTTTGACCTTCAAGTGTGACCCGCGAGAGGGGTTGGATGGGTTGCGAGTTTCTTTAGGTGCATGAGGCTTAGGTGGATATTTCAAGATTAGATAGTGGAGAACATAGATTGATGTCTATTGTAGGTTAGTCCTAGAGGTATAAGTTTACAATTAAATGGTTTTGTATATGTGACTCGAGTTGTGTCCATGACTTGACAGTCTAAGGAATATCAAGGGTATTCACGAGGTAGGTTAGCCTAGTGTTACAGGTGCCTTAGATTATGAAGCATGTGTTTTTACTTTAGATCTAGAATCGATGCATGGTGGGTGCCATCAATATTTAGGTAAATGTGAATAGTTATTCCTTGGACTCTCCTTAAGAAATAATATAAGTTGTTGTGTTTGGTTGTAAAGGTGGTTATTAGGGGAAGGATTGTTCGATGACCTGACCCTATGGTTTTGATGGTGTTTGAAGTGGAAATCTGTATTGATTTTTGGAAGTTAAGGAATGGGTGACCAAAGAGTGGATGGAAACCTTTGTTGGGTAGGTGACACCTGAGGTGATTTGGGTCACATGGTTGGGCTTGGATGTTTGAATATTTTGGTTATTGGGTGACATGTTGACAAATCCTTGTGTTTGATGAGGTTGAAAGATCAGGTGGAATGATAAGTTTTGTGGGTTGGCATTTGGACCTAACTCTAGTGATGTACGCCACATGTGATCCTGAGTCGGATTCAGTGTGTGGTCATTGGAAGGTTTTAGGCCTCTATGGATATGAGGAGGTCCATATGTGGGAATGTGATGGGAATACACAATACCATCGGGGATGGGTGAGTAAGTTTCTAGGGTATTTTTTTCTATGTGATCATAGTGGGAAGCATAGGTAATACATGAAACTATTGGATTTTGGATCATTGTAGTAGTCATTATGTTTCCATGTACATCACCATGGTCATGTTGGAAGAACTCGAGTGCGGTGATGAAACCAGTGCAACTTGGAATATTGGGTCAAGAACACTAGTGAGAGGGTTGTGAGGTGGTGCTGAGTTTTTATTGGAAATTCCATTTGAGTTGTGGTGATTGAGTGTTGATGATGCATTGGAGGGTATAAAAGCTGAATAATTTTTTATTTTTATGGTTTCCTTGTGATGTGATATGACATTGATGATTGATGGTTTTTTATGGAATTCATCGATGTCTTTATTGCATATTTTTTATCTACTGATGATCATTCCCTATATCTTGACATCTTACTGGGTACGTTGAGATAGATATAGTGTTAATTATAGCTACCTAAATGTGTTTTGGATAGAAATGAGTACTCTTGGAGGGTATTTTCAAGGATTAGTATGGGTGTGGGAGCTGTATGGTGTGGAGAGTACACCATCAACCAGTTACAGGAGAGGTCCCTAGGATGGGGAAGATGTTGATGAATTCCATGGATATCATTCTCAAATGATGGGGATGGGTAGTGGGTGTTGGCTATTTATTATTCTAGTGGAATTTGAATTACTACGTCCAAGTTTTTGGGTTCAACTTTTGATTGAACCATGATCCATGGTGGAAAAATATGCTTGAGGAAATCAGTGATAACGACGCTCCAATGGTTGGGTTGATTTGGTTTAGTTATGGATGTGTATAGAAAATTGTGTAGAAGATTTGGGGGACTTGATGTTCCAAAGAGAAACCTATAATGGACTATTTGGGTTCCTCGGGGGTGGCCAGGTGGGTCTTGGATGTGGAGGTTGATTGAGCCAAGTGTTTTCCTCTGTCTTGTGGTTGTTATAAGAGAAATCTGAGATTCCTATGTTAGTGTCGTTGATAGGTGAGATAATCCATGATAATTTCCAATAGAAACGAAGGTTAGATGTTATAACTTCTTTGAATGTCCAAAATATACTCGTATATGTGTGTTTGGGTGACTTGAAAATTTATTTAAGTGTGAAAACATTTTGTGTCATGTGAAGTAGTGGAGTGATAACACTGAAGTTGAGTGTGTTTTGAAAAATGAAATAGGTTTTGAGGAAAGACCATTTTGTCTTTATTTGTGGTATGGATATCAGAGGTGTTTATGTTAGGGATTTTGAATGGTTCTATAGATCGTGATGATAAATTAGAGAGTTGTGGATACCATTATGGTAATGTTTTACTGAATGTTAGGGAATGAATCTGTTAGGTGTTTTAGATAATGGTGGTATACCTTAATAAAAAGAGTCATGGTAAGTATTTTCCACCTTCTGTTTAGTGTTGTAGTTGAAAGTGTGTCTCAGAAATGAATATGAACTTGAGAAAGTTCAAGTTTTTTTTATTCCAAAAGGGTATGAAGTGTGCATGTATATTTAGGTCCATTTTGATGATAAGGATGGAATCCATTGTTGGGTAGAGTTCCCATGGATATTTGGGTGCAGTGAGTTGGGAAAGACATAAGTATTTTTTAAATGTTTAGTTTTGGATTCTTCGAGTCCTTTTATTGTTGGTGGTTTCAACCACTTGAAGATGGTGGTGGTGAGATAAGGCATATGAAGGGGATCACCATAGTGGGTAAATGGCCAATTGATAACATGAACAGTGTTATAGATTTGATGGGATCTGGTAAGAGAACTATTAGTGTTTCAGCTAGGGTGAAATGCATAGGTTCATGTTTTGACTAGTTGTGAACCTTGAAAATAAGGTTATGCTTGGGGTGTGTTTTGAATCTTTTGATGTAGAATAAGGACGTTTTCATTGAGTTATGGACCAATATTGTTTGGGGGATCATGGATAGAAACCTGTATGTTACTTTGGAAGACGCTGAGCTTCAGTCACCATTAGAACCATAAAATAGTTAGGTAAGTTGGTTCCAAGTGATTTGGTCGATGAGTTGTAGAGAGGCCTGGGATGAAGGTCCTTTGATTTGATCTCCAAGCGTTGTCTAGTTCCTTATCAGAAACCCTTTTTTCCTGGTGGTTTAATGGTGTTACCTAGAATCTTCTCTTATGTTTCTGGTCATTAATGATGAGCTGAGAACTATGTGTCCATTTAGAAGAATTAGGTTCATGATTATGGAATATATTGGAAAATTATTTAGGAAGGACAGTTTCATTGGTACAAGTGTAGTGATGAAATGGCCATGCTCATCAAGAAACATGGTATATGAAGTTTCATTGGTGTGATTGGGGTATAAAATTTTGGTATTTAAGGCACATTAATGCTTAGAGGCTCAGCTCGAGGATGAGATTTTATAAGGTATAGAGGTTGTAAAATCTTGACGTTTTGTGAAGGTACACCTTTGTTTAATTTTTTGTTAAACATCCTTTATTTTAGCTAATGAAGTGGTTCTCAGGTGTATAGAAATAATCAGGGGTTGTCTCAAGGTTTTGGAACATTAAAGGATAAGGAAGTAGGAAAAAACATGTGTAGCACAATGTTGGAAAACTGTTTGAACTGATTATGCACCTGATAAGGGAAACTGTGCTGCCAGATCACCTCTCAGATAGGAGGATGTAACACAGTCACATCATGATTTTCCAAACCATGAGGGTCCTCCTAGGAGACTGTGTTTCTTGGCCCCTCTTGGATAGAGGGAGTTTCATGATTGGCTAATAGTTTTTCCAACCATGTAGTGAAACCATGTGGCCCTTAAAAAGTATGAATTATCCATTTTCCCTCTGGGGAAAAGATGTTTCTTCACTGATTTTTCCTCACATTTGAGTTATTATATATTTGGTGACAAAATAAAAGCCCCCTCCTCCTACGTGGGCAATTATCCTTATTTTCATAGTCATTAGGATTTCCATTTAGTGTTAATCGATACTCTGGGTAAGTCTTCTACTATGTTTCCTTAAATTTTCTAGAGGATTCTCAGTGTGTGGTTTCCCCTCCTTCAGAATCTTTGAAAACTTTTTTTATTGGGTTTTCTTCATCATAGTGTTTGAGGATGATTTAGTTAAAATCAATAGTTTCTTTTTCAGATGAGAAGATATCTCTAAGCACATGTTAGGTGATCTTAATGATTTTTCCTCTACTTTCAATGTTTAATATGTGTATTTGGTTGTACTAATGTACTATTTACTATGTTTTCATTGTCTTTGGACAATAAAAGTGATTTGGTTCTTAGTGTGATTTGGAAAACCCTTTAACAACCCCATTGTGTTCATCAATGATTTTACAAAGGATTTAGGGCTACCCAAGGGGTATGCCAAACCCTTGAAAAGGGTGAGTTGAGTGGTAAACATTGATATAGGGAAATTCTGAATATGAATAAGATATGACGTTAAATTTGGTTTTTGAGTATGGTTAAAAATAAGGCAATTGAAATAAGTGTGCTAGTTTCTTTAAATTCCTAAGGGTATTTTGAAATATCTTGAATGATGTGTTTTTTATTTTACCCAGTTATGGATTTAAAAAAGAATAATATTATGTTTTTAAAGTGGGAAATGTTTTAAAATGAGGTGCTGGACTCAACGTGATTTTGATTTTTTTTCGTAATATATTTCAAATGATGATTTTAAATTATGTTGACTCCCTTTTTGTGAAAATTTCTTAATGATTTTTTGGAATGAATGGAGATGGAAATGAAATCCTTGGGCGAAGTGTTTTTTAAGAGGAAGACATGTGTTTTAACAATGTGTCTTGAAGTTGATTTTAAAAGAGTATTTCACTTTTTTTGTTATCGGGGATTAAAAAATAAATATTTATGTTAGTAGTTATTAAGTTAATATTATGGAATAAGGGGATATTTTGTATAATGGTCTGTTGTGTTTAATTATATATGGTTTGTAAGTGGAATATGTGTCGAAGTGATATAAGTAATGTAAATGGTAAATATGTTTCCTGTTTAAAGATGAATATGGACATGGCTTGGAGGAATGTGGGGAATTGGACTAGAGGTTCTATGACCATGGGTTGGGTTAGACCGAGGCTCTAAACCCCACCTCTATAATTAATGGGTTAGGGAGTCCGGTTACGTCTTTATGGCCCTAAAAAATATATGAGAAAATAAACATCCTTTATAAGAACATTGTGGTAGAAAATGATACAAAACAACCGGGAGGGATTGCAACTCGAAAGGATGCTAATATAGTATTCAATTTATGGTTATCCATTTATTATATTAATAAAAATTCATGATATTTTAACATTTATCTTAATTAATTTATTATTTTATTTGGTTTAAAAAATAAGGAATTTGATCACTGTTTATATAATAGGTTTTGGGTGATTTTTTATCTAGAAGCAAATGTTGACGATATATTACTGATGGGAAATGTGATACTGATATTATAGTTAGTTAAGGAATGATTAAATAGATTATTCTCCATGAAATACTTATGCATGGAAACCAATATTATAGGGAACATGATCATTCATTTCAAATATAACCGGATGCTTGGACTATGTTAAGGTACATATATTTATAAGGTATTTAAGAGACTCAGTATGAAGTTGTCCAAGAGGGTATTTTTTCAATATCACATGGTATAAATCAGTCCAATAAAATTTGTCGTAATATATAAGAGTAAATAAAGGGAATTAGTAGATTACCTTATGATTTTATGATAGGTTTTATCATGTATTCTATGTTATGTACCATGATTTATTATGATTCCCCGGACCCGCACTCCCATGTCTGGTTCTCATAGAGACATTATTACATACATGCATTGAAACCAACTCTAAAGACCTAGATATGAATATCTGTTATTAAAAAATTAATAATGATTATGGAATATATTACATAAAATGATATTTTAAGGTCAATTTGTTATGATAATTATAAAACACCAAATACTAATAAATCCCTCGTTCGATGTATCCAGAAGAACTTTTTTCCACTACAAAAGAAACTCTATTATCATTAATATGTTTTAACATATCCTATAAATTCTTCCACATGTTCTATGATTCTAAATATATCACGTGTACAAATTATCATAAATTCCAAGGTATGTGTAATTGTAAGAAGGGGCGGTCAAAAAAATTCATTAAGGTAAAGCATTCAACGAAATAAACCATGGAACAAACATGGATCAAATATTATGGTAGGAAGATGTAAACAATATGAATCCATAAGAAACATGAATCAAGATGATTTAAAAATCCATAAAAACAAATTAAAACATGTTTATCAATAATAATAATATCATACTGATGGAATTCATAAATATAGTAATAAAAAACATATTATCATGGCCTTTCTCCAATACATTTTTTTTCATCTAGACTGCAATCAAGGTATCATTCTGATTTGGGAAGGAAAATAGAAAATACCCATACTGGTTTTCCCTCATCACAGCTATCGATGATCAAAGGGATATATAATTTTGGGCCCACCCTTCATTGGATTATGTCCAATTCATTTACAATAAGATTCCATATGAATTTTCATACCATTTTTATGGGACATCTTACATAATAAAATGATGGCTATCGATGTAATGAAGAATTCAGAATATATACAATTGATCAACCTATGTTGGCAGTAAATAATCATCTAGAGTTCTAATAATTTTCTCCATGTCAATAAATAAATTTATTTCTATGTGAAGATCATCTAATCTAAATTATGTAAAATGTAATGTTTACATCATATAAAGAAATGGGTATACAACTATACCAATTATAGAATAACATGATAATGATCCAACCAAAGAGCAAAAGTGGATGGTTTCAAAACAACATATATTAAAATGTAGTTAATATCTATAGATAGATTTATATTTAATAAAGGTATTTATTTCAATAATAATGAGATAATAAAACATAATATAATGAAATCATATAATTTCCCCCAACTTATATGAAATAGGTTCAATGAATGATCATAAATCAATGAATGGAAATTGAGTTACAAAAAATCCTCACTACAGGAGAAAAATTAATAAATATTTACTTGAATAAGATAACAATGGTTTTTTAGTAAATCTCAAGAAATACTGATACTATGGTAAAAATATATCCATGAAAAATGTATGCACCATAACACAAAAACATGGTTCACAAAACGTATTATGTCTTAGGAATCAGAATTGAGACCAATAAATATTTTATGACTTAAAATATAATGAAGAATACCATTAAAGGGTAGGTATTTTTAATTAAACATAAAATACCATCATTAAAAGATAAATTCAAGGGTTGATATGTAAGATCCTGAGCTTTTATGAAGGTATGTCCTTATTTAAAATATATTTAAACATTCTTTTTTTGGATAATGATGTGGTTCGTGGTTGTATCGAATGTTTTTGGGGGTGTTCTTGGGGTTTATGACAGAAAATGAGAAGGAAGGATGTGAAACCGTATCCATATCAAGGTTCGTACAGGGATAGTACTAACCAAGCACCTGTCCAGGGAAACTTTGTGGACATAACACCTGTCCGATAGAGGCTCACGCAAGGTCACCACACAGTTCTCAAAACCACATTGGTTCTCCTAGTAGACCGTGTGTCTTATCCCCTAATGTAAATGGTTGGTGTATGGTTTGTCCAACCACATGACCAAACAATACTTCCCTTTAAAGGTGAAAATTTTCCATTGCCCCTTCTTCGTGTTAAATGTTTCTTCACTTATTTTCCCTCCCATTCTACCCCTATATCTATGGTGATGAACCAAAAGTCCCCTCCTCCTCCATGGTTGACACTACTTTGATTCTTTGGTGTTGGTAATGTTGTTTAGTTATAATCAATGCTCCGGGTAAGTATACAAATCAATTTACCTCTATTTTCTGGAAGAGTCTTATTTTGTGGGTTCTTCTCCTTATGAATATCTAAAACATTTTTATGGTGTTCTTCATCTCAGTGGTTGAGGATGATTTAGTTATAATAAAAGGTTGGTTTTTTTTAGTAGTTGTCCTTGAGAATGATGTAGGTGGTCTTAAAGTGTTTTTCTTTTGTCTCTATGTTTAATTTGTGTATGTGGTTGTACCAATATAATTATTTTTTAGATTTTGTGTCTTTGTATAAGGAATTTGATTTGGGACTTAGTGTGACTTTTGAAACCCTTTACAATCCCCATTAGGTCCATCAATGATTTGATATAGGATTTAGGGCTAACCATTGGTTTTGAAAAGGCTTTGAAAATTTTGAGTTGAATTGTATATGTTGAGATTTGGAAATTTTGAAAATGAATAAGTTATGATGGATAAATTGGTTTATAGGTATGGTTAAAAATTTGGTAATTGAAATAAGTATGTGCTAGTTTTGTGAAATTCATAAGGGTTTTTGAAATGTTTTGAATGATGTTTTATGAATTAGATCATGTTGTAGTTTTAAAAATAATAATACAATGTTTTGAAGGTAGGAAATGTTTTAAAAGGATGCATTGGCCTCAAGGTGATTTATAAAGTAGTTTTCATTACACATTTCAAATGATGTTTTGAAAAGAGGTCATGGATTCCCCATTTGTGAAAATTAATTAAATATTATATGAAATGGTTGTAAATGGAAATTAACTCCTTGGGGTATGGTTTAGTTTTTAAAAGAGGAAGTCCCATGTTTTAAATTTGTGGCTTCAAGATAGTTTTAAATGACAGTTTTTGTTTTTTTTTTGTTATCATAGATTTTGAAATGAAAATTCATGTTAGTTATTATCTGGTTGTTAATATAAAAGTTGGGGGGGTTCAGTATAATGGAATATTGTGTTTAATGTCTTATGGTTTTTAGATAGAATATGTTTTGAAATGAAATTTTCCATGTAAATTGTCAATATTATGAATACCTAAAGAAGAATTATCACATGGATTGGTGTTTTATTGGATATTTGACTTGAGGTTCTATTCCCATTAGTTGGGTTAGACTGGGGAACTAAAATCGACCTCTATAATTCATTAGTTAGGGAGTCTGATTGGGGATCTCTTCCTCTAATAAATGCATTGGATATGATTACCGAGACTATGGTTCCAAGGTAAGTTTCATGTATTGTTAGAGTTAGGAAGTTGGACTAAGACTATATGCTCCAAACATATATCTTGAGGTTCTATATTTGGGTTTAGATGGATTGATTCTCTTGGACCAATCATGCATTTTTCTGGTTTGGATTTTGGAATAAGCCTCTATGCTTCACAAACATATAGTCAAGTCATGGTTTGGGATGTATGATTGTGGCTCTATTCTTCCCAAACTTATGAAAATGGATTGATTAGTGGATCGAGGCTCCAGAGTTTGTTAATGTTTTGTTTTTATTAGTGAGTGCCTATTGTGATTAAAGGTACGCAACCCCTATGTTGTGGATTTGTCTTCTAATGAAACTAGATATATTATAGTTTGTTGGTTGACTCTAGAGATCATAAAGGAAGACATGTTTGTTTAATAATTTCTAAAACGTGAGACAATTTTATTTTGTTTCCTTGTTAAATTATTTCACTTTGATCATCTCTATATGTTTTTTTTAGGATAGTTATTTGTTTAGACACCATTGGTGGTGGCCTATTGAGTGGTACTCACACCTTGTATTCGACACCATGGAACTTGGGTAGCTGACTAGATTATACTGTTTTATGGTAGAGGTTCAAGACATTGGATGGTGTTTGGTGTGTTCATGAGTTGATGTATTGGACCATGGGAGATCACGGCCAATTTGGGGCTTGTGTCTATGTTTTTATTATTATAGTAGTTCTATTTTTAATTTTATTTATATGACTTCCTATCTTGTAGTGTGTCCATAATATTTCAATAGCATGTGCTACTTGGTTATTTTTCTATATTTTTCTTCATATGGCCCATTTATGGTTCCAATTTGTTCTCATAACTGTTGATATTAGTTATGTTATGTTATTACTCTGATAATCATATATAGTCTACCCAATATATCTCTATAGACACATTCTGTTAACTATCATCCTTTTCTATATGGGGAGGTGCACCTTAGGTTATGTGACCACCTAGCTCAGGATACCGGTTTAGTGGCTACCAGGCTAGGAACATTTCATTGTGTATCAAAAGTGTGTCTTTTGTATTACTATTTTGAGAATGTTTTATAGGATATTAGGATATTGTTGAGACTTGGTAATGAACACATGCCTAGCTCCCTATATCCCCACAAATGAGGGAATGAACAAATTTCCAAGGGTGTGAACTGATGTTATATTTTGTTCTTTTATAGTGGGTTAATACATCCCCATTGAGTGGTGCACTTTTATGTGATTTTAATGATTTATGTTGTTTTATACCTTAGACTAGTTTTAACGGAGATGTTGTGTTTGTTCATGAATCATGCTATGAAAATATGAGTGATAGGTCATTTTTATGTCTCATGTGACTGATAGTTCCTTGGGAATCACATTTTAGTAGTGTGATTTATACCTATAGATTGATCTTGTTTATATCTACTAGAAATGGTCTTTAACAAATATATTTTGAAATATAAATTTTAATAAAGCCTATATTTTTTAAATTTTGGGTTAATAAATTCGCATTTGAAATTTTAAATGATTATGTTTTGGAATAGATTGTTTTGAAATGTGAAACCTTTTGTTTTAAATGGTAATGTTTAATTAAGAATGGAAATGGGAAAATAATGGAACTTTTAGTGACATCGATGGTGGGTATCCCTTATGTTGGTTTTGGAACCAGTGTGTGAGTGGCTTGGGTGGTGAGAGTGCCATAGTTTTGAGGGATTGGGTTACGGTATGTGATACCTTCATGGGTTTGGATGTGTTTTTTATTAAAATGTTTTTTTGTATTTGGTTAGGCTATGACATTGATGTTTTGAAATGATGGTTGATAATGTGTTAGTGGTGACCCTTTTTGGTTGAGACCTTGTGAGTTGTGTTTTGGACCACAGAGTGGGTTTTTGGCTCCTCGTATCGGTGTACATGTGTGAGTATCTTTGGTGTGCGACATTGAGTAAATGGTTTATTTATGCATTATATGTAGTGTGTTTGGAAGGGGGAGGATTTCCACCCATGATATGTGGGTTGTTGGAGGATTGATGTGTGTATATTAGAGGAAGATCTAATGGCCTTTTTTTGGTGTGAATCCGATTTAGGGAGTTAGTACAGTTTGAACTTCAAGTGTGACCCGCGAGAGGGGTTGGCTGGGTTGCGAGTTTCTTTAGGTGCATGAGGCTTAGGTGGATATTTTAAGATTAGATAGCGGAGAACATAGATTTATGTCTAGTGTAGGTTAGTCCTAGAGGTATAAGTGTACAATTAAATGGTTTTGGATATGTGACTCGAGTTGTGTCCATGACTTGACAGTCTCAGGAATATCAAGGGTATTCACGAGGTAGGTTAGCCTAGTGTTACAGGTGCCTTATATTATGAAGCATGTGTTGTTACTTTAGATCTATAATCGATGCATTGTGGGTGCTATCAATATTTAGGTAAATGTGAATAGTTATTCCTTGGACTCTCCATAAGAAAGAATATAAGTTGTTGTTTTTGGTTGTAAAGGTGGTTATTAGGGGTAGGATTGTTCGATGACCTGACCATATGGTTTTGATGGTGTTTGATGTGGAAATCGGTATTGATTTTTGGAAGTTAAGGAATGGGTGACCAAAGAGTGGATGGAAACCTTTGTTGGGTATGTGACACATGAGGTTATTTGGGTTACATGGTTGGGCTTGGATGTTTGAATAGTTTGGTTATTGGGTGACATGTTGAAAAATCCTTGTGTTTAAGGAGGCTGAAAGATCAGGTGGAACGATATGTTTTGTGAGTTGGAATTTGGACCTAACTCTAGTGATGTATGCCACATGTGATCCTGAGTCGGATTTAGTGTGTGGTCATTGGAAAGTTTGAGGCCTCTATGGATCTGATGAGGTCCATATGTGGGAATGTGATGGGAATACACAATACCATCGGGGAAGGGTGAGTATGTTTCAAGTGTATTTTTTTTCTATGTGTTCACAGTGGGAAGCATAGGTAATACATGAAACTATTGGATTGTGGATCATTGTAGTAGTCATTATGTTTCCATGTACATCACCATGGTCATGTTGGAAGAACTCGAGTGCGGTGATGAAACTGGTGCAACTTGGAATATTGGGTCAAGACCACTAGTGAGAGGGTTGTGAGGTGGTGTTGAGTTTTTGTTGGAAATTCCATTTGAGTTGTGGTGATTGAGTGTTGATGAGGCATTGGAGGGTATCAAAGCTGAATAATTTTTGATTTTTATGGTTTCCTTGTGATGTGATATGACATTGATGATTGATGGTTTTTTATCAAATTCATCGATGTCTTTATAGCATATTTTTATCTACTGATGATCATTCCCTATATCTTGACATCTTACTGGGTACGTTGAGATAGATATAGTGTTAATTATAGCTACCTAAATGTGTTTTGGATAGAAATGAGTACTCTTGGAGGGTATTTTCAAGGATTGGTATGGGTGTGGGAGCTGTATGGTGTGAAGAGTACACCATCAACCAGTTACAGGAGAGGTCCGTAGGATGGGGAAGATGTTGATGAATTCCATGTATATCATTCTCAAATGATGGGAATGGGAAGTGGTTGTTGGATATTTATTATTCTAGTGGAATTTGAATTACTAAGTCCAAGTTTTTGGGTTCAAGTTTTGATTGAACCATGATTTGTGGTGGAAAAATATGCTTGAGGAAATCAGTGATAACGACGCCCCAATGATTGGGATCATTTGGTTTAGTTATGGATTTGTATAGAAAATTGTGTAAAAGATTTGGGGGAATTGATGTTCCAAAGAGAAACCTATAAGGGACTATTTGGTTTCCCCGGGGAAGGCCAGGTGGTCCTTGGATGTGGAGGTTGATTGAGCCAAGTGTTGTCCTCTGTCTTGGGGTTATTATAAGAGAAACTTGAGATTCCTATGTTAGTGTCATTGATTGGTGTGATAATCCATGATAATTTCTAATAGAAACGAAGGTTCGATGTTATAACTTCTTTGAAAGTCCAAAATATACTCGTATAGGTGTGTTTGGGTGACTTGAAAACGTATTTAAGTGTGAAAACATTTTTTTTTAATGTGAAGTAGTGGAGTGATAACACTGAAGTTGAGTGTGTTTTGAAAAAAGAAATAGGTTTTGAGGAAAGACCATTTTGTCTTTAGTTGTTGTATGGATATCAGAGGTGTTTATGTTAGGGATTTTGAATGGTTCTATAGATCATGATGATAAATTAGATATTTGTGGATACCATTATGGTAATGTTTCACCGAATGTTAGGGAATGAATCTGGTAGGTTTTTTAGATAATGGTGGCATACCTTAAGAAAAAAAGGCATGGTAAGTATTGTCCACCTTCAGTTTAATGTTGTAGTGGAAAGTGTGTCTCAGAAATGAATATGAACTTGAGACAGGTCATGTTTTTCTTATTCCAAAAGGGGATGAAGTGTGCATGTACATTCTGGGACATTTTGATGATAAGGATGGAATCCATTGTTGGGTATAGTTCCCATGGATATTTGGGTGTAGTTAGTTGGGAAAGACATCAGGATTTTTTAAATGTTTAGTTTTGGATTCTTCGAGTCCTTTTATTGTTGGTGGTTTCGACCACTTAAAGATAGTGGTGGTGAGCTAAGGCAGATGACGGGGATCACCATAGTGGGTAAATGGACAATTGATAACATGAACAGTGTTTTAGATTCGATGGGATCTGGTAAGAGAACTATTAGTGTTTCAGCTAGGGTGATACGCATAGGTTCATGTTTTGACTAGTTGTGAACCTTGAGAATAAGGTTATGCTTGGGGTGTGTTTTGAATCTTTGTATGTAGAATAAGGACGTTGTCATTGAGTTATAGACCAATATTTTTTGGGGGATCATGGATAGAAACCTGTATGTTACGTTGGAAGACGCTGAGCTTCAGTCACCATTAGAACCATAAAATAGTTAGGTAAGTTGGTTCCAAGTGATTCGGTCGATGAGTTGTAGAGAGGCCTGGGATGAAGGTCCTTTGATTTGATCTCCAAGGGTTGTCTAGTTCCTTATCAGAAACCCTTTTTTCCTGGTGGTTTAATGGTGTTACCTATAATCTTCTCTTATGTTTCTGGTCATTAATGATGAGCTGAGAACTATGTGTCCATTTACAAGAATTAGGTTCATGATTATGGAATATAGTGGAAAAATATTTAGTAAGGACTGTTTCATTGGTACAAGTGTAGTGATGAAATGGTCATGCTCATCAAGAAACATGGTATATGAAGTTTGATTGGTGTAATTGGGGTATAAAATTTTGGTATTTAAGGCACATTAATGCTTAGAGGCACATCTCGAGGATGAGATTTTATAAGGTGGAGAGCTTGTAAGATCTTGAGCTTTTGTGAAGGTACACCTTTGCTTAATTTTTTGTTAAACGTCCTTTATTTTAGCTAATTAAGTTGTTCTCAGGTGTGTATAAATAATCAGGGGTTGTCTCGGGGTTTTGGAACATTAGAGGATAAGGAAGTAGGAAAAAACATGTGTAGCACAATGTTGGAAAACTATTAGTACTGATTATGCGCCTGAAAAGGGAAACTGTGCTGCCAGATCACCTCTCAGATAGGAGGATGGAACACAGTCACATCATGATTTTCCAAACCATGAGGGTTCTCCTAGGAGACTGTGTAGCTTGGACCCTCTTGGATATAGGGAGTTTCATGATTGGCTAATAGTTTTTCCAACCATGTATTAAAACCATGTGGCCCTTAAAAAGTATAAATTTTCCATTTTCCTTCTGGGGAAAAGATGTTTCTTCACTGATTTTTCCTCACATTTGAGTTATTATATATTTGGTGACAAACTAGTAGCCCCCTCCTCCTACATGGGAAATTATCCTTATTTTCATAGTCATTCGGATTTCCATTTAGTGTTAATCGATGCTCTGGGTAAGTCTTCTACTATGTTTCCTTAAATTTTCTAGAGGATTCTCGGTGTGTGGTTTCCCCTCCTTCAGAATATTTGAAAACTTTTTTTATTGGGTTTTCTTCATCTTAGTGGTTGAGGATGATTTAGTTAAAATCAATAGTTTCTTTTTCGGATGAGAAGATATCTCTGAGCACAAGTTAGGTGATATTAATGACTTTTCCTCTACTTTCAATGTTTAATATGTGTATTTGGTTGTACTAATGTACTATTTACTATGTTTTCATTGTCTTTGGACAATAAACGTGATTTGGTTCTTAGTGTGATTTGAAAAACCCTTTAACAAACCCATTGTGTTCATCAATGATTTTACAAAGGATTTAGGGCTACCCAAGGGGTATGCCAAACCCTTGGAAAGGGTGAGTTGAGTGGTAAACATTGATATAGGGAAATTCTGAATATGAATAAGATATGAAGTTAAATTTTGTTTTTGAGTATGGTTAAAAATAAGGCAATTGAAATAAGTGTGCTAGTTTCTTTAAATTCCTAAGGGTATTTTGAAATATCATAAATGATGTGTTTTTTATTTTCTCCAATTATGGATTTAAAAAAGAATAATATTATGTTTTTAAAGTGGCAAATGTTTTAAAATGAGGTGTTTGACTCAATGTGATTTTGATTTTTTTTCTTAATATATTTCAAATGATGATTTTAAATTATGTTGGCTCCCTTTTTGTGAAAATTTCTTAATGATTTTTGGGAATGAATGGAGATAGAAATGAAATCCTTGGGAAAAGTTTTTTTAAGAGGAAGACATATGTTTTAACAATTTGTCTTGAAGTTGATTTTAAAAGAGTATTTCACTTTTTTTGTTATCGGGGATTACAAAATAAATATTTATGTTAGTAGTTATTAAGTTAATATTATGGAATAAGGGGATATTTTGTATAATGGTATGTTGTGATTAATTATATATGGTTTGTAAGTGGAATATGTGTCTAAGTGATATAAGTAATGTAAATGGTAAATATGTTTCCTGTTTAAAGATGAATATGGACATGGCTTGGTGGAATGTGGGGAATTGGACTTGAGGTTCTATGACCTTGGGTTGGGTTAGACCGAGGCTCTAAACCCCACCTCTATAATTAATGGGTTAGGGAGTCCTGTTATGACTCTATGGCCCTAACAAATGCATGGGATATGAATACATGGACTAAGGATCCAAGATAGGTGTTATGTATTTATATTTTCAAGATGTAGGACTTGGGATCTATTCTTATAATTTTTGGATTGAGGTTCCTTTTTAGGTAGGGCTGGACAGATTATCTAGGGTTAGTAATGTGTTGTTTGGTTTGGGATGTATGATTGAGGATCTATTCATCCAAAACATATGTACATGGAAAGGTTTAGGGTGTCATACTGAGACTCTTTGCTTCCCAAAATATATGGACATAGATAGATTATATAATTAATTCTCCCAAGTACATTAATGTTTTGGTTTTATTAGTGAGTTCCCCTTGTAATTAAAGGTATTAACTCTTATTTTCTGGATTTGGCTCTCAGATTGACCAGAGATAGTCTAGTTAATTCGTTGACCAAGATAACTTAAAGGATAAATTAGTTTTTAATAACTTATAAAATGTGAGAAATTATTCTTTTGTTTTTTTATAGCTCTTTGATCATCTGCATACAATGTTGTATGGATGAGTTATTTCTTTAGAAACCGTTAATGGTGGCCTATAATGTTTTACTCACACCCTACTCTAGTTGACTTGATATTGGGGTACTTAAGTGGATGCTTATTTTTTTATGTTATAGGTTTAGGATAGGGACTAAGATTCTGTGTTTTTTATGGGATGATGTGTTGGAATATGGGTGGTTAGGACCATGTTGGGGATTGTGTCGATGTTTAGGATCTTTTGGTAGTTTTCGTTTTGTATTTAATTGTTATGACTTCCTGGATTTTAGTGTATCCATAAAATTTCTATATTTTTTTTATGTTGTATATTTTTTGTTCTGACTAGTTTTTATATATGTTGGTATTATTTCTGATATGTTATTACTCTGATAAATGGGTATAGTCTTTCCAACATATCTCTATAGACCCATACTACTATTCAGAAGCCTTTGGCATATAGGGAGGAGCTTATAAGGTTATGTGACATCCTAGATCAGGGCACCGGTTTAGTGGTTTCAGGGATGGGTATGTTGCATGATATTTTAATTAGTTATTATATGAACGATGAAAATGAAAATAGGTGTATTAATATTATACTTTTCTCAATGAAGTGAAATTGTGAGAAAACCCATACAAGATATGAATAATTGGATTAAAAATAAAATGAGTATTAAAACAAATTGGGAAATTGAGTATTGGAAATTATAATTTAATCATGATATAAATAGTATAATGGTCTGGGAAGTATATGATACAAAATCAAACAAGGTGTATAACCGAAATATGTCTCAATGAATGTAAATTGAGACCAAAACTCTTAAACCTTATTCCGTACATCCAAGAACATAATTGAACTTCATGTATCACAAACATAGATATCTTAATTAGTTAATTTATAACCTTTAATCCATCCATTTTCATGTATATTCTTCAAAATAGTATTTCTTTACACGAATTCTACTGATTTATCAAATTGGGTGATTGTTTTTTGGATCATTTGTACTGGTTTCATAATAAAACTATTTGGGTTAACTGTTATTTCAAATTTAATCTTTAATATACCCTTAAAAGTAATATTTGGGATGTTTTATAATTATTTATGATGTTTTCAAATTCCTTTCATGAGGGTTGTGGTCATTATACTTGAAGATGAAATCCCAAACATTCATGTTTTGGTTATTCTTAACTACTGAAGTGTGTTTTATTAATTGACGAATTAAATATTGATGTGAGATATCATATTATATGATTAGTTTTCTTCATATTTTTCATTTAGGATATAAATTCAAAGTATTGTTCAATTAGGTGGTCATACTGACCGTACAATGAACATACGTTGTTTTAGTGAATGATTATGAGGTTGTTTCGTTGTAATATAATTATACGAGAAGAATAATGATATTATTTATAGTTTATTATCATTATTTATGATAATTATATGGAATTTTAGAAATAATAAATTTATTTTGAAATCATTACAAAATTTGAATAAAATATTATCATCTTTCTGCACTTATTTTCAAGGATTAAATTAATAATGATCATTTATTTATAATATAATTAATTGGTTACTTAATTTTTAGTAATATAAAATAATTAAATTATAAAAATAATATTTACCCCTTAAAACCATTCTTTCACCCATCCTTATATAGAAGTGAAGAAAAATGAAGTATGTTACATCATGGAGGCAGTAATCCACACAACACATGAAAACCAATTTTTTTTTCTTAATGGAAATGGAATATGAATAAATGATGATAATAATGTTAATATAGTAACATTAATGAATATAAATGATACACATATCATTATATTACTGTTTATAGAATTAATTTAAAATAATATAATTAACACGAAAACTAAGCAGAGACAATACTCTCACCGACGACTTGAATTTTCATTTGAAGTATCCTAGTAAAAAAATGACATAAGCTATCTAAGGGATGGTAGGATTTTTTTAACATGGTATATCATTATAGGAGAAAACAATTGGTTTATTTTTCATGAGGAAATTCTAAGGAAAGGTTTTTCTTGAATTGGTGAGGTTGTTATCCTTTTATAAGTTAATAAAAGGCTAGTATTAGGAGTAACCCTAACATTTACAAAAATTTACGTTTACAGTTATTGTGTAAGTGGAAAAAATAAAAAAAGGGGAAATAGAAATTATTTTCCATAAAAAATAACCTCAACCATTCCTTTTTGAGGAAAATTTTACACCTTTTGGGATTTTAAACCATTTTTACCCTAATTTAAATTTACCTTCATAATTAATAAATAATATTTGTAATTTAATTTATTGAAAAATCTTATGAATAAAAATTTTAAATAATATGATTTTTTATATTTTAAATTTTAAAATAATTTTTTCGAATAAATTTTCTAAAGGGGTGAAAATATAATTTTAAAATAAATACACTTAATTAGGTCAAAATAATCTTATGAAACAAAAATTTTAAGATTTAAATTCATATATGGTAAAATTAGTCTGGATAGTTATTTTAAGGTCTTAAATAGAATTATTATAAAATAAATAGTGTATATGAGGCTTCATAGTACAGAAAAAACCCAGTATTCCTATAAAAATACTTTATTAAAAGAAAATTATGAAACCCTTTTTATACTAAAGATAAATTTTATTTAGTTATTACAAGTCATTACCAATTTTTTTCTAAGTTCAAGGAATATCTCCAAATAAATAATGTTATTCCTGAAATTTTTATATTTTTACATTAATGGTTTTGTAAATTTATATGAAACTATTATAAAATTGTAACTTAATACAATTTTCATGTTTTCTGAAAACCGTATTTTAATACTAAAATCATAACTTTTCTAAAAAAGATAAAAAAATCATAATAAGTAAAATTTTAGATACCGAATTATAAATTTAAAATACTTTTTTTTTAACTCTAAATTAAAAAAATTTAAACATTGTTTTGGAATACAATCATAAAATATATTGAAAATCCATTTTTATTAAAAAACACAATTTGTAATCATCAACCATTTTTAATTTTATTTCATAAAATTTATCAAATAAATGGGTGTTAACTGATTATTAAAATGGAAAATAAATTTATAATAATCTTGTGTTTCATGAAATAGAAAGACTTATCATATAAAAGGAAATTGTTTCATTAAAATACTTTATAAAAAAATAAATTCGTATTAGACAATTTATGAAAACTAATTGAATTTCATACATATTAAAATTAATTTTAATTTTACATAAACATATAATAAATTGGATACTCTTATCAATTATCTCTATTTAAATGGATTAGTTTTTAATAATAAAACCAAAAAAAATTCATTTTATCTAAATATATCAAAATTTTATTTATGTTCGGTGTTTCATGTGAATAATGATATCGAACCCATTTATTATTTAAATATAATCATATATTAAAATTTTAGGTTGTTAGATTATATCCATTTAATTAAATTGAATACTATAAATTTGAATCATAATATTAGAATAATTGTTTCTAGGAAACTCATAATTGACCATAAACTGTTGGATGAACATCGGTTTATTTTGGATGTGAAATGGGATTTTTCTATTTAAAAAAACATTATAGGCACATTAAAAAGTGATCTTCACCATTAAAAATTTTACATATAATTTTACTAAGGGATATAAATCTAGATCCACAAAGAATAAAAACCTACATACCACAAAAATATTATTTATTATAATCAAACGATTAAGGTTTTTTCATAACTCAATATCCAGTAGTAGGTGGAAACTTAAATAACCTAGTAAATTGTAGGATCTAAAGTGAAAAATCACCATGTAAATTTTTTTAGTAGTTTCTTATTATTTTCCTTGTTCAAATTTTAATTTCTGACTATTTTCCTTATTATACCTTTCATTGGGACACTGATCTGCATAATACAAAAATCAATTATCATTCAAATAACAGATTTTAGTGGCTTATATCATTTCCTAAATCTTATGAGTCTGATCATCTTTGTCACTTGAGATATCCTGAGACTCTATTTTAATCTTCATTATTATTTTTTGGACTTTAAATATGTTCATAGTTTTAACCATATTTCATGATAAATGGTTAGGCATAATTATAATATTTCTTACCCCATCTCTCATTATATTAGTTTATTCATTAAGGTGATCTCTGCATTACCATACACACCCATTGTTACTTCTAGTTCGAGCCATTAATAAAACCTAAAGGGTTTACATGAGTGGTTAAAAATTATCAATAATATGGAAATATTATAATCAATATCATAAAATGTAATCATTCTTAAAACCTTTTACCATTATTATTCAGTTAGAAAGTAATTCCATTAGTTCTAACTACACCAATCTTAGTATAACCTATTTCTTTATTTCTTCAACCTAGGTTAATTTGAGATGGGTTATGTCATACATATTAAATTAATCCATAAAATATAGATATCAATGTACCATGAAATTTCAGTAAATATTCTAAATCAAATAACCATTGGAAATTTATGCTCTCAAAATGAGAGTTACCCTTCCTTGAAAGAACATTAGTCATTCCTACAGTCATATTAACAAGCATGTATGTACCCTAATAATTTAATGTTAATAAGACACCTTTTAAAAAATATATTTTAATATGAAATACATTAATCCATAACAATATTATATATGCCTCCTTAAATTAGATATATATTTAATCATAAAATGATATTAACCACTAGTTCATAATGTCAGACACTAGTCACTATATATCACAACCCCCAAAATGAGATGAAATTATCAAAAAAATATAATGAATCAATTATCAATCCCAGGGTTTCCAATTACTCTCTAACCAACTTCATCAAAATCAAGACACCCTTTGTTATCTCAACAATAAAAATATATTATTCCTAATATTTATCCATAAATCAATCAAGTTTTTATCAATACATATCCCCAAATTATAACCTTTTCATAAAATCACTTTTCATCATTATTAATTACTTTTCATGTATTATTCCGTACCATTAAAGTAACAATAATGATTAAAAAATCCTTAGGTATTTCACATAATCCTCATATCTTTTAGAATATAACAAAATATTATCGATAAATGTCACTCACTAATGAGAATTGGTTTGAGATTATGATATTAAATTTTATTTTAATATTATCCTCACTACCTTATGTAAGACAAATAATCACACCATTTCTAAGATAATAGAAAAAATATGGTTCTCAACCATTTAAGTTCCTTTTTTTAGTTATAACACAAAGTTATTTCTATGAACATACCTTTCTCCATTTCAATTTTCTGGTCCCATTTCAAAAAAAATAATCAAAGAAAATTAGTTAGGATAATATCTAGAATATGAATATTAAAAAATAAATATTAAATTGAAGACATTATTTTAATATATGATATTTTTATATCAACAAATGAATCTCGATGTTCAATTATTAGTTATCCATTGTTAATTTTTTAATAAGTTTTCTAACCTATTTTGTTTAAATCATTAATAAATACATTATAATTGTTCATAAACAGAATACGATTAAAAAATAATATCCCTTTGTAGTTTCAAACCAGTCATGCAGTTAGGCATCTTGGTCATGCACTAGGTGATGACCGGGTTAATAAACAATTCACACATTTTGGGGTATTACACCGTGGTACTTCTATACTAGAGCATGTATCCACCTTTCATATCATAATAGGTATTCAATTTCAATGGAAAACCACATATATAAGAATTTATTAAATCACCAAGATATCATCCTTTTATAAGAACGGTTACTAATATTTTTACGGATGTTTTATTATCCTAATCCCAAAATTAAACTAGTTATTACCATAACATTAAATCATTTACATATCCCAAAGGGTTATCTATTCCTTTTAACATATAATAAACTCTAACTCATAAAACCCTTATTTTATTCTTAATGAGAATCATAGTATCCAAATTTTTATAAACCTTTCCTTTGATACCAACTGTGATGCCCCAGACCCACAGTCATAGATCTGGTGTTCATAGAAACATATTTTTAATACATTATTGGATTATTTCTGTAAAAGAATGAATATAAATATACATAATTAAAAACTCTGTGTAAATTATTGAATCTCTTACTTAAAAAGGATATTTTTATGTTTAGATATTTTTATTATTAAGAAAATTAATAGGCTAATTAATCCATTGTTCATTATATTATAAATACATTTTTTCCATTATATTATAAACTACGTAATAATTAATGATTATTTAACATAAATTAAAAAATAACACATTCCATCCTTATAAACATGAAACACATACTACTTGTTTGTAGAATAGTGAAATTCAAAGATAATAAGGGGTGAGTTTAACTGATCATTAAGGGAAATCATACAACTTAACCAATCATAGCATTAATATTATTTCATGAATTGGTAAAAATCACGTTCCATAGTCATATAGAAATTGGGAGCATATTATATCCCTAACAATAAATAAAAACCTATATATTAATAATATGTGTCTCATATGGTAGAAATTAATAATATAAAACATCAAAAAAAAGGTTTTTAAGGACTTGTACCATGTCCTTTCATAGTCATCAAAACCGTAGTAAAATCACCTTTATAAATTTGGCAGGTATACATTGAACTCCCAATCCTATTTTTCATAATGAGACATATCAATGCATTGAGATGATATATAATTCATAGACTTCCCCATAACCTGGTTAATTATAATTCATCTTCCATAATATTCAATAAAACTTTTCATAAAATTATCTAAGGAACTTCTTACTGATTAAAACATGGATATCGTTTTGATTAATTATATAGAATATAAAGAACATGACCACCTACATTGTTAATAAATTGTTGTCAAGAATGCCAATACCTTTTTCTATGTTAATAAAATTACATTCATTCCTAGTTAACATCATACAATTTCAAATTTTAAAAAACTTTACGTTCTTACTGTATATATAAATGGGTATAAAACTAAGTAAATTCAAAAATAACATGATCATATTCCATACAAAGATAGAAAGTGGATATTTTAAAAGAAATCATCCCAACATGAAAGGAGTAATTTTCATATTGTTTTATGGTAGGAATATATATCCTCAAAAATAATGAAGGAATACCACATAATAAAATCAAATAGAATAATGTACCCAACTTATATCAAATAATTTAAAAATTGATCATAACTCAATCACATAAAATTAAGTTAACAATAATCATCAACACTTGGGAAACAACCTAATAAATTTATACATGTAAAATCGAACAAAATTTTGAAATTAAATCATATGAAATATATATATTTTGGTGAAAATATATTTATGTGATGTGAAAAAACCATATATAGAAATCATGGTGCTAACAATGTAATATGCCACAATGAATCAGAATTGAGACCCAGAAAAACCTTACCACTTTAGAAACCTCTATACCCAAAACTCCTAAAAAAGTGGGCTTATAATTGAACGTAAAATATTATTAATAAGATATTAATTCCTGATATGATATCTAAAATAGGAAGTTTATACACCACATAAATAAAAATATATGCATAGAGAAAATACATGTCTTAGAGAAGGTATATTGTAATGAAAACACTCAAAAACATTAGATCATTGGAACAAAAATGACATGAGAAAGTTATAAATGAAAGAGGACACTGAATATCATGAAATATAAGATAATAATTATATAAATATTACATTATTTTTTTAATTACACCACACAAAATAAAAAATAGTGTAATACAAAAATATGTCTCAAAGAAAAGAAATTAAGACTAGAACCCTCCTATATTTTTGCTGACTTACACAAAAATAACATCCTATATAAAAACCTATACATGTTAACAACTTAATTTAGAACCTTAATTATATCTTATTGTACTTATAATCTTATTATATATTCATTCTCTACATTAATTAAATCGATTTTCCAGGTTGACTGTTAATATATAGATCATTTGTAATTATTTCATAATAACTAGGTCCTAATTCATTGTTTTTTAAATTTAATTTTTAATAAATTATTAAAATTATTTTTAGGGATTATTTATAATTACTTTTTTTTTATTTTAAATTCTTTTCATGAGTATTTTAGTCTTTATCTTTTGAGATGAAATTGATAATAAGAATGTATCAACGTTTCTTGATAATCGAAGTGTGTTTTAGTAGTTAATGAATTTAATATTGATATGAAATATATGAAAAAATAAATATTTACAAATTAAGATCATATTATACAAGTAATTAGTTTCCCATAGTCATTTATGATATAAATTCAGAGTATTCATCTATTACTTGTTTAAATCGACCAGAACATGAGCATACCCTATTTTAGTGAATGATTAGTGGTGGATTAATTTTAATAAAATTGTAGAAAATAAATAATGATGATATTTAGTATTTTATAACTCTGATAAAATACAATTAAAAGGTATTATAAATTCAATTTTAAGGATGTTAAAACATTACAGAATTTGAATAAATGAATATCCTCTTATCACGCTTAGTTAAAATGATTAAATTAACTTATATATTTTTTAATCATATGATTTATAAGTTTTTAAATTTGAATACTAGAAAAATTATTATATAATAAAAACAAAATTTATCTTTTAATACCATCCCAATATCCATCCTTTCAAAGTGTTGGAGGAAAACAAAACATGTTACATCATGGAGGTAGTAGTTAACCCTTCACAATGTTTTTTTTGCGATGGATGGGTTATAAGAATAAATAATGATATTTACCATAATATAGTAACATTGAAGTCCATAAAATTTTTTTGTCATTTTTTAGTCAATATAAAATAAATCAAAACGAAAATAATTAAGAAGAAAACATTTTAGTTGATAGAACACAGAAAAGACATCAATTTTCCTTGAAATTTTCCTTGTAAATGAAGGCGTTATTCTAACAAATGGGAGAAAAAATATTTTGAACCTGGGATCTGGTTCTAGGAGGAACAAATTTTTTGATTTTATATCAAAAACTCTAAGGAAATATGTGTCTTTAATTACTAAATATGATAACTTTTTATGATTGAATGAAAGGGAAGTTTTGGGGGAAACAATTACATTTCCAATAATTTAAGGATACTAGTCATATTTTGAAGGAAGAAAATGGAACAAATATGAAAATAAAATTATTTTAGGATAAAAATGTGCTCAAACCCTCCTTTTTGAGAAAACATTGATTATTTTTGGGAGTTTGATTTGGTGTTTTAATCTTTTACCCTAACTTATTTTTACCATGGTGATAAATATATAATATTAGTAATTATTTTTTATGAAAATAATCAATATTGAATATTTTAAATAATTTAACAATTCTAATTTCAAATTTACGAATATTTTCCTTGATATAAAATTTATAACGTTCAAAATATTTAATTTTAAAATAAATACACTTAATCATTTAAATTTGTTTATAGAAATAAAATATTAAAGATTAAAATTTTCATACGAGGAAAAATTTATGTAGATACATATTTTAATAACATAAATTAAATTATTGATAAATTAAATGATATTATTATTCCATGAATATCCAATAAGTAATCTCCATTGGAAAATATGGGATTCAGAGACAAGACCAATATTTTTCTTATTAACATATCATTTTAATTTTTTCACAAATATTTTCCATATGTTATCATTTATTTAAAGAATATATAAAAATGAATATTTTTTTCTAAAAATTAATATTTGATCACATAAAAGGTTTTATAAATTTCTAGTTCATTCTTATATAATGGTAAAGTCATACAAATTACATGTTTTCTGAAAACTGTTTTTTGAATCAAAATCACCCTTTTCAGAAAAATCACCAAAATTCAAACCAAGTAAATATTGATATGAGGAATTAAAAAAATGGGTTAATTTTTATTTATTTTATATTCCAAAAATCAATAAACATTTTTTAATAATTCATAAGAAATAATGAAAACCAATTTTTATATGAAATTGACATTTTCAAATATTAATCGTTATTATTATTATTTCATATCTTTTACAATCTATATTGGTGTTATCCAGTTATTAATAAAAAATATAATTTACCATTATTAATGTTTTTATTAAAATATATTTGTTTATTTCATAAAGTATTTGTTTAGAATTTTTTTAAAGAATAAATGAACGTATTATTCATTTTATTTAAAATAATTAATTTTTATTCATATTAAAAGTATCCTTTTTTACTATATTCAAATAATTCATAAATTACATACTCTTATTCATTCATTCTAATTTAATGGATAGGTTTTAATGGTCATACCTAAATATTTATATTTTATATAAAAATATCATAATTTTTTTTTAAGTTTGACGATGTGTGTGGAGAAATATATAAAACACATTAACTTATTTAAATGTTATCATATATTATAATTTGGGGGTGTTATATTGATATTGGAAATGCATTAATTGTGGTTGGAATATTAAATTTATATCTAGGTGAGCCATATTGGATGAATGTGAAGAATATCCTGAAGTACCCAAAGTGTGCTACAGATATGTTCATTTTCTAATTATGAGATGGGGAAATAGTTATTTGAAGATGAAGAAAATTAATGTTTCTAAACATACTAAAATAATCTAAATGCATATTCCAAGTACAATATCTTCAACAATGCAGAATTTATGATTTGGAAGAGTTGAAAGATGATTGTGGTAAACAATTATATTGAAGAGTCTATGTATATAACATCTTTTGAAGAAGATAACGAATAATTTTGGATATATAAGTTTTTCATTGAGCTTCGTGTGGTTAATATGAGTAATTATGATACCACATCACATTGTGATAATATTACGGCATTAGTTCTATCCATGGAGATAGATTCACATCAATGGATGAAGCTTATAGATCAGAAGTATTTCATGTTGAAAAGTTTTTCTTAGAGAGGTGATGTCCTAGTAAGTAAAGTTTCTATAGAATAGAATATGGAAGACCTATTTAATAAATCTTCATCATATCTTAATCATGAATTGAATGTGTGATCAAGGGTATTAATAGTTTTTATCAGTTGAAACTATTTCACGCTGGGGTCTGTTAAAGTTAGTTGCCAATAACCCACTGATATTTTTCATTTTATTTCTAGAATATTCATAAATATAAATATTTGTAAATATATTTTCAAAATATGTGTTCACTTATATGTAACATTAATTTGATAATCTCATTAGATTATTTTTCAAAATAAGTTATAATATTTACCAATTATAATTAGTTCCTAGAAATTAAATGACAATGTTCTTAAAACTGTAGAATATTATCCAGATAACATATCACTAGGGCGGAAAATGTTTTTAACGTCATCATTTTTTACGTCGGTTATATATAATTGATGTGAAAATCTGTGATATGTGGTTTTTTACGTTGGTTATTTTATAACTGACGTAAAAATATGCAGAGTAAATTTTTTACGTCAGTTATTTGATAACCGATGTAAAAAATGAGGTATCTACGAATTTTTTATGTCAGTTATAAAATAACCGACCTAAAAAAGGCGACATCTGAGGCCTTTTTGACGCCGGTTATCAAATAAACGACATAAAAACCCAACCCACTGAATTTTTAAAGTCGATTATATTATAACCGACGTAAAAAACCAACACCCTGTAGTTTTGATGTATGTTATAAAATAAATGATGTAAAAACTATGGTTTCCGATTTGTTTTTTATGTCGGTTATAGAATAACCGATGTAAAAAACCAACACGCATCTTTTATTACCTCGGTTATAAAATAACCGACGTTATAAATTTAATAAAAAAAATTTATATCGTCGGTTAATAAATAACCGATGTTATCAAACATTTAAAAAATTAACACGCCCCGTGAATTGTCATTTATGATATTTCGATCGATAGACCGGCGACTCGTCTCTCTCACGCGGAAAACCTTAATCGACTCTTCGATATCGTTTCATTAAACTTGTTTTTTCATCATCTTTTATGATCTTTACTTTCCTCGGATCTATCATCTCCACTCACAACACTAAGGTATTCCTCCCACAACTTTATTTAGTTCTTTTTTTTGGATAGTGTATATTTATGTTTTGCGATTTTTTGTTTAAACTAGGTTGGATTCTTTGATTTCAAGCCCTCTTACCTCGTTTTTCCATCATCATATTATTTATTATAACCAGATCTATTAGATCGACTCACAATATTCATGTAAGCCTCACATACTTCTATTTCAGTTGTTTTTGTTTCGTGGATGCCCGACATTAACGGTAATTTTTGTTGGCATTGACAACTAATGATCTCATTCACCTATATTACTGCAATTTATATGTAAATCACTGTTATACACCCATTCTGTGTACCAGTGTGATTTATTTTATAAGTATATATGGTTTTTCATGGTGGCATGTTTGTTTTGGATCCTTAGTTGTTTCTATTTTGGGTATCACTATTTGTAGTTCCATAATCTATTTACATCGCTTATTTTCGTGGACTATTATAAGTCTTCATATGCTATTAAAACCTGATTCATTACACAATAGAGCATTTTAGACTAGTAGGAGATACAGTTCATGGTTCTTGTTTGGAATAAGGGCATGCTACCAAAACTAGTAGCTTGAGGTTAAAATCCCTAGATATGCCAAAACTAGTAGCTTGAGGTTAAAATCCCATGGTTTTAGGGGACTTTCAAGAGGGTTGGTGGCTATCCAGGGGGTTGGGGGATGTTCAGAGGGTTGGGAGCTATCCAGGGTGTCCATGGAGGTGGGGGGGGGGGGGGGTAGTCCATGGGTGTGGGGGGGGGGGTCCAAGGGGGTGGGGGTGTGGATGGGGGTGGGGGCTATCCAAGGGGTTGGGTGGGTGGGGGGGGGGGGGCTTTCCAAGGGGTGGGGCCTGTCTAGACGGTTTGGGGGGGTTTTCTGGGGGGGTGGGGGTTGTCTAGAGGGTTGGGAGGTGTCCAGGGGGTGTCCAAGGGGGTAGAGGGTGGGGGTGGTGTCCAGGAGTGGTGGGGGTGCTGTCTAGAGGGGAGGGGGGTTATCCAGGGGGTGGGGCTGTCCAGATGGGTGGGGTCTATCTAAGGGGGTGGTGGTGTCCAAGGGGTGTCTAAAGGGGTGGGGGTGGTGTTCAGAGGGTTCGGGGGGCTATCCATAGGGTTAAGGTGTCCAGGGTGTCCATGGAGGTGGGGGCGGGGGCAGTCCAGGGGTGTGGGGGGGTCGAAGGGGGTGGGGGTGTCGAAGGGGGTGGGGGCTCTCCAAGGGGGGGGGGGGGGGGTGGGTTGGGGACTGTCCAAGGGGGTGGGGCCTTTCTAGAGGGTTTGGGGGGTTGTCCAGGGGGTGGGGGTTGTCCGGATGGTTGGGGGTGTCTAGGGGGTGTCCAAGGGGGTAGGGGTGGGGTGGTGTCCAAGAGGGGTGGGGGATACTATCTAGAGGGGTGGGGGCTGTCCAGGGGGTGGGGGCTGTCTAGAGGGTTGGGGGCAGTCCAAGGGGGGTGGTGGTATCCAGGGGGTGTCCAAGGGGGTGGGGGATGGTGTTCAAAGGGTTCGGGGGGCTGTCCAGAGGGTTGGGGGTTTCCAGGGTGTCCATGGAGGTGGGGGGAGGGGGTAGTCCAGGGGTGTGGGGGGGGGGGGGGCAAGGTGGTGGGGGTGTCTAAGGGGGTGGGGAGGTTGTCCAAGGGTGTGGGGGCCTTTCCATTGGGTTGTTCGGGGGGGGGGGCTTACCAGAGGGTTGGGTGGTGTCCAAGGGATTGTCCAAGGCAGTAGGAGGTGGGAGGTGGTGTGTAGGAGGGGTGGGGGTGTCCATGAGGAGTGGGGGCTATCCAAGGGTGTGGTGGTGTCCAGGGGGTGTCCAAGGGGGTGGGTGGTGGTGTCTACAGGGTGGGGGGGCTGTCCAAGGGGGTGGTGGTGTCCAGGGGGTGTCCAAGGGGGTAGGGGATAAGTGTCAGTTGGGATTTACTACTGCATCATAGTTTGTGAGATTATGACATGATGATTGTATTGTTTTATGGATATTAGTGTTGCAATATGATTCTATTTGGTTATATATATTTTGACCAGTCATCGACTATGAGAATGTCATGGGTTATAGGGGAGACCATGTCGTGGTTTTCAAATATGCGTAGTTATCCTGACCCCATTGTGTTGTGATGATTGGATTTACATTGTGATTTTCTCCATTTGAGTTTTTATTTTAAATTTGATTTGATTCTTAGGTTTACTCCATTTTCTCCAATTTTCTATCAACCATTGGAGGCCCCATGGTTTTCTTTGATTCAATGGAATTTAAAACTATTATATCTAACTATATTTTCATTTTAAAATCATATTCAAGCATATTTTTTTGAATACAAATATATTTGTTTTATATTTCAAATTTGTTTTACATTCAAATTATGATTTTTTTTCATATAAACATATATTTGTCTTATCTTAAAAATATGTATAATTTTGATATTTTTTATAGGTAATAATGGGTCGAAATTGGATTATAGCACATCGAATGAGAAATGAATATGATGAAGGTTTTGATGCCTTTTTGGAATTTTCCAAACTAAATGTTCCAAGTAGTGACATTTTTTTCTATCCATGCCTGAAATGTTTGAATATGAAGAAGTTGAAAAGTAGAGAGATAAAAGATCATCTGATTTGTCAAGGTTTTAATCCAAGTTACATCCATTCGATTTGGCATGGTGAAACTGGACAGAATGTCACTGATGATGATGATTCGCAAGATGGTAACTCTAATGGAATTGAAGAAATGATTCGCGATATTGTAGCAGAACAAATTGAGATTGAACCGACAATTGTGCGTCAATATGGTGATGCTGAAAAACCATTATATCCTGGTTGTACAGATTTTATGGTTTTTTCGGTGGTGTTATGAATGATTAACCTGAATGTGAAACATGGATGGAGTGATAGAAGTTTTACAGAGCTACTACAAATTGATGAAAGACATTCTTCCATAAGATAATGATCTTCCAGATTCACATTATAAGTCCAAGAAAATATTATGCCTGATGGGATTGGGATACAAGAAAATACATGCCTCTCCAAATGACTGTATTATATATATGGAGGAATATGAATTTCCGTCAGAGTGTTCAAAATGTGGGACATCACTGTATAAGGTGAAATAAAAATCACAGGCTGATGTAGAGATTACAAAGATCCCTTCAAAGGTATTTTGGTATCTTCCAATAATTCATTATTTCAAACGTTTATTTGCAAATTCACACGATTCAAAAAGGTTAAGATGGCATGAAGATGAGCGGTTATGTGATGGAAAAATACGTCATCCAGCTAATTATCCATAATGGAAGAAAATTGAGGAGCAGTATTCTACATTTGGAAATGAAATTAGAAATATGAGACTAGGTTTGTGCACATATGGAATAAATCTATACTGAACCCTTAGTAGCACACATAGTTCACAGCTTGTTTTATTGGTAATTTAAAACCTTTATCCTGAAGTTTGTATGAAGCAAAAATATGTCATGTTGAGTATAATGATCTTTGGTCTGAAGAAACCAGGCAATGATATTTATGTTTACTTGTCATCGTTGATTGATGATTTGAAACTTTTATGGGCTGATGGTATTAAGGTGTTTGATTCTTATAAAATGGAGTATTTTCAACAACATGCAGTGCTTTTATCTACTATAAATGACTTCCCAGCAAATGGAAATTTGTCTGCATATATTGTTAAAGGGCATAAAGCATGTCTAATTTGCGAACAATAGATGTCATATTGTCAAGTGCATCATGGGAGGAAAACAATGTACATGGGTCATCGAAAGTTTTTGCCCATGGATCACCCTTATAGAAGACTAAACAAGGCATTCAATGGCTCACAAGAATTTGATATTGCTCCAAAACCTTTATCCCCTAATCAGTATGTTGAGAGGGTGAAAAACCTTGATGTGACAGTGGGAAAGACATAGAAATCTTGTAATGATAGACATATTTGGAAGAAAAGGTCAATATTTTTTGAACTACCATATTGGAGATATCATGAAGTTAAACATAATATTGATTTCAAGGACATAGAGAAGAATATATGTGATTGTTTGATTGGAAAATTATTAGACATTAAAGGAAAGGAAAAAGATGGGTTGAATGAAAGATTAGAATTACTATCAATGGGAATACGTTTGGAGTTAGCTCCCACTCCTAAAGGAGGAAGAACATTTCTTCCCCCAGCTTGTCATACATTTTTGAAGAGGGGGAAAATTATCTTTTTTCAGCGTATTCATGATATCAAAGTGCCTCATGTCTATTCTTCAAATGTAAAAAATTTTGTCTCCTTGAAGGACTTGAAGTTGATAGGTATGAAATCACATGATTGTCACATCATGATGCAATAAATTCTACCAATTCCATTGTCTGTAATGTTGCCCATTCGTGTCAGAAAGACTATAATGAACTTGTGTTAATTTTTAAATTAAATTTATAATAAGGCGATTGATGTGAATTATTTGAACATTTCGGAAAAGGATGCAATTTTTATACTTTGTCAAATGGAAATGTATTTTCCACAACTTTTTTTGATATAATGGTGCATTTAATGATTCATATAGTTCGAGAAATAGAGCTTTGTAGACCTATATATCTTTGTTGGATGTATCCTTTTGAAAGGTATATAAAAATATTGAAGGGGTATGTTAAGAATCCATATCAACCTGAAGCCTCCATTATTGAAAATTATATTTTCGAGGAGTATACAGAGTTTGTTACGTGCTACTTGGCTGCAGCGAAACACATAGGTTTGCCTCCATCTCGCCATGAACAAGTTAATAATGAGGGAAAGGGGATTCGTGGCTTGAAATTCAAATCATCGTCAGCTGAACAGATGAAGAAGTTAGAATCATACATCTTGAATAACATATCTGATACTCAACCATATATCACATTTCATATTAATGAGTTGAAATAATTTCATCCAAAGAAGAAAATAATGTGAATTTTGAATGAGCACAACAAAATTTTTTTGTCATGGATTAAAAAGACATTGCTTGGTAGATCAGATGTATCAGAGACATTAAAATGGATAGTGGGTGGTCCATTTTTAAATGTGATAACATGGTCCGGTTATGACATTAATGGCTATACATTTCATACGAAATCACAGGACAACAGAAGTGCAGTTCCGAATAGTGGTGTATTGGTTTTTGCAGAAGCAATGAATTTTTTGAGTGCAAAGGACAAAACCTCAATTTCTGCATCAAGTGCATATTATGGAGTGACTGAAGACATATGGGAGGTATATTACTTTAAAATTAAAGTTCATGTTTTTAACTGTAAATGGTTTATCGGTAACAACAGTGCCAGACATGATGAATTTGGAATGACACTTGTTAATCTGAATGGATTGGAAGACAAAACTAATTCTTTTATAATGGAAACACATGAAAAACAAATTTTCTATGCAGTAGATCAATCAGATATGCAGTGGGCTATTATTTTACAAGGGAAACAACAATATGTTGGTGCACATCAACTTGATGAAGATACTAATTTAGGTGAGATCCCTAATTCCATAGAAAGATTAACAGAACATAATGATGAGAATGTTGAAGATATGGTTTGTTCCAGAAGGAATGATCACGACAAAGGAATTTGGGAAAACAATCAATTTGTACATTGCTAAAATTACAGGTAACATATGTTTATTTCTTGTTTACATTTATTTTATTCATAAAATGTTTGATATTGTAAGTTTTTGCTTTATTAAAACATGTATTAAAACAAAATAAGTATAAGTTTTTGTTTGTTTTAAGTTTGTTTAGTTTACTTTATCATGTTTACCATTACATGAATTATATATCTATTATTTTTTTTAGTGACAATTACTTTACCATGTTTACCAGGTTTACCAGGTTTAACATGTTTACCATGTTTACCATGTTTACCATCTTGACCATCTTTACCATCATTACCATTGTTTAACATGCTTACCATATTAACAATGTTTACTATTATGTAACTTAGTAAAATTTTCTATTTTTTGATTACAGTAGTATTAAAATATTTGAATTTGTATATTTGTGAACAAATGTTTGTTTATTTGATTTCAAGGATAACGACAGATCATTTAGTTGATCAACCACATGATTATGGAGATGAACATATTGGTCTTACCTCTGGGGAGGAACATTTACATGCTCCTCATGATGTTCTCCAATCTTCCTCATGTGCTCCTATCACGACAAAGAGTTCAAGAGTTGGTAAACATGGGTGCATACATTTACCAAAATCATCACTTTCCCGTACACAGGATCAGAGGATACTCATCGAGTTTGATGATGATGATATTCCTAGAGGTCCAAATGAAAAAAAAAATAAATAGTTTTGTATCAACTCAGGCTAAGAGAAAAATAAGCATTTTGAATGATGACTGGAGAAGTGTGGATAAAGCGATAATCTCTCAGTTGTGGGAGAAAATTTTGGTAAGATCTTTTGCTATTGTTTAACCATTATTCAAATGTTTCTAGTATATATAATATGTTTAACCTCTTCTTCATCAGATACAATTTGATATTCCTGACATTGGAGGAGTCAAGAAGAAATGATTATCGATGACTGCCATGAGATGGAGGGATTTCAAATCAACCCTGTCATCTGATTTCATTTTTGGTCATAGGAGTCATGACAATCCATGTCATATATATCCTTTTATATATGAAGACACATGGAGTCAGTTTTTTTAAAGTAAAAGAAAATAGTCATTTTCGGTAAGGGCAATGTAAAATTTTATAAGATTTCTTTTATAAATGATCTTATTAATGTTTTGTTAATTATTTATTATTCTTAATTTACAGAAAACAAGGAAACCTCATCAGAAGATCCAATCTAAAAATTTATACCCTCATAGTTAATCTTGGGGAAGGTATGCATTTCTGGAAGAACAAATGATGGCGGAAAAATTTCAAATACTAAGAGCTGAGACTTCAAGATCTGGAGAGGTGGCCCCTCTATCCCCTCCATCTAGACATGAAAAATGGAAGAGAGCTCATATGGGAAAAAAAGGGCAATATCTTTTGGAAGAATCGAGAATCGTAGCTGAGAGGATTGTAAGATATCTATTTTATTTATTTAAGTTAATTATTTTCTTCATATGATTTCAATCATTATAGAAATTTTCAATTAATTAATACAGGACTCTCTTGAGGAGAAGAGCTCACAAGGGGAATTTATAGCTACTAGAAGGTAAGATATTTTATCTATAGCATAGGGACAACCTGAACATCCTCGTCATGTAAGAGGATATCCGGAAGGTCTATCGGTAAGAAAAGTGTTTCCACGTTCTTCAACTTCTAACGTTGAGGGTGTTTATAACAAAAATAGAATCCTTGGAGGCTGAAGTTCATAATATTAATGCGATGATGGAGGAAAACATTAGAGCATCGGTACAGTCTATGTTTGCAGACATGCAAAGACAATTTCAGAATGCAGCTCCCACTCATCTACCTCCCCCTACAGACCCCATTATTTATCCTCCACCTCCTCCAGTAGCTCCAACTCCCCCACCTCAGCCTGCGGACCCCATTTTTCATCCTACTCCTCCATCGTAGCTTCTTACTTACTGAAAGTTGTATGTTGATGATCCTCAACATCATATAGTTTCATATGGGCTGGTATATTGTATAATAGATACAGTTCATCATAAAAAATTAGAGGTAGAGAATTATAGGGTCACTGTACATGATATTATAGATAGATCAGCTCGAGTACCATTACCTACAAATGAGGTTATGATAGTTGAACATAGTATCAGCCATTTTTTAATTTGGCCATCCAGACTTCTTCGACTCGTTACCATAGAGGTATGAATGTAATATCTTTTATTTTATTTTTTTAATAATGTTGTTTTATCATTTGAAAAATAATATATTTTTCTATTTATTTTTACAGGAATACATCAAGGTAAAGAAATACTGTATAGAAAACAACAATGACAAATGGATATTATATAAGATACAGTTTCTAGTAGTCCTGACAGATTGCCAAGATATTCAAATTTTTTGGTGGATCATTATCAGTTTCCAATGGAATCTCATGTTTGTGGATGTGCAATAACTATGGGGATTATGAAAACTAGTATCATGGAGCTTGTTACTGGAGATAAGTTGGGCATCAACGTGGTGCAAATTTTTTCCATGTAAGTCTTAACACCTTTTCCCTGCATTATATTTATTAAAAATTTATACTTATGTCTGTTTTGTATTAGGTATCCTTATAAAATTTGTGAGAGGAATGAGTTAACAGATGTATATGGATTCATGGACCCGCAATTGATTTCCCATGAAGCATGTGCATTGGATGAGGAACAAAGAATGCTTTATATTGCTGAAATACTTGAACAGAATATAGTCACACAAAGTTGAATGATTCATTTTTTTTAGAGGTATGAAACACACCTCTCTCAAAGAGTTCATTATCTTTTAACATAAAAAACCACTAACCTTAAATTTTCTTTTATCAGTGATCATTGGATGTTAGGGTTTTTTTCAAGGGAGAAAACACTTTATTGGATATGCTCTGTCCATGATGATGTGCGGGAAAGTTTTAAGAATATATTGGAAAAGTACGTTTCAATTTCTCAATAGTTTTAAATATTATAATGAATTTTAAATTTACCCCATTCATGTTATTTTCTAATATGGGATGGGTCCACTTTCTAAAAAACACAAAGAAAAGGAGTGCAAAGATCAAATATGTAAATGCGAAGGTAAATATCCATTTATAATTTTTACTTTTTGATTTATTACATAAAACAAATATATTGAATTTACACTCATTCAAAATGAATTGTAATTAACAACAAGGCGTCATCGAATGCGGATATTATATGTTAAGATTTATATATGAAATAATAACAACTGGGACAGTTGTGAACTTTGACCTGGTAAGATTTCCTTTTAAACTTTTCCATAATATTTTAATTTGATTTATTCATTATACATGTTAACTACTATCGTTTTCATTTGTAGCTATTTGATGAACCTCAACCCTATACTACTCAAGACATCAAATACTTACAAGTGGAGTGGTAAAATTATTTTACAGGTTTGATTGAATTTTAGTTGATTGTAGTGTAAAATGTAATTTTGAATATTGCTATTGTAATTGTGTATTTGGTAGTTGTTTAGGTTGGATTTAGTTTTTTTTGAAGTTGATAGTGTAGGTTTTGAATGTTATATATGTGAATATTTAATTTTTCTCTTCTTCTTGTTTTGGTCTACTTATGATGGTTTTTCTGGTGTGGATTCTAGTCTGGGGGGAGGGGTTCCAAGGGTGTGGGGGGTTTTCAGTGGGGTGGTGTGTCCAGGGGTGTGGGAGGGATGTCCGGTGAGGTGGGGGGTCCTGGGTGTCCAGGAGAGTGGGGGGGGGGGAAATCCAGGGGTGGGAGCATTTTCAGCAGGGTGGAAGGGCTATCTCGGGGAGTGAACTACTGGAAAACTAACCTATACCAACGGTTTGGAGCCATTGGTATAGGCCTCCAAACCGTTGGTATAAGTAATATGAAAATCTATACCAACGGTTCCATAAAATCGTAGGGTTTATGTATTTCCAAAAAAAAACATTCACTGGGATTTGATCCCAGGACCTCCAGTTTATCATTGAATGACCTAACCACTAATCTAACATGACTTTTGTGAACATAATTTCATAAATATATATATGTATTATCATAATTATATTAAATTTTGATTTATAGAATGTTCTAGTTAAGAAGATCCGATAAAAAATCAAAGGACCTATACTAACAGTTGTCAAAACCGTTGATATAGGTCCCTGTAATCTGGGGACTGATGTTGATATTTTGGGGACCTTTTTCAACAGTTTGGTCAAACCATTGGGAAATCCTACCCTTTCCCAACGGTTTTGGAAAACCGTTGGCAAAGGTGGCCACAAAGTGGGATTTCCCAACGGTTTGGCCAAACCGTTGGGAAAGGGGGTATAGAAGTGTTGGGAAAGGTCACATTTCCAATAGTGGTGGGAGGTTGTCCAGGGGGTGTCCAGGGGTGTGGGGGTTTCATGTGGGGTGAGGGGGGTTTCCAAGGGTGTGGGAGGGCTATCCAGTGGGGTGGGGGAGGAGGCGCCTCCATCCCTTGGGGGGATGAACGCCGCTCGAAGGTATTCATCACTCCCACATGTGAAACATTTTGAGAGCTCAAGATTCATATGTGGGAGTGATGAGTACCTTCTAGTGGTGTTCCCCCCGAGGGGGTGCCCACTAGGGTGTCCAGGAGGGTGGGGGTTTCCAATGGGTGTCCAGGAGGGTGGGGGGCAATCCCAGGGGTGGGGGTCAGTCCAGGGGTGTGGGGGGTGTCCAGGAGGGTGGGTGGCAGTCCCGGGGGTGGGGGCAGTCTAGGGGTGTGGGGGGTCACTACTTGAAATACAGCCTTTCCCAACGGTTCTGAACCATTGTGAAAGGCTACAGAACCATTGGTATATGTTATACCAACAGTTCTGCAAACCGTATGGAAGTAAGCAGTTGGGAAAGGTTTTCCCAATGGTTTCGTGTGAACCATTGGGATGGGGTGGGGAAAGCTTAACCTATCCCAACGGTTGTGCCAAACCGTTGGAATAGTTTTTCCCAACGGTTTGGCTGGAACCATTGGGAAAGGATTTTTACCAAAGGTTCAATGAACCGTTGGGAAAGGATTTTTACCAAAGGTTCAATGAACCGTTGGTAAAAATAGGAACCAAGATGTTATGCCAATGGTTTTGAACCGTTGGCATAGCCTATGTTGTTCAAATTGCACAGCAGCCTGCAATTTGCACAGCAGGTCTGCAATTTGCACACCATGCCTCATTTTGTGCCCTCCCATTTTCAATCCAATTTGTGTATCTGCAATAAACTAACACATACATATACAATTATTGTACATGAAATAACCAACTATCACATACATATAGATAAAAAATTCATACACATTTAACATATAATGCTGGAACAATACACATCCATAATTAAATTAGAATTCGTAACGTAATTATAAACATACATAATTCATTGAAAATTCAATTTAAAATTTAGATGACAATTATATGTTGAATCTGGAAGTCAATTAATAATTTGATCGGTTTTTTGTATACCACATATTTTTACCTGAAAAGAAGTCCATTTAAAAAAAATACATACACCTGGAGTGCTATCGGCCACACCATGCCTCGGATTGAGGCGGGGTTGAATCGTACACGTCACATATGACCCATGGATTGTTGTGATAAATTATCAACACAATTCGAATGCGTTTGGTCGGTTTTCCGTATTCCAGTTGATGTTTTTCAATTAAAATGACGTCCTTTTGAAGCAAAAGGCAGACACGTTGAGTGGTGCTGGCCGCACAGCATCTCAGATTGAGGTGGGGTTGATTTGAACACGTCACATATGACCCATGGATCTTTCTCCTAGCGTTTCAATGGAAAACGAATGCGTTTGGTCGGTTTTCCGTATGTACTTAAAATGTAGTCCATTTTAAACAAAAGAAAGCCACATAGAGGGATTATGGTCACACCGTGCCTCCGATTAAGGAGGGGTTGACTCGTACATATCACATATGACCCATGGATTGTTGTTTTAAAGTATCGACACAATCCGAATGTGTTTGGTTAGTTTTCCGTATTTCAGTTGATGTTTTTTAATTAAAATGATGTCCTTTTGAAACAAAAGACAAACACTTGGAGTGGTGGCGTCCACACCGCACCTCGGATTGAGGCGGGGTTGACTCGTACACGTCACATATGACCCATGAATCATTGTTCTAAAGTATCGACACAATCCGAATGTGTTTGGTCAGTTTTCTGTATGCCAGTTGATGTTTTTCAATTAAAATGACGTCCTTTTGAAACAAAACGCTGACACTTTGAGTGGTTTCGGCCACACCGCATCTCAGATTGAGGCGGGGTTGATTTGTACACGTCACATATGACCCATGAATAGTTCTCATAATGTTTAAATGGAAACCAAATTCGTTTGTTTTGTTTTCCGTATGTACTTAAAATGTTGTTCATTTTAAACAAAAGAGAGCCACTTACAGTGATGATGGCTACACCGTGTCTTCGATTAAGACGGGGTTGACTCATAGACGTCACATATGACCCATGGATTGTTGTGCTAAAGTATCGACACAATCTGAATGCATTTGGTCAGTTTTTCGTATGCCAGTTGATGTTTTTCACTTAAAATGACGTCCTTTTGAATCAAAAGACAGACACTTTGAGTGGTGGTGGCCACACTGCGCCTTGTATTGAGGCGGGGTTAACTGGTACACATCACATATGACCCATGGATCGTTTTGCTAAAGTATATACACATTCTGAATGTGTTTGGTCAATTTTCTGTATGCCAGTTGATGTTTTTCAATTAAAATGACGTCCTTTTGAAACAAAAGCAGACACATTGAGTGGTTCTGGCCACACCACATCTCAGATTGAGGCGGGGTTGATTCGTACACGTCACATATGACCCATGAATCGTTCTCCTATAGTTTCAATGGAAACCAAATGTGTTAGGTCCGTTTTCTGTATGTACTTAAAATGTTGTCCATTTTAAACAAAATAGAGCCACTTAGAGTGATTTCGGCCACACCATGCCTCATATTAAGGCGGGGTTGACTCGTACACATCACATATGACCCATGGATCGGTGTTCTAAATTATCAACACAATCTGAATGCATTTGGTCACTTCTCCGTATGCCAGTTGATATTTTTCAATTAAAATGATGTCCTTTTGAAACAAAAGAAAGACACTTTGAGTGGTGGCGGCCACACCGCACCTCAGATTAAGGCGGGGTTGACTCGTACTTGTCACATATGACCCATGGATCGTTGTGCTAAAGTATCGACACAATACGAATGCGTTTGGTCAGTTTTCCGTAATCCAGTTGATGTTTTTCAATTAAAATGGCGTCCTTTTGAAATAAAAGGCAGACACATTGAGTGGTGGCGGCCACACCGCACCCCTCATTGAGGTGGGGTTGACTCCTACACGTCACATATGACCCATGGATCATTTTTCTGATGTATCGACACAATCCGAATGAGTTTGGTTGGTTTTCCGTATGCCAGTTGATGTTTTTCAATTAAAATGACGTCCTTTTGAAATAAAAGGCAGACACTTTGAGTGGTTCCGGCCACACCGAGTCTCAGATTGAGGCGGGGTTGATTCTTAAACGTCACATATGACCCATGAATCATTCTCCTAAAGTTTCAATGGAAACTGAATGTGTTTGGTCATTTTTCTGTATATACTTAAAATTTTGTCCATTTTAAACAAAAGAGAGCCACTTAGAGTGATTCTGGCCACACCATGACTCCGATAATAGCGGGGTTGACTCGTACATGTCACATATGACCCATGGATCGTTGTTCTAAAGTATCAACACAACCCGAATGCATTTGGTCGGTTTTTCGTGTCCCAGTTGATGTTTTTCACGTAAAATGATGTCCTTTTGAAACAAAAGATTAAAACTTTGAGTGGTGGTGGCCACACCACGCCTCTTATAAGGTGGTGTTGACTCTTACACATCACATATGACCCATGGATCGTTGTGCTAAAGTATCGACACAATATGAATGCGTTTGGCCAATTTTATGTATGCCAGTTGATGTTTTTCAATTAAAATGACAACCTTTTGAAACAAAAGGCAGACACTTTGAGTGGTTCTGGCCACACCACATCTCAGATTGAGGCGGGGTTGATTCGTACACGTCACATATTACCCATGAATCGTTCTCCTAAAGTTTCAATGGAAACCGATTGCGTTTGTTCAGTTTTCCGTATGTACTTAAAATGTTGTCCATTTTAAACAAAAGAGAGATACTTAGAGTGATTCTGGCCATATCGTCCCTCAGATTAAGGCGAGGTTGACTCGTACACGTCACATATAACCCATTGATCTCTGTGCTAAAGTATCAACACAATCCGAATGCGTTTGGTTGCTTTTCTGTATGCCAGTTGATATTTTTCACTTAAAATGACGTCCTTTTGAAACAAAAGACAGACACTTTGAGTGGTGGTGGCCACACCGCGCCTTGGATTGAGGAAAGGTTGACTCGTACACGTCACATATGACCCAGAGAATTTTGTGCTAAAGTATCGACACAATCCAAATGCGTTTGTCAGTTTTTTGTATGTCAGTTGATGTTTTTCAATTAAAATGACGTTCTTTTGAAACAAAAGGCAGGAACTTTAAGTGGTGGCAGCCACACCATGCCTCGGATTGAGGCGGGAATGACTCTTACACGTCACATATGACCAATGGATCGTTGTGCTAACGTATCGACACAATCCGAATGCATTTGGTCAGTTTTCCGTATGCCATTTGATGTTTTTCAATTAAAATGACGTTTTTTTGAAATAGAAGACAGACACTTTGAGTGGTTCCGGCCACACCGCATCTCATATTGAGGCGGGGTTGATTTTTACACGTCACTTATGACCCATGAATCGTTCTCCTAATGTTTCAACAAAAACCGAATGCATTTGGTCGGTTTTCCATATGTACATAAAATGTTATCCATTTTAAACAAAAGATAGACACTTTGAGTAGTGGCGGCCACACCGCGCCTCAGATTAAGGCGGGGTTGACTCGTACATGTCACATATGACTCACGGATCGTTTTAATAAAGTATCAGCACAATCCGAATGCGTTTGATCAGTTTTCCGTATGCCAGTTGATGTTTTTTAGTTAAAATGGTGTCCTTTTGAAACAAAAGGCAGACACATTGAATGGTGCTGGCCACACTGCGTCTCAGATTAAGGCGGGGTTGATTCGTACACATCACATATGACCCATGAATCGTTCTCCTAAAGTTTCAATGGAAACCAAATTCGTTTGGTCAGTTTTCCGTACGTACTTAAAATGTTGTCCATTTTAAGAAAAAGAGAGCCACTTAGAGTGATTCCAGCCACACCGTGCCTCAGATTAAGGTGGGGTTGACTTTTACACATCACATATGACCCATAGATCGTTTTTCTAAAGTATCGACACAATCCGAATGCATTTGGTCAGTTTTCCATATGCCAGTTGATGTTTTTCACTTAAAATGACGTCCTTTTGAAACAAAAGACAGACAGTTTGAGTGGTGGCGGCCACACCGCGCCTCGGATTGAGGCGAGGTTGACTCGTACATGTCACATATGACCCATGGATAATTGTGATATAGTATCGACAAAATCCGAATGAGTTCGGTCGGTTTTCTGTATGCCAGTTGATGTTTTTCAATTAAAATGACGTACTTTTGAAACAAAAGGCACACACTTTGAGTGGTGGCGGCCACACCGCGCCTCAGATTGAGGCGAGGTTGATTCGTACACGTCACATATGACCCATGGATCGTTCTCCTAATGTTTCAACAGAAACCGAATGTGTTTGGTTGTTTTCCTTATGTACTTAAAATGTTTTCCATGTTATGAGAATCCTCATGTGTCTATTAGTGGAATGGTATTTACTTAAAATCTTGTGGACATTTATATAAAATATTTTTATATCATTCTTAGTATGGATTAGATTTTATTTTATCATGCTATGAAACATTTCAAAGCTAACAATGTCATTCCCAATGAATACATCTCTTTTATAATATACCAAGAATATATGATATTGATTAGATGTGTAAATGTCATTTACATTGATTATCATGATGAAAATAAAAAAAATATATATTATAGATTTTCTAGTATTAAATGAAATCAAGGAGGGTGGAGGGGCTGTTCAGCGGGGCTGTCTGGGGGGCTGTCCGGTTGGTGTCTGGGGGACTGTCTGGGGGCTGTCTGGGGGTGTTCGTGGGGTTGTCCGGGATCCAAGGAAGTGGGTAGAGGGGCTGTCTGGGGGGCTGTCTGGGGGGTTGTCCGAGGTCTAGGGAGGAGGGGGGGATGTCCAGGGGCTGTTCGGGGGGTTGTTCGGGGGCTGTTCGGGGGTGTTCAGGGGGGTTGTCAGGGGTCCAAGGAAGAGGGTGGGGGCTATATGGGGGGATGTCTGGGGTTAGTCCGGGGGGCTGTCCCAGGTCCAGGGAGGAGGGTGGGGGGGCTGTCCGGGGGGTGTTCTCGGGGTTGTCTGGGGTCCAAGGAAGAGGGTGGGGGCTATTTGGGGGGCTGTCTGGCGGGGCTGTTCGGGGTCTAGGGAGGGGGGTGGGGGGTTGTCTAGGGTCCAGGAAGGAGGGGGTTCCAAAACACACAACTACTAAAATACAAGAACATCCATAAAAACAGATAATATATAAAAATAACTCAACTCCAATACTATACTACAAGTCTAGATAAAACCAACAACTAGAATAGATTAAATATAAAATCTCAGTAATATCAGTAAAAAATGTAAAGGATCAACTTGTCCCACATCACCATCACCATCATCACCATCATCATCACCCTCTTCCTCATCCCCATCATCATCCTCGCCCTCCTCGCCCTTGCCTTCCTTCTCGTCCTCGCCCTCCTCCTCACCCTAGCCACCCGCCTTGCCCTCCTCCTCTCCCTCCTCTTCCGCATCAGACTCTTCGCCATCATCATCGTCAAGCTGGACATCGTCATGACCACCACTAGAACTGCCACCTGGTGCAACATATATAGAACGTATCGACAACATATACTCATCAAAAGCTGGGATAGACTCTACTGGAAGTGTTGGACGTAGAACTTCAATAAATTTCATAAACACACTGTTTGCCCTAGCAGACTGTTCTGCCATCTCTGTGGCCCTTTTCTCAACCTATTCTGCTTGTGCCCTAACTTTATTCAGCTCGGTGGCACTACAGATCGTTCCTGAGGAGGACCAATACCTCGTCAGGGCTATCCTATGTCGGCAGCGTACTCTGCCAGGATGCTCCTCTCCCAACACCTAATGTAAGTGATCTGTTGGCCCAAATTTTTCTGGTTCATGGGCATCGAGGGCCTCTAAAGAATCTTGTTACAAATATAAATATATAATTAAGTTACAAAATAGATATTAAACTATAAATTCAACAGATTGAAACTTACAATCTGCTAATGAGTCGCATCGATGACGGAACTTCCATCCTTTTTCCGTCCACTCGAACAAAACAATTTTGCTCGAGGAACACGTCCTTCAATATTTTTTATTTGTCTGTAAAATGACATTGAAAACTAAAGTTATATGAAAATTTTTGCAAACTATTAAATAATTGTGGAAACAAAAGAAAGTGTAAGTCGTAAAGAAAAATTATAAACAATTGTCATACCTGTTTCCTCTCATGATCAGGCATCGCAGTGCGTCCCAGTGTGTGGAGGTTTTTTTTGCATCAATGTTCTTTTTATTTTTTCCAGATGATTCCTAAATAAAATTCAAAAATTCAACAGATAGTATTAATTCAAAACATAAAAGTTATTATTTAAATACCTCAAATGTTATTAATACCTTAAACTGGGTACTCGTCCAATGAGTAATCATCTGATGATACTGATCTATAGGACAACCATCCACCACTGGTACCACCTCTAACTCAGTGCCAACTCTAGAAACCCAGCCTATATACAACTCATGCTTGTAGGCTCTCCAAAGCTCTCCTATGTCCTTTAGACGTTCTGGTCGTGCACCCTCACCATCGGGAAAATTAAATCGAAGCTTAAATCCAAATATTAATTCATATAAATACAAAAAAAATTCATGGCATTAAATAGAACATATTTTTTTACCCATATCTCTGCTCAAGATCTATCCTTGACATCATGTGGCAATTGTCTCCATGATAGTGGGCTACAGGAATGATGTCGGAGTATTTGGAAAGCGTCGCCAAAAAACACCGACATTGCTGCCCTGTTTTCTCAACCATTTGGTTGTCTTCATTATAATCCACCATAACCTGTGTGCGGCGGTTCCACACCGAACGCTTGCATATACGCCCCCGCCCGTGCCTCCTGTCAGTAGATGTATCTTTCATGAAAGAAAAACAAATATTTTATCAAAAAATGTTATATTAAAAATAAATATTGCTATAAATATTTGTTATGGTTATATAAATATACCTATACCGTTTTGATCGCTGAGCACCGCTGGATCTATAGAAACTAATGGAACACCCTGTGGTGGAATAGGAGTTGAAAACGATGGAATATAGAAGCTCAGAGAGACAGAAGTAGAAGGAAAAGACGATTGGACAACTGTCTGACCGGATGCTGACTGGCGAGTGGAAATCATCCTGGGATGTGAAAATGATGGGCCAGAAGATGCAGAAGGTAACAAAATCATGGGAGGCCTAAATATCCCGTGTGTCCCTAATGACACACCGGGATCATAATGTGGAAAGGATGACATGTCAGTGGGAGGGGTATGGTCTATTCGGGTGCGCGCAGATGCTCGTCCACCTCTGGTACGAACCCTCCTCGTACCACCGGCCTTAGTACTAGGACCAGTATTAGGCTCCTCGTTGAATAACTGTCAACATATAGGTGGATCCTACAAAAATGTTTACAAAAAAATTAATCACATGACATTATATATTCTTTAAATATACCAATTTTAAATAAAGTACTCACTACAGGCACTAATTATGGAATTCCCAACTCCTTCATTCGACAATTGTTCTCCATAATTTTTTTCCTTTGTCTCTCTTCAATTGTATTAATTTTCTGATTTGGAAAACAAATATGTAATTATTTAGAAAAAGTAAACTAATGTGTAACTGAAAATACTAAATATATGAGGGAATAGGGGGATTCATTGGTAATTTAGCTATCAATTGTTTTAGAAGATCTTGAATGGATTTAATAAATCATACAAGTGGTAATGTTCACCAAGTTAGAAATATTGTTTGACTATGTTTGAATACAGTTCAATTCCAAATTAGAAAATGAAATTCAAATAAAACTACAACCAATACACATTGAAAATTCACATAATGGTCAATTCATCTATCAATTGTTTTAGAAGAGCATGAATAGATTTAATAAATCATACAAGGTGTAATGTTCACCAAGTTAGAAATATTGTTTGACTATGTTTGAATACAGTTCAATTCCAAATTATAAAATGCAATTCAAATAAAATTGTAACCAGTAAACATTGAAAATTCACATAACGGTCAAGTCAGCTATCAATTGTTTTATAAGAACTTGAATGGATTTAATAAATCATTGAAGTTGTAATGTTCACCGAGTTAGAAATATTGTTTGACTATGATTGAATACAGTTCAATTACAAATTAGAAAATGTAATTCAAATAAAACTGCAACCAATAAACATTTAAAATTCACATAACAGTCAAGTCAGGTAAAACATATTTGTGATCAATACTAAATCAGTTTGAATATTACCAACCTTAACAACCCAACTCGAGGTAAACGAAAATAATTGAGAACATGGATGAATGATTCTATATATTTTCAACCACAACTTTAGGTTCACAATCAACTTTGAAAATTGATCTATTTGAGTCATCAAAAGAAATAAATAGACTTGTTCCAATCGCACTAGGGACAGTGTCAATTCCATCATCACCACCATAAAAAATATGTCTTGGAATTACTTCCACTATGACACCAAATTCAGGTTGAAGTTGGTCTTTGACATAAAAAACTTGTTTATCCATTGATTCCAACACATATAGTTCTTCGGTTGCAAGAGTGCGAGTCATATTAATTACTCGAAATCCAAAATCATCAATAAATGTTCCATGTCTCGTCATTGAATCAAACCAATGGCATTTCATCATTGTGACTCGTCCATGAGAGTAATAATCCAATATTATTATTTTCTCAATAACTCCATAATAACCCACATTTTCAAATCGCGGTCTACTATCTGATGCACTGGAATAACAATCTGTTGTGGCAGTAACCATAACACCATCATGTTGTGTTCTCATGTTCTTTGCTCGTTCAGTGACAATAAATTTGTACCCATTAATAACAATTGATTTACAGTCGCGAGCCACGGTATTAGGACCAAAAGCCAAAGCTCTTATTTCCTCAGAGACAGAGTCAGCAGACAAACTCAATACCTTAAATATAAATGACTATTAAACTTAATTAAATATTGATATAATTATTTTAAACATTAATTTTTTTATTCCTTCAATTTTAACCAAGCAGAAAACTCTTTTCTATGAAAAGTCTCTCGCATTCTCAAAGATAAATAATTATGCTTCCTATTTATCATTGTTTTGTGTTCCCTATAGATAAAAAAATATGAATAGTTTAACAAATATATATGTAATATATTCATAATCAATTTAGTTATATGATATAGTCATCAAACAAATCACAGTTGAACAAAACTGTGTGATGTGTCATCTCCCGCTCTTCATGGATTAATGTCTTCAATGTATATGATCCTAGAATTCCTCCTATTTGAGGAAGTGATGGAAAACTGGGTTCAATTTTCTCATACTGTTCTTCTTCATTTCTCATTGGTCTGTTCAATCTTGTAGTCAGATTAGACAAATACACCAAGCAGAAATCCATACATTCTTGAGCCAAGTAACCGTTCACGATAGAACCTTCGGGATGATTTCTATTTCGGACATAAGACTTTAATGTGAACATATTTATTTCAGTTTGATACATCCAACGAAAAGAAACAGGTCCTCCAAGAAGTATTTCAGTGGGAATATGGACAGTCAGATGCAACATGCATGTGAAAAATGATGGAGGAAATATTTTCTCCAACTCACACAAAATTAATGGGGCATCTATCAACATTTTTTGCAAGAAAGACATGGAAAAATTCTTAGCACAAATATCTTTAAACAAATGGCACAACTGAATAACAGCCATCCTTACATTATTGGACGAAAGATGACGGATTACTATTGGAAGAAACTCATGTAGTAGAACATGATAATCATGAGTCTTCAAAGATTTTAGCTTCAACTCTCTTCTGTTGACCAGTTTAGATATGTTGCTTGAATAGCCATTAGGAACTCTAATAGTCTCTAATAATTCTAGAAATTGTTTTTTTCGTAGGTTTCATCACATCATAAGCACATGAAAGTTTCCATTTATTTTCAATGATACACACATGATGTAATTCTGTTCTGATTCCCCAATCCACCAAGTCACACTGAGATCGTAAATCATCTTTTTTCTTCCCATTAACATTTAGAAGAACCGAAAGCAACATTTCACATATATTCTTTTCAATATGCATTTCGTCTAAGAAATGACATAAAAAATTGGTTGACCAATAAGGCAAATCAAAAAAGATACTCCTCTTCCTCCAATTGTAACTGGTTTTAGTGGAAACATTCTTTCTCTTTCTAGATTTCATTTGACCCTTCCCGAATGAAAAATTGAAATATTTCAATTCATTAAGCACGTCAGTTCCGGACATATGCTGAGGTGGATCATCAGTCTCTATGGTATTATCAAATCTTCGACGATTCATTCTATATGGATGATCCTTTGGAAAGAATCATTGATGTCCCATTAAACTGAAACTACAACGATGTTTTAGTATTCTGGATCGTGTATTATTCATACAAATTGGATATGACAATTTTCCCTTTATGATCCATCCAGACATCACTGCATAATCCCGAAAATCATTGATCATCCACATAAGTGCAGCACGCATCTAAAATATGTCTTTCGAACATGCATCGTATGTGAACACACCCACATCCCAAAGAAGTTTCAAATCTTTTATTAAAGGTTGCATGTGGACATCAATATCAATGCCGGGATTAGAAGGACCAGATATGAGTATGATCATGAAAGTGAAAGGTTTTTTTGTACACAACCATGGGGGAAGATTATAAATGTGTATAAAAACTGGCCATGTGCTGTGTAAAGTAAGCATCTGCCCAAATAGATTAAAACCGTCTCATGAAAGACCCAGCCTCACATTACGCACGTCATCTGCAAAATCAGAATGTCGAGCATCAAATCTCTACCATGAAAATCCATCTGCAGGATGAACCAACTCATCATTAGTCTACTTTCTCTTAGTATCATGCCATATTTATTGATATGTCATCAGACATAAAAAGATTCTGGAGTCTGGGGATCAATGGGAAGTTCCACATTACTTTCTGTGGAATGCGAGATGGTGTTCCATCAGATTTTGACTTCCAGTGGGATGTGCCGCATTTTATAAAATCATTTCATTCAGCGGTTTCCTCCCAAAATAAACTGCAATCTTTCGGGCAACCATGAATTTTGTTTCTTCAAAATCCAAGTTCCTCAACTAACTTCCATGCCATATATTGGTTTGAGGGAATATCTGCATCATCAGGAAGTAAATCCTTCAAGAGGGTAAGCATCCCCCACACTGTTTTATCATGTCGGTTATATAATAAATGACGTGATAAACTCCCCCTAGTTTATCACTTCTGTTATGTAATAACCGACGTGATAAAGGCCGGGGAAATGGTTTATCACGTCGGTTATTATATAACCGACTTGATAAACACCCCCGCACTGTTTTATCACGTCAGTTATATAATAAACGTCGTGATAAACCCTCCCCCTGGTTTTTTCATGTTGGTTAATTAGTAACCGAAATGATAAACACCACGATGTTATGTTTTTTACGTCAGTTTTTAAATAACAAACGTAAAAAAACAATATTTATAACGTCGTCCATATTAACGTCAGCTAAAAACTGACGTAAAAAATGAAAAACAACCGACGTAAAAAACATTTTCTGCACTACTGTATGTCTGATAGGATATAAATTCTTTTTTTTATAGTTAGGTGATGAATTCTCATAAGTAGATGAGTATTCTTCCTAGAAATTTTCACACATGGTAATCTCCCAGAGATGAGGTAATAAAGGATGACCTTCCAAAAATAATTATATAAGTTATATCATTCATTGGATACTATTTTCCTCATACAAGTGTATTAGTCCTTATATTTTAGATGATTATTATTGTATTTCATGAATTAAATAATTTTATATATTTATGAATATAGTGATAAATATCTCTTATAGTTGGGTAGGATATTTTGGTTTCCTCTTAATTTATAAGACATTAATTGAATACATCATGAAATGAAAATTCATTGATTTGTTAATGTAAGATGATATCTCTATCCCATTAATTGAAATATAACATTTTAATTATGTCCATGACCATGAAATATTATTGACTATCCATTTCTAGGTGTCAAAGAAAGAGCATCTAGGCATATTTGTTAATGACACAAGTATGAAAACTTCTTTAAGATAAATTTAGACTAGGGGATTTTATTACATAATAATAATTTTTATTAGGTTTTTTTTACTAAGAAATTAACTTATTTATCTATAGGTACCCTAGCCAATCTCTATACATCATTCCTGGACTTTTTGAAAGATTTCATAATACCTTTGATAATGAGGACTACATGGTCATCCACTATGTGTATTTTGAATTTTAATTAAATTGTATTCGAATTTAATAGTTATAATAATTATTATTCCCAGTTTGTGGAATAATAAATATTTAGGTTAATACAACCACATATGCTAAATCTATAACAGTTGAAGTTAAGAATATATATGATTTTATTGTTAAAAATATTTATTTATGATGTAGGTTGTAAAATATATATATATATTTATTAAACAAATTATATATTTTTTTATTTAGAGTAAATATTTATTATTCATGGTTTTATTGATGTTGAGGAGGATTGACTTACTGAGTTAAGGGAAAAACGAAAATTATAATTTTTAATATCATTTAAATAAATATTTATCAATTTATTTAAAAAAATAATATTTAAATATCTACATTTCAGCGCATGTTGTGGAATATAATAATAATAATAGATGTGGGTTTTACCTAGAATAAAGAATTTGTAAAATATCCTATATAAAATTATTAACTATTTAACAAAAAGAATATAGTCTGGAATATATATTTTCTATTGTTATGGGAATTTATGTGCACATCGAATCATCCATACAAAATTCTCCCATGACTAAAGAGATCTCTCTCAATAAAACCCTCAAGAATGAGATACTATCCTCATCCTATGTATCAACACTAAGAAAACTAATGGGAATTATGTGACATCTAGAATACTTATTATTATGAACAATTGATAACTAAAGAATATTTTTGGTTCCTATATGATATCTCATGAAGTTTAAATATAAGCATTCAAGGATTCACAGTTCTCATGTGGATACTGCTAGATGAGTTTTTTTCTTTGGATTCTTCGCCAAAATGACATGAAAAGAGCGGATACTTACTATCTCCTAAAAAATGAATGACTTATCAAGATAAGGTAATTTTTTATAACTTAACTACAAATTATATGTTAAAATATTCCCTCTTAGGAGATTTTGGGTTTTCATTCATCATGTTCGTCATATTTATCTATTGAAACTGATGAAAATCCTTGGTGGCAACAGACCCAATCACATTTACTATGATGTGAAAAAATTCAATATACAGGTATGAATAATAATATAGTTCATTCCGATATGAAATAAAATGACCAAATGATAGAAAGTATGTTAATATCATATAGCACAGAAAAATGTACTTAATTTTCTGACTATTTTCAAATAATAGAGATAAAATAATGACATTTCATCCATCTATATCTATGAAGACATCACCCACCCCTCTCCTAAATAGTTAAGAGATTCAGATTTCACTTATCTATGTATGTAAATACACATCCTTATTTTATCATAATCAAGAGACCGCATATCATACCGGTTAAACTATAAGACAATGCCCAGCTTTTTTAATCCTAAATTGACAACATGATTAGAAAAATACACAACCACCCTTTAATTAGATCATTTTAAATGCTAGTGTAATAATGGTATCTAAGTATAAATGTTCTCCTTCTAGGTATTGGTTCTAAAAATGTTATAATTATTCAATTTGAAACATATAATCCTTTTATACCAAATGCATAGCCTATAGGATCCATGTGGTATATTTCATGTGTTATTAAACATTGAAAACTCATTTGGTGCATAATGATTGAATTCCATATACATATTTAAAAATAATGATAGTAATATTCGTATGTAATCACATTTTATCAAACTCAATAATTACCATTGAACAAGGATGACTCAATGAAAGACTTTGCCAGGTTAATTACAAATTCTATTTATGAATATATATATATCCAACAAGAAAGTGTGATAAATTTTATACTAACTTTTATATAATAGGGTGCACTTTATATTCTTAAAATCATTTAAAAATACTAATAAAACCACACTTAAGTTACCATATAATAATATATCATAGATATACCACTAAAAATAAATTATTATTGATACACTTTTAGGGAAACATTAAACTCATTAAATGGATATGCAATTCCTTTCATACCAATCTATGAACATCTATAAATCCTCAAAATAAATCACATTAATGGGTACCATCTATGTATAATTTTTTTCTGAATAATGGGGATCTTGGATTCCTAATCATTATATTAAACTCTTAAAATAATTTATTCAAACTTATTTACTTCATAACTACCTATTTTAGTATTTTAGTAACTTATTTTATCTACTTGAAACACATTCTATGATCATTATTATCATAGTTTGAAAATTTACATTAATGTTTTTCTTTATGATCGTTTTTTAAATATATTTAATAAAAAAATTTACATTAATATTTTTTTATACTAAGTCATCATAAAAATATATTTGGATATTAAGTGAAGTTAAATTAAAAATAGTATAATATAATCATTATTTATTACCAATTAAATTTCTTGACGTATATACATACTCCCACAATCCCCTTAAAAATAATATTGTCTTTAAAATATATCTCTAAGATTCAAATTTGTTTCTCTTAGGTAATAAAACTTATTTAGTTTGTGGAGAATACTTATCAAATAAAATACAAATACTCCTACCTTATATAAAATTTTATATGTTGGAAGAATCATTCTAAAATGGGATTTATTCTTTAATTTATTTTACTGATTTGTAGTGGGAAATCGTTCCCAAATTTTTAACAAATATCTAGGATTATGCATTTCATCTTTTATAAATATTTTTATTCTCTTATTATTTCAAACATATTATTTAATCTATTGAATTATAAACCATGCGTAAGTAATATATCCTCTAGTGTATTCATAGGAATCATTTTTATACTATCTACTTTGATCATATAAAATGAAGACAAGATGAATGATAAAAATCATTTAGTATTTGAAAATCTACTCATGAATCTAGGAATGGAAATGTATCTAAATTATCGATGAAGAAACCCTTTCTCCATCAATTTAATTCAAAATGATATTACCTTTTTATTTTTTTCAATTATTATGTCAATATATTAGTATGGAGCAATGAGTTGTGTGTTAGAGTATCCACACACATGAATATTAAAGCTACTTCACATATAGGTTAGGTAATGAAATTGGAGTTGGTACAACTCAATTATTTAATTAAAAATATTTAAGTATAAAACTAAAAATTGAATAATTGTTGAATTGATATTAATTTTAAATACTATATTCAATGATTGAAGAATAATTTTCTACTACTATTGTAACGTCCCAGATTTGGGTGCCACTCAACAGGTGCCCCAAACCTGGTTCACTACGTGACCTCAAGCGCATTTCCCCAAACACCAGAGGCTGCCAACTAGCAGCGAGGGCCCAGGTATGATAGTGGGGAAACAATGCCCTCATTTGTCAAAGTGTACCGCAATGGAATAATAAAAACATTCAAAAACAGTGGATGAAAGAAACCATACACATGGAAAATAAACAAATGCAGTAAAAGATAACCAATAGTTATATATATAATGATGCAACATGTCTCAAGTTCTAAGAAAAAGGCCAGAACATGTTACGCAACAATACAGTACAGTAAAATACAGAGTACAAAAAAAGAAAAAAAAACAATCGGTAGCATCGTGAGCCTAAGCCCGGTCCCATGATCCCCTACTCCTTAGCAGAAATCATGTACCTGTATAGGGACCCTTTCCCTTATCCACACCTGCAGAAACTTAATCTGCTTGGGCCGAAGACATGACCCAAACAGGGTGTGGGAAATAAATCCCAGTAGGCACCCACCAAAGGCCCGTGCCGAACTGTGTGAAAATATGCAACAACAGTGTGCAGTAGTAAAATCCAATAAACTAAGCAGTACTCATCGTAACTAACATTATCAGTTATAATTCCATTTTATTATTCATTTAACCGTTCATTATAAGGAAACCACCATAGTGAATTTCTATGTAAACAGTCAGTGTCCTCATACACGCAAACCCTTACCCTCAAGTAATCAGAAACGTAACTCGTAGGTAACTGCCCACAGGCATAACAGATATTGTCCTCAGGCATACAAAGTGCGGCCCTCAGGCACAGAGTATATTGCCCATAGGCACGAAAGAAGTTTCCCTCAGGCCGAAATAACCACTGCCCTCAGGCTAAAAGAAACACTGCCCTCAGGCTAAGTAAAGCACTGCCCTCAGGCTAAGAAAGTAATCGGGCCATGCCCAATGTATAAACAATCAATTCACATACAATTCCCCTCAACTCAATTTAACAAACATTATTATAATGTCTTACCCTCAGTTATCATGGACAAACGGCTAAATAGAGGAATGCACCCCAGGGGTGGTCCTGGATCCAAACAACGATATCAAACAACAATTTATTATCACATTAAAATTACCTAAACAATTTTAGGTATTTAATTCAACAAGGCCTCATCCATTTGACACCCCATTCATGGGCGCGTATCACAACGGTACACAAAACACACATCAATTGGAAAATTAAACACCAATCCACTTACCTCGATCACCTGTGATCGATATACCCAAACGACGCCTTCTGAAACTTCCAATAATATCATATATCCGAGGTAAAATAATTCTCCTTCAACCTCCAATAACATCCATTAGACTAAGAATTGGCAATAACTATGCATGTAGATGGTAGGGCTTACCCGTTCGGTTCCAACATGATTGACGGAAGTAGAAAAGAATTCCCAACACTTGATATGGAGATCCACGAAGGTTCTGTCATCCTCTCCTAAGCTCTCGTCCAGTTCTAATCCAATATTTTGAATAGTGTGGGATACTACCCATTTTAAGCATAAAAAAACAAAGTACACGGCGTGTACTTCCCTCATTAAATTATTCATTTGGCGGCACCGCCAAACTGTTCATCTGTCGACATGAATACACAGTGTGTATTCCTCTATACACGGCATGTACTGTCACCCAGCTGGCCACTGCCTTACTACTCACCTGTCAACTGACTACACGACGTGTAAATACCTACTACATGGCGTGTAGTCAGTTTTTACACCATTCATCACCGACATGGATACACGCCCTGTGTACTCATCCCACACGACCAAAAGTACACGACGTGTGGAAAAGTACACGGCATGTAGTCCCAAAATTTAGGATTTTCCCCATTTTCTTTATTTTCTCAAAAACACTTAAGCAAAAGAGAAAGGAAGAAACTCGTACCTCAAGAATAAGAACCGGGTTCTTACAAACATTCCCCCTTAAAGAAAATTTTCCCCAAATTTCCCTTCCAAGGGTGGTGAAGATATAGTCAGGAACAACTCCGTCCACTGAGCACGTACGTTGGTCTCCCACTCCCAGGTTTCATCCTGTACTCGGCCATACATCCATAGCACTCGTATGAGAGGAACTGAACAGCCTCGGAGAATATTCGTGCTCCTATCAACGACACAAATCAGATTCTCCTCAAAGGACACATCTACCTCAAGCTGAACCTCCTCGGGATGAAAGATGAGAGATGGGTCTGAATGATAGCGATGCAACTGAGATACATGGAAGACGTCGTGCATAGCTCAGTACCTCTGTGGTAACTGTAACTAATAGGCAACCGTCCCGACTCTCCCCAGAATCTCAAATGGCCCTACATACCTCGGTGAAAGATTACCATGTCTCCTGATTAGCCTGTGCCCCCGCATCGGTGAAGAACGTAATAAAACCTGATCCCCGAACACGAACTCCATGGGTCATCTGCAGCGATCATCAAATGATTTCTGACGAGACTGTGTGATAGAAATCCATTTCTGAATCAACTGGACCTACTCAGAAGTCTCTTGCACGAGACGTGGTCCCAATAAAGCTGCCTCACCTGCCTCTAACCAGCACAAGGGTGATCGGCCTGGCCTACCATATAAATCCTCATAAGGATCCATCTCAATAGTTTCCTGAAAACTATTATTATAGGCAAAATCGACTAGGGGTATATGCTTCTCCCAAGAGCCCCCAAAGTCTAGGATGCATGCTCGCAGCATTTCCTCAAGCACCTGTATCGTACGCTATGACTGACCATCGGTCTGAGGGTGGTATGTTGTGCTCAGAGGCACCTGTGTACCCAGTTACCTCTGAAAACTCTACTATAAATAAGACGTAAAATGGGAATCCCTATCTAAAACGATAGAACGGGGGACCCTATAAAGATGTACGGTCTCTCTGATATACAACTTCCTGATCTTGTTAACGCCGAAGGTCTCCTTGATTGGTAAAAAGTGAGCTACCTTCGTGAGTCTATCCAAAACAACCCACATGGCATCATTGCCTTGAGGTGACCTCGGTAACACAGTCATGAAGTCCATCGTGACATCATCCCATTTCCACTCTGGGATGGGTAACTGCTGTAACAGTCCAGCTGGCCTCTAATGCTCCACCTTCACCTACTGATAGGTGGAACATTTCGTAACAAAAATAGCTATCTCACTCTTCATACCCGGCCACCAGTACTGACGCCTCATGTCACGGTACATCTTGGTAACTCCGGGATGAACTTCCCAAGCTGAAGCATGAAACTCCCACATCATCTCCTTGCGTATATCCCCTAGAACCCACACTCGTCCATGGAAACATAAAACTTCATCATCTCCTATCGTCCACCTAGGAGGAGGTTCCTCAGTTTTCATCGACTCCCGTAGAACTAGGCCTTCTGAATCAGATATATGTCTCATCCTCACTCTATCCAGGACAGTAGAGGTCACAGCTAAAGATGAAATATAGGATTGACCCTGACTGTCATGCACCTCTAGATGCATCTCAGAGAACAAATCCATCAGCTTCCATTCACCACTGGACTCCAGCACTGCCTGTATCTGAGTCTTCCTTCTCAGTGCATCAGCTACTGCATTACCCTTACCAGGTGTATAGGCAAGCTCAAAATCAAAGGACTGAAGGTAATCAACCCACCTTCGTTGTCTCAGGTTCAATTCACACTGGGTAAAGATGTAATTGAGACTTTTGTGGTATGTGAACACCACAAAATACTCTCCCAAGAGATAATGTCTCCAACAGCACAACAGATGATGAACTGTTTCCAACTCGAGATCATGCGTCGGGTAATTCCTCTCATGTGGCCTCAACTGCCGAGACCCGTACGCAACTACTCGATTGACCTGCTTTAACTCAGCTCCTATCCCAATGCCTGATGCATGACAGTAAACTCTATATCTCTTCCCCTGCTCTGGGAGTATCTGGATCGGTGCTGATGTCAACTTTCCCTTCAACTCTTGGAAGGTTGTCTCGCAAGCTTCTGAACAAACGAACATCATCCCCTTCTTAGTCAAACCCATCAACAGCGATGTTAAGTGGGAGAAGTCCTGTATGAAGTGTCAGTAGTGACCAGCCAGCACCAAGAAACTCTGTATATCAAACACGTTCTTAGGCTACTCCCAGAAAACTACTACTCTCACCTTCTCTGGGTCTACTGCAACTCCTTCCTCTAAGATGATATGCCCCAGGAAGTGTATCTGGTCCATACAAAAGTGGCACTTTGAGAGCTTATCATATAGCTGATTCTCTCTCAGTGTACTCAATACGATCTCAAGATGGGTGGCATGGTCGTGTCGAGTGTGACAGTACACCAAGATATCATCCACTAATACTACCACAAAAGAATCCAGATAGGGATGGAACACATGATTTATCAGAGCCATGAAAACTGCTGGTGTGTTCGTGAGTCCAAACGTCATAACCACATACTCGTATAGACCATACCTACTCCTAAAACCTGTGAGAGGTATATCAGATGGTCTAACGCACATCTAATGATATCCTGATCTCAAGTCAATTTTCAAGAACACTCATGCTCCACGAAGTTGATCAAAAAGATCATCAATCCTATGCAAGGGATATCGGTTCTTAACCATCAACTGGTTCAAATTCTGATAATCCACACAGTGTCTGAGGGTATCGTCTGCCTTCTTTGCAAAGAGGACCGGCAAAACCCAAGGAGAAGTACTGGTTTGGATTAAACCCTTTGCCTGTAACTCCTCTAACTGTCTCTTGAGCTCTTGCAACTCTGGTGTATCCATCTTATAAGGAGGAATGGATGCCAATGTTGCTCCTGGAACAAGCTCAATAGAGAAATCCACCTCACGCTCCAGAGGAAGACATGAAAAGTCATCCAAGAAGACATCCCTGAAATGATCAACCACTGGATGGAAAACCTCTTGACAAGTCCTCTGGTCATCCAGATATAAGCTCACAATCTGGGTTGTGATACCACATATCCCATGATGCTCTGGTCCAGCTCAACTCGCCTAAACATCCCATTCACCATTGTAAAAAAACTCTCCACCCTCTGGTGATGTGAATCTCACCCTGCGATGATAGCAGTCTACAAAGGCTTGAAAGGGAACCAACCAGTCCATCCCGAGAATGACATCATAGCTCATCATCTATAAGACATAGAGGTCCCAAAAGAAGTGACACCCACCAACCTCAAGGGGGAACTTCATACACTAATGCACACTAGCCCGTTCTAGTTCCCAACGGAGTGTCTAACGTCATAACAACAGAAGAAGAAGAAACACAGAGCCTAAGGCTCTCCACAACGGGCATAGATATGAAGCTAGGTGTAGCAACCGTATCGAAAAGTACTGAAGATAAAACAGAAGCTACTAGTATATTACCTCTGATAGTAGAAGGTCTGGGATCCTGCTCCTCCTGGGTCTGTTGCACTGCATATGCCTACCCAGTGCCGCGGCCATGCGACACAACCTTGATACCCTAAGCTATCTCGCCCTACTACCTCTGAGATCCTGGTGTCTGGCTACCACAGCCACGAACACCATCCATTCCTGCACGCCTTGAAGTATTCTAGTTCCCCGACAGTTAAGAAGCTGCTGGTCCTGCACCCACACGCAGAGTCTGCACAGAACCCCTCTCACTAGCCACTGATGGAAACGCCCTGCAAAAGTGTTACAGATGACCCATCTTGACGCAATCTCAACACTCCACTGGGTCTCTTGGACACTGAGGTCTCTTGTTCCCCTCCTTACCACACTGGTAGCACATGAACTGGCCACCTGAATCGTTCTTCTGGATGGTACTACTACCCTAAGAGAATTCTATCTCTCTCTTCCTCTTACTAGTAGAAATGGTACCAGAAACTGGTGCTGAACCGCCCTGGCCCACACCACTAGGTTCCCGCAGGTTCCTCTCTGTAATAAGTACATGGTTCACAATATCATGTTCTGAAGGAAACCAGAAAACATTCACCAGTGCTCGGATGTCATAACGAAGGCCATCCTCAAATCATCTTGCTCTCAATGTCTCATCACCCACCATAACGGGTTCAAAACGCTGAAGCTTAGTGAAAGGAGAAGAATAGTACATCACCGACATAGTGCCCTGCTGCATATTCATGAACTCTCAAGCTTGATCTGCCCTCAGTATCTCGGGGAAGAAGAAGTCATAGAAGGCTATATGGAAATCTTCCCATGCCATGTCTCTGTGATGCTATGACTGGGTGGTATCGTCCCACCACCGCTTGGGGGAATCACGTAGCATATAAGTCGAGAGCCTGACCCTCCGCCCTGGAGGAGTCTCTAGGTGCTCGAAAATAGTCTACATCGACCCCAAACAAGACTTCGTAGCCTATGGTGTTCCATCCCCAGAGAACGTAGGTGGATGCTGCTGCTAGAATATACGAGTCAACTCGGACATAGATGTGGCGGCTGGCGGTGCTCCCTAAAAGGTCTACATGAACCGCATAAAGCCTTCACGGAACAACACCTCCACACGTATGTTTGGTATAACAGCTGGCCCCGCATCTGTATCTGCTGGAGGATCCACTGGTAGCCCATGTCCCACCATTTCTAGAGTATACTCATTGTTTCTCTACTCGCAAACAATGCGAGAACGTCTCGGTGGTATGACACTACAATGTCAAACGCACACCTTAGATCAAGATTATCACAGTCTGAAAACAAAGGAACCAAAAGGAGAATAGGAGGAAGAAGGATTTCAAGATTTTCAAAAAAAATACTACACAATGTGTATACGGACTACATGGCGTGTACCTGACTTCTCTTCCCTGCCCGGGTCCTTTTACAGAGCCAAGCCACATGGCTCCTATTGAACAAAACTACACGACATGTATGGTGTAATTTTCCAACTGCCCGTGTCTTTTGTGACATGATCGACTACTCAGCTTGAACTACACGGGGGGTTACACCTGCACACAGCATGTACACTACCCCATTTTCCAGCCACACGACTATGTCTACACAGTCTGTCACTGGTCACGACTACACGACATGTCCCACAGGTACACGGCGTGTACTAGAAGAGCTTCGCCGACCCGTGTTGTCAGTTATAGGGTCGGATACACGACTCCAACTACACGAAGTGTTCAATATACACAGGGCATGTACACGAAATGATTACACCGACCCATGTTGTTAGTCACACGGACGGATCATGGGTCAGACTACACGGCATGTTCCATAATGGGCACAACGTGTATGTCTTAAGGTCTCCTCCATCCATGTTGTTAGTTACACGGGCGGACTCCGGGTCAACACTGCACGGCGTGTACATCCGGTACATGGCGTGTTCACCCCAAGCATTTTCCTTCCCTGTGTCCCCGCCCACATGGTCTTTGACACAGGAAGAGACTACATAGAGTGTACTTAGGGTACACGGTGTGTACTCAAAAAGTTTTTTTGTCTTCCTGAACAAAAGAACATACACGACGTGTTTAAGGTACTATACGGCGTGTATACTGGGTTTCTGGACAGTATGACTCAGAAACTTCTCCGGAACCCAGAAAATACTAAACAAACAACACCTAAGTGCCAAATTCTGATCTGGCAGGGACCATACTCCCCACGAATCAATGTTTGACATCTTATATGTGTTATAACCGGATAAAACATCAATGATCCACCAAATTCCAGTCCATGAGGACCCATACTCCCCAAAAACCAATGTTTGGTGTCCATTCTATAAACAGGCTCACACACAAATACCTTATCAAACAACATGTATCTATTAAAGCAGCTATCACAATAGCATGCTTTTACTAGCACTACATCTATCACAACAACATTCAATGTCTAATACACCTACATGGCATAGAAACTATGCATGATATGTGATTTCTATCATGTGGCTAAATGATGTATGAGATGGAATAACCTCATCTCACCAGGTTGCAACTAGATAGAACCCATGAATAAAATATAAACAACACAATCACAAGTGTGTCACCCTTCGGTTAAAATCAATTCAACTATAAAATTGCATAATCAGAAAAATTGAAACATGAGGTAAATTGGATTTTCCCTGTACATGGGTTAACTACGTCGGGGCACAACTTATTACCAACTACCGTTCTCATCCTATCACTGACTAAGGCACAAAATAGTAAGTCAAAGAAAAGAACTCCTCTGATACCACTTTGTAACGTCCCAGATCCGGGTGCCACTCAACGAGTGCCCCGAACCCAGTTCGCTATGTGACCTCAAGCGCATTTACCCAAATGCCAGAGGCTACCGACTAGCAGTGAGGGCCCTGGTCTGATAGTGGGGAAACTATGCCCTCATTTGTCAAAGTGTAGTGCAGTGGAATAATAAAAACTTTCAACAACAGCGGAAGCAATAAACCCTACACATGGAAAATAAAAAACTACAGTAAAAGATAACCAACAGTTATATAGATAATGATACAACATGTCTCATGTTCTAAGAAAACAACCAGAACATGTTACACAACAATAAAGTACAGTACAATACAGAGTACAACAAAAGAAAACAAAACAGTCGGTAGCATCGCGAGCCTAAGCCCGGTCCCATGCTCCTTTACACCTCAACAGCAATCAAGTACCTATATAGGGACCATTTCCCTTATCCACACCTGTAGAAACGTAATTTGTTTGGGCCAAAGACATGAACCAAACAGGGTGTGCGAAATAAATCACAGTAGGCACCCACCAAAGGCCCATGCCCAACTGTGTGAAAATATGAAACAATAGTGTGCAGTAGTAAAATGAAATAAACTAACCAGTACTCACCATAACTAACTTTATTAGTTATATTTCCATTTTATTATTCATTTAACCATTCATTATAAGGAAACCACCATAGTGAATTTCTATGTAAAAAGTCAGTGTCCTTAGACACGCAAACACTTACTCTCAGGTAATCCGAAATGTAACCCGTAGGTAATTACCCACAGGAATAATAGATATTTCCCTCAGGCATACAAAGTGTCACCCTCAGGCACAGCGTTTATTGCCCACAGGCATGGAAGAAGTTTCCCTCAGGCCAAAATAACAACTGACCTCAGGATAAAGGTAACACTTCCCTCAGGCTAAGTAAAGCACTTACCTTAGGCTAAGAAAGTAACCGGGCCATGCCTAATGTATAAATAAGCGATTCACATACAATTCTCTCACATGGAAATTTAACCAACATTATTACAATGGCATACCCTCGGGTATCCTGGCCAAACAGCTAAACAGAGGAAAGCACCCTTAGGGTGGTCCTGGATCCAAGAAACGATCCCAAACAACAGTTTATTATCACATTAAAATTACCTAAACAATTCTAGGTATTTAATTCAACAAGGCCTCAGCCATACGACACCCCATTCATGGGCGCGTATCACAATGGTACACAAAACACACATCAGTTGGAAAATTAAATAGAAATCCACCTACCTTGATCACCCGTGATGGATATACCCGAACGATGCCTTCTGAAAGGTCCAAGAATGTCGTAGACCTGAGTTAACATAATTCTCATTCAACCTCAAATAAATTCCATTAGATGAATAATTGGAAAGAACTATGCAATGAGATGGGAGGGCTTCACTACTGGAAATTAGATCTTTCCCAACACTTCTATACCAACGGTTTTCAAAAACCGTTGGTATAGGTCCCCTTTCCAAACGGTTTGGCCAAACCATTGGGAAAGGCCCCCAAATTGGCACTTTTCCCAACGGTTTGGCCAAACCGTTGGGAAAGGTAGACCTATCCCAACGGTTTGGCCAAACTGTTCAGAAAGGCCTTCAAATTGGACACTTTTCCCAATGGTTTGGACAAACCGTTGGGAAAGGTGGACCTATCCCAACGGTTTGGCCAAACTGTTGGGAAAGGTCCCCAAATATACCACTTTTTCCAACGGTTTGGCCAAACCGTTGGGAAAGGTAGACCTATCCCAACGGTTTGGCCAAACCATTGGGAAAGGTCGCCAAATATGACACTTTTCCCAACGGTTTAGCCAAACCGTTGGGATAGGTCTACCTTTCCCAACGGTTTGGCCAAACCGTTGGGAAAAGTGGGCCAAAATTCAACATCCTTCACAGAATGAAAATCACAACCAAAGACCTATACCAACGGTTGTTAAAACCGTTGGTATAAGTACTTTCATTTTTTATCGGACCTTCGTACCGAGAACATTATATAAATCAAAATTTAAAATATCTATGAGAATACATATATATATTTATGTAATTATGATCACAAAAGTCATGTTAGGTTAGTGGTTGAGTCGTTCAATTATAAACGAGGGGTCCTGGGATCAAATCCCAGCGGATGTTTTATTTTTGGAATTTATATACCAACGGTTCCATTACCGTTGGTATAGATTTCATATTACCTATACCAACGGTTTTTGGAAAACCGTTGGTATAGACCTATCCCAACGGCTTACTTGGCTACGGTTCTCCAAACCATTGGTATAGGCTATACCAACGGTTTGGAGGCCTATACCAACGGTTCCAAACCGTTGGTAAAGGTTAGTTTTCCAGTAGTTCTTACCCATGCAGTTCCAACGTGATCGACGGATGCGGAAACCGATTTTCGACGCTTGATCTGGAGATCCACGAAGGTTCGACCGTCCTCTCCCGATCCCCATTCTGGTTCTAAGCAAATCCTATGAACAGGGTTGGCTACTGCCCATTTTATGAAAAAAACCAAGTACATGGCATGTCATTTTGATTACACGGCGTGTACTTCCCTCATTTAACTATTCCTCTAGTGGCACCACCAAACTGTTCATCTATCGACATGAGTACACGACGTGTATGCCTCTATACACGGTGTGTACTATCGCCCAGCTGGCCACCGCCTTACTACTCACCTGCCGAATAACAACACGATGTGTAAATACCTACTACATGGCATGTAGTCAGTTTTTACACCTTTCATCGCCGATATGGATACATGCCCTGTGTACTCATCCCACACGGCCAAAAGTACACGGCGTGTGGAAAAGTACACGGCGTGTAGTCCCAAAATTTAGGATTTTCCCCATTTTCTTTATTTTCTCAAAAACACTTAAGGAAAAAGAGAAAGGAAGAAACCCGTACCTCAAGAATAAGAACCAGGTTCTTACAACTATCACTTCAAAACTTGAAAATGAGAGAAAATATGGCATGTAAATCTTAAAAACATAAATTATTAGGTTTTATTTTTCAATAAGAAATTATACCCAAAGAATGGAAAAACCATATTGAGTATTTTATGATTCCAATTTTTTAGTACCTCATATTTTTTAAAATAAGTGTGGAATACTCATGGATGATGGTTAATGTTAATTGATATTGATTTGGATTGATTATAGTAAAACTGACCTTTATATAGAAATTGAGTTCTTGGAAATACAATAACATGAGTATTTAATATTCTGAAAGGATTTGGAAATATCTAAAATATTTTTTTTAATTATTCTAATGAATATTATAATTATTTTAAGTGGTTATACTGTTTTTATGTGATTTAGAATTCTTGTGATTCTTTCAAGATTCACATTTTTGATTTAACAAAATTTTGGAATTATTTTCCTCGATCTGAAATTTTTAAATTAGCTAAGTAACTTCGTATATGTGAGATATCATGTAAGATAATTCAACTATGTAAATTATTAGAGGCTATTAAATATATAAATTTACCTATTCAAGAGTGAACTGGATAATGGAATTCATATACGTTAGCACTGTATAAGATAATTCATCTATAAAATTGTTAACAGACAAAGGGATTTATCTTATATCCTATTAAATTTTATACAATGTATGAATATTTGGTTATGGGAGTCATAATTAAATATAATTATGTTACAAGTAAACTCATTTATACATGAAAAATAATATTCAGATTCTTATAGGAGAAAATACTAAGGAAACTCACCTTCATGAGCCATCCCGTATGATAATTTGTTACTAAAAAATTAAAATCAACTTATGGTGGAAACAATAGGTAAATAAATATTTGAAATTTTTTATAAAAGATAATATCATAAGGAAATTGGTGTATTGAAATTTTTATTCATCTGTAGAATATGTAATAGATTTTCTACAATTAAGAAATAAATAATGAAAATAATTAGGCGAAGCTTCAACTGTTATTCAAAAATAGATAATATCAAAAAGTAATAATAATTATGAAATAATATAAAAGAGTATGATTTTTTTATCTTAAAAATGTGGAAAATTAATATAAAATAGTTGATATATTTCTAATATATCAAATGTGATGAAGTTAATTAGTCAGATTTTGAAGAATAATAAAAATATTTTTGACTTAAGAATTTTCAGTTAATCACTAACTAAATTCATTTATGATGAAAGATATTTGAAAATAAGAAATGAGGAAAAGAACATACTATTTACATGAGTTTCATCAAAATAATTAGTTTCCACAAAATAGTCTACTATATCTTATTACAAGATGAGTTCCATATTGTAATTTGATGTGCTATGTATTTTTAAACCGTTGTGGAAAACGAAGTTCAAATTTTAGGTATTAAAATTTTTGATGAATGAGATTAGAATGATCCTATTGATTAATAAATGAAATATTTTATTTTTTCATATAAGGTGTGTTAATTAAGGGTATTCTTGGAATAACATTTTAGTCGAAAAATCGATACATGAATTTACATGGAACCCAAAAGTATGTATTCAATGAAATTGCTTTTGTGTTTTCAATTTATTTATCTCCTTGATACACCATTTATAAGGGTTTAAAATTATAAAAAAAAAATTAATATTGAAACTCATGCATGTTATATTATAAAAATATCAAGGAGGAAGAAATAAAAATGGTTGTAGGATCCATTGTTGAGAGTTTTTATCAAGAATAAAAGATAATGATTTACTCTTGCAGAAGAAGATGATAAAGAAATGACTGAAACTTGTAGATACGTAGTGAGGAAAATATGATCCTAGGATGAAGTTTTACTCCTAAATTTTGATTAAGGAAATAATGAATAAAAAACTTAGTATAAAAAATGATCTTAGGTTCTATTATAATTGATGAAAGAAGAACTTCAGAGACACTGACCTACTATGTATTTGTTCATTTATTAGTGGTGAGAAATTTTGGAGTGAATGAAAAATAAATACTAATAGGTATTTTGGATTTTGAGTTTCCCTTACTTGTAGAGACTTACTTTTGTGTATTTTTTTAAGAGAAGTTGGTATTCAAAAAATAATCAATGAGTTAAAAGAGATATATCTTACTGGTACAGAAGTATCCTTTTCATACATTGTGATTGAATTTGAATGAAGATATAGAATGAAAACACATATTTTTAAACATTTAGCAAATTTGGACTGGTAAAAATCCTAATACATAAGGACCACACAGTGAGAAGTAGTGAATAAAATGAGAATATATTGAAGAATTCTAGTGTGATTATGTAAAGTAGAAGTCATATGAGGTGTATTCATTTTTTAGGTTTATTAAACACTAAACTTATTTAACTCTATGAAAAATATAATGGGAAATACCTTTATGAGGGTAAATAAATATTTATAGAAAATAGTATTTTTTTACGGTTGGAAATTGTAAATATTTTTATTGACCCATTAGTTATTTTATAATTTGGTTGATCTTTTGAGTTACCAAAATTTTGTGGGTCTAAACTGAAGAACACATAATGGTTAAATTTTAAAGCAACTCCACACATAATGGTCGATCTTCCCTTTGTTTATTTATATTTCTAGAAGAGAAAATATAGGTTATATCAGAAAAGATAACACATGAAGTGTATGTTCAGAGAGCTTTTATAAGATCATCATATGGAAGAATTTTTCCTTACTCTTTTTTCTAATAAAATAACGGGTTTTGGATATACTCAGTGAAATAAGGAAAATAAAGAATCCAAGAAGGTGAGGATGAATTTAAAAGTTAATGAGGAATTGCCAAAAGTTTAGCTGGCTTAGTATTTTAAGATTATTTCTAAATCGATTAAGGTTGATATTACAAGTGATAAATAAATTAAAATCTTGGAAGTAGGAGAGTAAAATTAATCACTAATATATTTTAAATCTAAAATCAAGGGTTACATGAATAAAATCACCATTTAATTTTTCATATAGATTTTTTATTATGTCAAAGGGATAAAATATGATAAGTCACAGATGGGAAAGGAATATGATTATATGAAGGACACATTAACAAATAAAGTAAGTTGTTTTAATACCCTTAAAAGGATAGTGATATATAAAGAATAAAATATTATTTTTTTCAATGAAAGATTCACCAAAGATGTTGTAGAATTTCAAAGATAAAATTGTTAGAATTATGTTTATTAGTAGTTTTTCAAAGTGGTGTTCCATGCATCAGAGTAACAACATAAATTATCCATGGTTTTCAAGTCTTACCATTGGGATGATAAAGAAAAATTTCAATGGACATGAACTACTGTTTCAATGAGACATGGAAAATACACGAGCATAAAACTCATAAAATGAAAAATTAAAGGGAAGAAATATTGGTCTTAGTTATGAATTAACATAATAGCATCAATTAAAATTGTGTTTAGTTGGAAGTATAATTGATGAATCTACATCTTAAAAATGATTATTCTTCTTGGATAATTGAAAATAAATGTGTTACCACACAAGATTTATATAAGAGTCCACTTTAAAAAGGGACTCTAAATGTTGGAGAGAAGATATATAAATCCTATGGTGTAGAATCAAACTCCATCTCACACAAAGAGGTAACCCATTATCTTGTTAATTAATTAATAATGAATCTAGATTTTCCAATAAATAAATGAAAATAGTAAAATTATATACAAACATTTATGTGTAAGAAAATATATACACATACAAATATGTTAAGAAACAAGGTGATAATATTCATGAAATGTTTCACACCCCCCCCCCCAAATAGAAAACAAGGGTTTGGGTTCTAGACCAAGAAAAATAAAAAATGGTAGTATGGACAGATTACACCTACAAGGAAATAATGAAGAATAACTAAAATATTTAGTTTCATATATAGATTTATAAATAGATCAATTTGTTGGTGTCATTATATATGAGTGTGTACAAGGTTAAGAAGGCCTAAATCCTATCTGAGGGAATCTGAAATGATGATGAAACCTACATAAATGAATATAACATAATAAAAAGTGAGAAATATTTCCATGAATAAGATATTTTGTTATTTTGAATTTTTTTATTGAAATATTTAGAGCCACTTTTATAATTAATATTTGTAAAACTCTACAAGGTATCATTTTTATAATAAATAGAATAGAGATCCACTGCATGTTGAGATGTAGGTATTTCAAGATTTTGGTTTTACCTTTGAGCATAAATCAATGAATAAATTTGTTAAAAAATGTATTCATAAGAATCCAATAAGAAAAGTTTAGAATGATATAAAAGAAATGGGAAAAAAATAATCCAACAATGGAATAGGTGGTCACATCATGGGTCATTTCAATATTTCCAGGAATTTCATGACTGAGGTAATTAATCTAAAATATAAAATTAAATCAATCTAATAGTGAGATAGATGAATTATATTTATGGTTGATACTCCTTGTGAAATTTTTTAGTGGCTATCTGGAAATGGTATTTCAATATATGTTAAATAAGTTTTAAGAAGGATCTGAAGGGCGTGACATATAGCTATAGAGTTATTAACTTAAATTCTATGTCAAAATAAAGTAGAATATTATAAGGTTACAGAACCAATAGTATCTTTTTCTAGATAAGTTTTTTTTAAAGAAATAACACCCATAAATGAAGGATAAATGGAATTTACCAAATAATAAATTTATTATATTACCCTAATAGTTTAAGGATATGCTATGAAGGTTGAGAAATCTAAAAGGAAATAATCCTCTTTAGTTTCTAATATTGATAGACTTATTTCAAGTAAATAAAATGATGAGGAATAGAGGAAGACAATGTTTCCTCATGGTGAACATATTTAGTGAGTCAATATATATGAGATTACAAAGAGGTATAGACACTTTAGAGCTTTACATAATGAATCTTCAGGTGTAAGATTGCAATCTCAATCATACTGCTCAATTTATGGATTGTTGTAGGATACAAACTATTTCAAAGTCCAATATATTTGTGTTCCAATGACTGTAACTAAGGTTAAATATATATGGATAATATCCTTTTAGGTGGGTAATTCAATGGTGGTGATGATTTTAGATATTTATACATTTATATTGATTTATTAATTGTATAAATCCCCTTTATTGTTTTAAATATGGGGTATTCTTTTTTACACTCCTCTAAATTTTTTGATGTATTTATATTTTCTTATCAAGGGGAGGGATAATAAAAAAAATTGATAGGAAATTATGTAAAAATGAAAATTTTATGTTTGTATTCAAGTGAGTGGATGTATTTGAATTTTTTTATAATTATTTTTTACTAGCCCCCTGTTTTTAATGATAGCAGTTGTACCACATTGGGATTGGTTAATGGAAAACATTATTGACTAAAATGACCACTCTTTATTTTGTACGATTGGTTAGACCATGTAAACATATAGTTGGTTGGTAGAGGAAATTTTATTAATAGGACTCGAGTGCCACCCTTCTCTCATGGTTTTAGTAGAGAGTATTGAAAATCAATGAACAATGTATAGAAGAAATTTTTTCTAATTTTATAGTTGTTAGTTTCGTTCCCTTAGAAGTGTGTATCATTGATGTGTAGAAGAAAAATACTATTCATATCCATGTGAAGAATAACTCAGTCCCATTTTATTTATTTTCATTAAGGGGTATAAGAAAAATGTAACATATAGTGAAATATTTACTTGTATTAATGTATTTTAAAGTTTTAGTTATTGAAAAAAAATCCAATTGGGGTTATTAATGTAAACATTGGATTTTGTTTTTATTTTATCAATGATATTGTAAATATATGATCAAGGATAAATGATAGATGGATTTGATTATACACCCATATGAAAATTAAAGGTGAAAGTAATGCATGTTGGGTATTTCAATTATATTTTGTACTACTTTAATACCAAACATGGTATAATTAATTAGAAGACTAAAATTCAGATAGTTGTTGAACTAAACATCATGTAAATGAATAGTTCTATATCATTGAGAAGAAATATCTATTATAATCATGTTCAAATTAGAACAGCTAAAAGAAGTTGATTGTTGAATCTAGAATCCAAAAATATTAAAAAATTATTTCTAATAAAGAAGTCAGATTCAATGTAATGGATAATAAATATATATTTTTATAGTTTCCAATAATGGAGTATCATGTGTTTTTATTTTTTTAATAAGTTTAAAATAATATTTTTCATGAATGATGGGTATTTAAATGGATCAGGATAGATTTAATATAATGACTCCGGTTTTTCTTTGGTTTAGTCCTTTGAATATATATATATATATATAGCATTCTCTATCAAGTTGGTGATGTTTTTATGGGTTATTAGGACCCTGAAATATAAATATAAAAAACATGAATAAATATTAATGAATTCACACTCATATTTTCAGTAAAAACTGTTTTCCCATTGATAGGGACATCAAATTGGAAATTTGACACAACAATTGATTCCAGAATATTGGCTTTACTATAGGTGTGACATAATGTTGGTTAAAATTAGATATTGTTCAAAATTGGACATTCATATGACAGTGACCATTGGTGTGTGAATTAAGTAAATAAAATAAATAAAATAATTTTATTTATTCATATTGATGAAAACTATAATTTTATCAGTATATTTCTCATTATTGAAAATCCATAGGGTTTCCAACATTACTATCAGTGGTTGGAGAGGAGGAGGACATCCCTCGTGTGAATTGACAAAGATGAATCATAGATCATCAATAAGAAAACAATGAATATTTGCAGGAATAAGGATGAACAAAGCAGACTATTTAACGAAATCACAATAAGATGAATTTTTAACCATTAATTGATCCAAAATTGATGCATGGAATGTTATTTCATGAATTTACACCCTTGATTTAATTTTTATGTAAGGATATTCTTATAGGCTCATTTTATAGGGATTTCCATTCATTTGTTCACCTAGTTTCTAGTTGTGTTCTTGAATTGTTTGGTTGCGATATTTTATGTAAATTGGTCCAATCTTGTTTTAAAACTTGATTTCCAAAAATAATAAACATTTTCTAGGATCACATTGTCTAATGATGATATGACCTTTTTATTATGCCTTTCCGACATATTTTCTTCTAATTCATTATGATTGGTCTACAAGTTCAATGATTCATCAATTCTCTAATAGATTTTAGAATGATCAAACACCCAGTTTTTTGGTGGATATTTTAACATGTGGGAGATCACATTTTTGTGGATAGATCATGCATTGTTGCGGTATTCTAGTTTTGGATTTGATGATTGGCACCCTGAGGAGTGGGAGATGACACAACAGCTTCTGCACAACCCAATAGAAATTTTATTTCCATCCATCAGAGGTGGGGAATCTTCGATTTGAGGCTATTCTACCCCTTTTGGTTGATTTTAGCCAGTAAAATGGTGGTTAAGCTGATATAAGGGGTGGATATGGTATCTATGTGAAGAGAATTTAGTTTATAAAAAAATTAGTCATGCATATTTGGTACTGAAAATAACACACTTTATGCAGTCCTCCATCTACGATGTTTAATATTTCTGGTGGAGTTAAATATCACAGGTTGTTTATAACCTATACACACTTTGTATCCTGGTACTTGAAATAGGGAATTTACCCCTGCAGTACACATGCAGAAATATATCTAGGTACATAGGAATGGCCAAAGTACATGGGAACGACCACATACTTAGTCACAACTAGAGTACTCATACACAACTAGTGTATTGTGGCATAACCATAGTAAACTATCATGGGATGATGTGAAAACCCATGATATTGAATACATAATAATACCAAAGGAATCCTAGACACACCATGTATACCATATAAACACCAGGTACTTTTTCACAGGGAGTTATACATTGTGTTCCTCCTTCATCAAGATTCAGATTTTGGCTTGTGATTAGCCTATAAGAAGTAGTATTCCACATAGGATGTGAGGGTGGAAGGTTTTAGGAATCAGAAATATGAAACATGGTGTTAGGAGTGGGACACTTATTTTAGTGATGCATGAAAAATAGAAGTGATCAGGTTTGACAGCCAGAGAGGTTCCATGGTCGGTACCCCCTATTGCACCAGGGTGTAGGTCCCACATATTATTTACATAGGTAGTTTTAATACCCTCATGCTACACATGGAAGGGGTCCTATATGGCATGTTACACCCATCATCAATATCTTGTTGGAGTGAGTCCTCTACTAGTCAATGTTTTCCCCTCTACTTTGGACCATATTGGAGAGGTGTGGTCCCTCCACAGTGACTATAGTGAGGTGGTGTATGGTTATGGCCATTAGAAACCGGATTTTTTTGGAATGTAGGATGAATAAAAAATTTTATTTGGGATGTGGTGATATATATCCTCTCTCTCTCTCTCTCTCTGGATTCTATATGAGAAAATATATGGGCTTCCTTTTTCATCCTTTGGCTTTATGGGTGAATATAAATACTATTTCTTCTTTATATTCACCTCTTATTTGTTTTGGGGGTGTCATATTTGGTATGTATAAATTCAACCATAAATTTTCTCTTCCCATAGGTGTTGTGCCCTATAATGAAGTCAGGAAGGTTTATGGTGACATTAGAGAAGCATAGTATTACATGGCGGTCCTGAATGTGTCCAGTGATCAAACTTGGAGATTGTGAGCCACACTCTCTACAGTCATTCACCTTTTTACAAGTTTTTATTAGTTTCAGACAGATTTTTTGGTTGGGTTTATATTTTACCTCTTTAATTTTTAAACTGTGATGCTATATATTGATGGTTTCATAAATGTTGTTGTATTCTAGTCTTACAATCCAAATGTTCTTTTTTTATATATCCTAACTATTACATGGAAATGGTTGTGTTTAGGTGTATATGTACCACGTACAAGACCTATAACATTATCATTTAATACTCAATAGTTTTCAATATCCCCTAGCCTATTGGATGATGTCATGGGCTTCCTCATATGGCTTACTATAAGCCAATCGGGTTTGAGTGGTTCATGTCATGATACACTGGTTTTGGAGGAAGTATTTCCCTTGGATGGGTGTTTTGTGTCGGTAATTTTGGTGTGTATTGGTTGGGGAACATTGAGAAACATTGTCGGAGTGTCTCTAGATTGACCATTAAGCATTGCAACCAAGTGTTGGTGCGAAAAATGATGTATCCATGCACCCTGACTCTAAAAATCTTCTTATGAAATAGAATTTCGGAGATATTGGTTATATGGAAGCAATGGTAAATCCGTTATATATGATTGGATATTCTTAATTTCATTCCCTTTCTGAGTCATCTCCCCATATAAGTTCATCTAACCAAAATGCATCTTGATAACATTTAGCATGACTCTGTGACGAAAACTAGCTGGGACAAAAATATCAGATCATGAAGATGATAATTTGATAAATGATGCCTTATTTTAGTACCAACTCATAATGCTTTGCGGGTAAGCATCCATAGAGTAGTTATACCCCATATTGAGTCATATGAAGATCGAACCCTAGTGGTGAGGGTGGATGATCGACTACATATTGGGAAACTTGTACTTCTATCACCCTAGGATGACGATGATCATAGGATTTTCACATTACTTGAGTTCCAGTGAAAGAGAATGTATAGGATTTAAGGAAAATCATACCCTCATAAAATATATTATCATCTCAAGTCAGTGGTCTAAGTCTTCGGGATTGTTGGGACCCCAATAAATCTAATGGTTGTTCTTGAAACCATCCATTTCATTGTGAAATAGGGTAATGGTGAATAATGATTACCCAATCTCGTGATAAGGAATTGGTGACATGGTTATAATTCAATCATCTATTATTAACTAAGTATAACCCTTCAATCATGTTCTCTATATAAATTCAGAATATTTTCAAGGTGTATCATGGTGATATGATAATTACATAGTATTCCCCAAGGATCTAAGATATCATATGCTCCTCCATCAATATGGTCCAGTATGCATACCTTTAGGAACTAAATTTAAAAGGAGGCGGAACTTTGAGAGAGATTCATGATATCTTTTTCTTCTTATTCATTACCAATTAGGCTTGATTTATATATAGGGTTCTAGTTATAGAGATATTTCTAGAAGAGGTATACTATGAAGGAGGTTCCAGTAGTGGACATCATGGGGTTACATTTTCAGCAGATGCTTATAGCCGTCATTGTTTAGGGTTTTGGTGTAAAAGACCAACCCTTTCCTAGTATAATATGTTTGTATATGTAGCTTATGGTTTTCATATAGGATCAGCTAATCTAACAGAGGGATGATTCAATGATTCTACTAGGAGAGGTCATATGGCTCGTGATTTCATGATCAAATGTGCATATGAAGGAAGACAGGTAGTTGTTGAAGCCCCATGGTAGAGGCATCCCAGTGATCATGGATTTACCATGGGATATCTGGGTGGTCCCTATGGAGGGGGTGTTGGTAGAGGAGTAGGTGGATCTCTAGGAGAGGATATGCTAGAAGGGGACAATGCTTCAAGAAACTTTCTGCACTACAATAAGGTTTTATATTCCATACTCAAAGGGATGGTTTTCAATGGTGTGGGAAGCATCAGTGTATGCAGGGATCTGATCATCATAATCATGGAATGAATTGAGGTGTGATATTTGTCTTTAATACTATTTATCATGTACTTATATACATTGGTGAAATCCACTCATTCATATCCACATCCATTCTACTATATCTAGAGATTCCAGTTTAGTCATTATCCATTCTATTATGGTTAAAGGTTCCTATAGTGATCAATTATTATATATCACACAAATGGTGGTATTAAGATTTATATCTTATTAGAGGGAGTTTCTTGTGGGACCACTTAGTCATTATGATGAATCCTTATGATGTCATTTTGGGCACAAACCCTTTGTCTGGGGTGGGTTCCCAGATAGTATATCCTTGTAGGATATTTAAATTTCCTTGTAAAGACAGTAAATGATTCTACATCATGGGTCAGAGAGATACTATTGTTGAACATGCAGAGATTTCATTGTGTAAAATGAAAATCATTACCCATCAGTTGGTTCGTTTGGCCCTATGTGTAGTGGTACCCTTATACATATGAAATTCCTTAGTAGTTGAGGATTATATTTACATATATAACTATGATTTCCAAAGACTTACTTTTAGTTATGATATTTAATTCTACATAAACATCCCCCCCAATACCTCCAAAACAACTCTTTCAGTATTTCAGATGGCCCCTACTGATCATTGGCTGATTAGGGTGCAGTTGGAAGACCTTTGAGAAAAGGGTTTTATCGGACCTAGTGTGTCCCCATGGCAAGATATAGTTTTATAAAAAAATAGTTAATTGGATTCGGAGGACTTGGTAGGATTATAATCACCTAAATATGGTTACAATCAAGAACAAGTACACCTTTACAAGGGTGGATGACCTTTTTGAACAGTCGAATGATTTGAGTTTGTTCCCAAAGAATGATCTTAGTTATAACAACCATCAGTTAAGCATTCAGGATTATGATATTCTAAATATGGATTTGTGATGTCCCTATTGATATTATGAGTTTATAGTCATTCCTTTTAATGAGACTAGCTACCTCGCAGTGTTCATGGATCATTTGAATGAGATCTTCCATCCATATGTAAATTAATTCATAGTTTTATTTACTAAGTAAATTAACATATACTCTATTCCAGAGTTTCATTGTGTAGTACATTTTATATTTTTCTAAGAATTACTTAATAATAACAATGAATATGATAATTTATACAAGTATATATTTTTGATCAATGAGGTTCACTTATTAGGGTATCATATATCTGATAATGGTTTATTTTAGGATTTTTAAAAAAATGATACAACAATTTATTGGAAACCATCCAAGATAATTTCATATGTGTGATGTTTTCTCGGTTTAATGGGGTACCAGAGGAGCTTCATATTTTGGAGGAAATAATCCCCATTACCTATTTTTATAGGAAAATGGTAGGCCTTTACCAATATTGAGTAGTGTTAGAGATCCTTAGAAGAGATCATGCATAGGTTGACTGGTGCTGCTGTTTTGAGATTACTGGAGGAGGGAATCAAGTTTGTGTTGTTTTATTATTCTTCTAGAGTAGTGCATCAATGTGTTTTGATGTAGAGGTATCTATTCATCAATTATGGTTTAAGATAGTTGATTCCCCTTTAGTATAATTTTTGACCCATGACATTGATTTGGAAGCGACAATCTTCGCTCAAAATATGTGGAGGCATTTTTTTATGGGTGAGAATTTCATTGTTTTTTCATACTACTATAGTGTTAGGTATATCCTCACCAAAGGGGATCTTAACCTAAGGTTGAGGCATTGGTTAGAGTTTCTACATGACTATAGCATTGAGATAGTATGTACTCTATGGAAAAGTAATATTTTAGGAGATTATCTAAGAAGGATATCCCATTCATTCTTGGTGAAGGAGGTATCTTAGAATTTTAAATCATTGTAGATAACGCTGGTGGGGGAGAGTTGTTAATTTTATATTCTGTTTATGGTGGTGATTCCACCACTTATTCAATATGTGAGAGAGGCCTTGTTGGAAGGAATCAACATTTAGGTTCTACATGACTAGATATCATTAAGAAATGCATTAATGTATTTTTTTTAAAGGAGGGGAGAACATTATCCTTTTCTTGGAATAGATGATTGTTTAGTTATATTTCAGGGGTAGGTATTGAAGAAGTTTAATAATTCCCCTGGGGATTTACATCATAATGTGGGGAAGATGTGTAACATCTCGGATCTGGGTGCCACTCAACAGGTTCCCCAAACCCGGTTGGTTACATGACCTCAAGCGCATTTCTCCAAACACCTGAGGCTTCCGACTAGAAGCGAGGGACTAGGTCTGATAGTGGGGAAACTATGATGTCATTTGGCAAAGTGCAGCATAGTGGAAATAGATATACACATACCAAAGTGGAAGCATAAAACAATACCAATGCTAAAATAGACACAGTACTAAAGTAAAGAAAAGACCAACAATCATATAAATACAATTATGCAATATGTCCCTAAGTCTAAGAAATCAGCCGAAATAGGATACACTGCAATCTGAAACAATACAGTATAAGGGAAAAATACAGTGAATCAAAACAAATTAGTGGAGTAGGAACTCAACAGCATCGCAAGCCTATGCTCGGTCCGATGCTCTCCCACTCCTCTGCAACAGTCAAGTACCTGTATAGGGACTCTTGCCTTTATCAAAACTTGTAGAAATATATTCTATTTGGGCCAAAGACATAACCCAAACAAGGTGTGAGAGATAAATCCCAATAAGCAACCACCAAAGGCCCATTCCCAACTGTCAATAAAAATTTGCAACAACAGTGTGCAGTAATAAAATGCAGGAAATAAGGAAATACTCATAAGTAACTATCTCAACCAGTTACATTGCCATTTTATTAACTATTTATCAATCCAAAGGTTTTCTTTAGCTTGGTAGGTACAAAATAATAAATCATCACAGTGAATATACAAATTAAACTTTGTACACAGACATGAAAATCCTTACCCTCATGTAATCACAATCAAAACCCGCAGGAGACTGCCCACATGAATAAAGAATATTTCTCTCAGGCACGGGGTATTGCCCATAGGCACGGAAGGCACTGCCTACAAGAATAATAAATGTTACCCTTAGGCTAACGAGCACTGCCCATAGGCTAAACACACCACCACCCTCAGGATAGGTAAGAAATCGGGCCGATCCCAACGCATAGCAAGGAATAAGTATAAGTTCCTCTCAAGAAAACTTAAAACATGTTATAGATATGGCATACCCTCGAGTATCATGGCCAAACAGATAAATAGGGGAACGCCCCCATGGGGTAGCCCTGGATCCAAGCAATGATCCCAGACAATAGTTTATAATTATCATTAGATTATCTATGAAATTCTATATATCTAATTAGTGAATGTCTCATCCATAAGACACCCCAAACATTGCATGTAGCACAATGGTACATAAATTCTACTCGACAGTTGTAATAAAACACAAGACCACCTGCCTTGATCTCCTCTGATCAATATACGTGCAGGACTCCTTCTCAAACATATGAGAAAAAAGTAGATCTTGGATAAAATAAAATCCTTTCAAACCCAAATAACTTCCCCTCAGGAATGAATTGTAAGGAAGAATTCAAGAAGAGTGAAGAACTCGCCCGCACAGTTCAATCGTGACCATCAGCGAAGGAATCTGAGTTCCATTGTGAAGTCGAGAGCTCCTCCAAGCTCCGACCTTCTCTCCTGGTGCTCCTCTGATGTTCTAAGCTTCCTCTATCAAATAGGAGGCTAATGCTCATTTTAAGAGAAAAAGAAAACTACACGGTGTGTACTCTCAAGTACACGACGTGAACTTTTCATTTTTTTAATTGTTCGTCTGGCAGCTACTTTCCACAACCACTCTATTCATCTGTCGACATGAGTACACATCGTGTATTTCTGACTACAAAGTGTGTATTATCGCTCTACTGGCGGCTACTTATACCACCTTACTATTCACCTGTGGACTAATTACATGGCGTATATATTCTAAGTACACAGTGTGTAGTGAGTTTTTACACCCTTCATTTCCGTCAGGCCTACATGCCCTATATACTCATCCCACACGGCCAAAGTACACAGCGTGTGGAAAATTACATGTCATGTACCCAAAAAATTTGGGATTTTCCCCCATTTTCCATATTTTCTCAAAACACCTAAGGAAAAAGGAAAAGAAGAAACTCATACCTCAAGAATACGAACCGGGTTCATACAAACATTCCCTCTTAAAGTAATTTGTCCCAAAATTTCCCTTACAAGGGTGGTTAAGATAAAGTTTAGAACAACTCTGGCCACTGAGCACGTACGTCGGTCTCTCGCTCCCAAGTTATGTCCTGCACTTGGCCATGCTGCCATAACACCCATACGATAGGAACTAAGTGGCCTCGGAAAACCTTCATGCTTTTATCTACAACACGAATCAGATGCTCCTCAAAGGATGCATCGGCCTGAAGCTGAACCTCCTCAGGATGAAAAACGTGAGATGGGTCTCAGTGATAACAGTGCAGGTGAGATACATGGAAGACGTCGTGCATGGCTCGGTACCTCTGGGGAAACTGAAACCAATAGACAAAATGCCCGACTCTCTCCAGAATATCAAATGACCCCACATACCTTAGTGAAAGTTTACCTTGTCTCCTGGTCTACCTGTATCCTAAACTCGGTGAAACACGTAAGAAAATCTGATCCCCAACCACGAACTCCAAGGGTCATTTGCGGAAATCAGTGTATGATTTCTGACAAGACTGTGCATCAGCCATCCGCTTCTGTATCAACTGGACCTACTATAAAGTCTCCTGCATGAGTCGTGGTCCCAGTAAAGCTGCCTCACCTACCTCTAATCAACACAACGGTGATCAACATGTTCTTCCATACAAAGACTCATAAGGTTCCATCTCAATAGTTTCCTGAAAACTGTTTTTATAGGAAAACTTGACCAAGGGTATGTGCCTCTCCCAAGATCTCAAAACGTCCAAGACGCATGCACGCGGCATGTCCCCAAGAACCTGTATCGTACTCTCTAACTGTCCATCAGTCTGAGGGTGGTAAGTTGTCCTCAGAAGCACCTGTGTTCCCAGTGACTTCTGAAAAATCTTCCAGAAACGAGACGTAAAACGGGCATCCCTATCTAAAATGATTGAAAGAGGGACCCCATAAAGGCGTAATACCTCTCAGATACAAAACTTTTTGAGCTCGTCAACACCAAAGGTCTCCTTGATCGGTGAAAAGTTAGCTACCTTCATACGTCATTCCACAACAAGCAATATGAAATCACTTCCTCAAGGTGACCTTGAAAACTCAGTCACGAAGTCCATCGCGACATCATCCTATTTCCACTCCAGAATGAGTAACTACACCAGCAGTTTGGCTGGCCTCTGATGCTCCACCTTTACCTACTGACCGGTGGAACATCTCGCAATGAAACCAGGTACCTATCTTTTCATACCCGGTAACCAATACTGATGTCTCAAGTCATGGTACATTTTGGTAACTCCGAGATGCACTTCCCAAGATGAAGCATGAAACTCCCGCATCAGCTCATCGTGTATATACCCTGGAATCCACACTCATCCATGGACACGCAGTACCTCATCATCGCCTATCATCCAACCAGGAGGAGGGTCCTCACTTTCCACCAACTCCTGTAGAACTAGGAATTCCGAATCTGATAGTTGTCTCATCCTCACTCTATCTAGGAGGGTAGAAGTCACATATAAGGAAGAAATATAGGCTCACCCCAAACTATTGTGCACCTCCAAATGCATCTTAGAGAAAAAAGCCATGAGCTGCCACTCACCACTGGCCTCCTGCACTGCCCACAAAAGAGTCCTCATACTCAGTGCGTCAGCAACTGTGTTACCCATACTAGGTGTATAGGCAATCTCACAGTTGAGGGACTGAAGGTATTCAACCCACATTCGCTGTCTCAAATTCAAGTCACACTGGGAAAAGATATATTTAAGAATTTTGTGGTTCGTAAACACCACAAAATGTTCTCCCAATAGATTATGTCTTCAACAATGTAATGTGTGAACAACTGCATCCAACTCGAGATCATACGTCGGGTAATTCCTATCATGTGGCCTTAACTACTAAGACTTGTATAAAACTACTCGATCGCCATGCATCAACACTGAACCCGACCCAATACCTGATGCATCACAGTAAACAGTATAGATCTTCCTCTAATCTGGAAGTATCAGGACTGGTGTTGATGTCAACCTTACCTTTAACTCCTAAAAGGCCATCTCGCAAGCTTCTGAACAAACGAACTTCACACCCTTCTTAGTAAAACCCATCAACAACACTGCAAAGTGGGATAATTATGGTATAAATCTCCTATAGTAACTAGCCATCCCTAAGAAACTCCTTATTTCAAACACGTTCATAGGTTGATCCCAAGAAACTACTGATCTCACTTTCTCCGGGACTACTGAAACTCCTGACTCTGAGATGATATGACCAAGGAAGTGTATCTGGTCCATCCAAAAGTGGTACTTTGAGAGCTTATCATACAACTGATTCTATCTCAATTTAATCAAAATGATCTCATGATGGGTAGCAAGGTCATGTCGAGTGAGAGAGTACACCAAGATATCATCCACGAAGACAACCAAAAAATAATACAGTTAAGGGTGGAACACATGATTCATCAGAGCCATGAAAAATGCTAGTGCATTTGTGAGTCAGAACGGCATGACCAAGAACTCGTATAGACAATATCTACACAGAAAAGATGTAAGCGGTAGGTATGATGGTCTAACGCATAATTGATGATATATGAATCTCAATTAAATCTTCGATAACACAGAAGCTCCTCGAAGTTGATCAAAAAGATCATCAATCCTTGAAAGGGGATATCAGTTCTTGACCGTCAACTAGTTCAGCTTCTGATAATCCACACAAAATCTATGCATACCATCTGCCTTCTTCGAAAGCAGGACATGTGAACCCTAAGGAGAAGTACTAGGTCGGATGAAACCCTTTGCATGCATCTCCTCCAACTACCTCTTGAGCTCTTGCAGTTATAGTGTAGCCATCCTATAAGGAGGAATGGATATCAGTGTCACTCCTTGCAAAAGCTCAATAGAGAAATCCACCTTTAGCTCTAGAGGTAGTTCTTAAAAGTCATCCAGGAAGACATCCCTAAATAGATCAACTAGTGGAGGGAAATCCATCTGATATGTTCCTTGTTCATCCAAATATAATCTCTCATTCTATGTTGTCACACAACCTCGCCCACGATGATCAGGTCCAGCTCGGCTCGCCTGGACATCCCATTCACCCTTGTATAGAAACTCTCCGCCCTCTCGTGATGTGAAACTCACCCTGTAAGGCCCGTTGTCGTGCACCAGTTCCCGTTCGAGTCTAGCTCAAAGCGGTGTTTTCGGGTTTTACCCCTAGGTACATCTGTGCCAGAGCCGCATCTACCTGCTCGTATCCAGACAAGGATGTATTGCTCGGAAAACTCACAAAATATCTACAATACCAAAATTCTAGGAAGTTCTTCTATACTAATCCTCAAGGCCCATCTTAGGTCTATGTGCTCTATTCAGAGTTTACCTAAATCTAGTTTCCAAGGTTTGTACTAAACTTCCTCTGATACCAACTGTAACGCCCCGACCCTAGTAACCCAGAGTCGGTGCATTATTTTAATACATTGGCATGATTACAAGGAATCATGTCTCGAAAGACTGATTAGTTTAGTAGTCTTGGAAAATAGATTACAAACATGAATGTTACATTACACTTCATAACATACAAAACAACATAAATAATCCTTTATGAATGCCATTATTCCCTTGTCTTAACCCTTCTTATCAATCACAATATACTTCTTGGAATCCTGGGAAAAATAAAACATTGAAAGGGGTGAGCTCAAACGCTCCGTAAGGGTAAGAAATACAGCGGAAACATTTATAAATAAGCATAAACATTTAAGGCAATGTATAACTAAAAAAAGCCTTTTAAACTTGAACTTCAATATAGTATGGCAAAAATAAAATGAAATAATGCCATTTACTTATTCCCATGGATATTCTACTAATCGAATAATCACATGCAAAATCAATAACCACTTTCATAATGATCAAATGCATAATTCCAGACTATCATAACTATATAGCCAAGGCCTCGTGCCAAGACTACAAATAAGATTTTGCCAAGGCCTTGTGCCAAGACACTAGTTTGTCTCATGAGACCTACCGATGCATCGAGGAGCTATATCGGGCTCCACCCATCACATATTAAGTCCAATGCATTCCCATATGAAAAGTATTAAACATAACATAAACATTCGTATTAAAACTTGCATACGAAATGTCAATACTTTCACCATAAACTATGAATGGTATAAAAATAGCACATCCACAGTCAAACATATCACAAAACCTTCAATACAATATAGAAGTTTTGTATCACAATAAATCAACTTCATATAATCATAAAATCCATCAAAGGATGTTGAAATAGATGAAATCAAAACTATTTGAGAGAAATATCTCCTTTTTTTTAAATCATTTAAAAGTCACACATTTATAAAGGATATAATTAAAAGAGATTTTTGAATCAAAGTGTCCCATACCACTTTGAAACATTTGAAAGGAATTAACATTTTAAAAACATTCATGTCCATATAAATAAATCCTTAAAAACCATTTTGAATACATGGACATTTATTAAAAAGATTTAGAAAGATAAATCTTTAAAACATTTAAAATTCTGATTTTGATAGAGTACCTTTCCGAAATTCTTAAAATATACATTTTGAAATCATTTAAAAGTCACATAATTATAAAATAAAACATTTTCTTTGAAAATATTCTTATAATCTTGTAAGGGAAGCTTTGACGATTTTATATCGGTGGTAAATAGCCGCACCCGCCGTATAAGTTAAAAAAACATTCTTACCTTAATTCTGTTGAAAAGGTTAAAAAGCACCTTGTTTGGAAAACGACAGAAAGATTCCTTTATAAACCCATAAGGGTATAAATTACTTTAACTCATATTATTTTTAAATAGTAAAAAAGTTTTGAAATACATTTCGAAGAAACATGGATGGGGATGATAAAGAAGTCCTAGTAGATAATTACGTATAAACAACCTTGGATAATGAAGAGATTGCGAAATAACCCTTACCAATTTGGTAACTTATGAAACATACAACCCCTGAAATAGGTATCCTACAATGAATATGTAAATACCCATAAATTAAAGTGTATTACACAAAGAATATAATTATGGGCAGTACATACACCACACAAAAGATAATTGTGTCAATATGGCATGAATCTCACGGGAATAAGGAGTGAGATGAAAACCCCTTACCTTGTACTTTTCCTTGGTTTGGATAGGTTAACCTCCTGTATAATGGTGAAATAATTGTTATTAAAGTATATAAGAATCATATACATTAATATGATATCATATATGATCTTTTAACATTGATTTGTTAATAATATCTTAGTAGTATCGTTGTTTCAGGTGTTAACTTACTCGTTTTCTTTTATATGTTTAGTTATGTAAGCCATGATTGTAATGGATAGGTTGTATATTATTCATATCCAGAATTATATCAAGTCCTTAGATACTATTATTAATCATAAAATGGGAATTATACTTGAATGGATACGATGGAGAATGAATCTCATCGCGTTCGTGGAGACGGTAGTCCGTACGTATGCACGAGCGACAATATCATTATTTTGATATTAAAATAATATATAAATGGTTGTTATATAATATATAAAGAATCATTAACATGTTATATTTATTATTTAAATGAGTTACATATCATTATTATACCCATCCAAATAATAATATCTTGAATAACAATTACACCACGACGTGGAGACGGTAAGCCGTACATACGCACGTATGGTGACGTTTTATTCAAAGGGTGGATAGAATACTGAATATGGTTGTACCATATTTATAATAACATCACAGTATATATATGATACTGGATTTATTATTTTAGAATGGTAACAACAAAGGAAGATGAAGTGGAAGAAGAAAGGAACTTGGAAAAGTGTGGTGAAATCATTACCTCTTCTTCGAGTTCTTCTATTTGATTTGATCAAAAGGGCTTCTCAAGTTGGCTTTCTGATCAAGCTAATGCGTCTAGGTTGTAGTCAGGGATGTTGGGAGAGTATTTGGGAAGAGTTTTTTGGAACCAAAATGCCTTGAAGGTGTTAAGAAATGAGTAGGAGGAGTTCCCTTTTATAAGAGGGGTGAGGGGTACCTTTGGAAAAGCTAGAAATATTAATTTATAATAAATTCATATTCTATTTCTAATGGCTCAAAAGTTGATTATTCAAAGTTCAAGGTGGGAATAGGTAGAAAAACATTCAACCAATAGAATTTAGACAGGTTTGGGTTACTATATTAACCTTATCCTTTAGTTTTAACTCTTAGTTAATTTGTTTGACATTTACCATGTCACTTTGTATTTTTATATTATATAGTTAATAAACTTACTATATACATCCAAGAGACCCCCAAGTGGTCCATTAATGATACACATATCATGATATAAGTCTCTTGGCAGAACCTTAGATTTTTAGGAATTTAATATCAATTAATAATATAATATTTGTTTTAAAAACTCTTTTATGTCAATTTTGACACTATTCAATAATTGATTTTTGTGAAACTCATAACAGAATTATTACTTCACAAAAAGTCAATTAAATCAATCCTAAAAAGTCATACTAGCCTAGAAAATTATTTTAATTCATTAAAAGTCTCAAATTATATTTATTTGGGAATTTACAATATCAATTATTTTAATTTGTCTCACTTATGGTAATTACTGCATCATCATTGTGTCATAAATAAATTAAATTATTTAAAGTCTAAAAATTGTAAATAAAATATCATTATGTAGGAAATCTTATTATCTTTCTAATGAATATTTACAATCGAATTTATCTTATGTATAACCCTATATTAAAAATGTTTTAGTAAATAAACCTTGATTTTATCTTTTTTACCTCTTCTTTGAATTAAATAATAATAAATGTCCTAATCTAATCCAAGTGGACCTAAATGATAATATTTTATTCCTAAGGTTGTTTTTGGTCGAGATAAACTTTTCCAATATAATTAGGACATGTGTTAGGGTAATATTAAGATCATTTTTTACCCTTAATTACCCTATTTACTTTTAACCGTGGTAAATAAAAGTAAAAAGTTACTATTCACCAAAAATTATTTTCATCTCATTGAACCACATTTTACTTCTTGATATTAACCGTGTCTCTCGGATTTTCGAAATTCCAATCACAGAAGCGGTAAAATTAAGTTTTATGAAGAATTCAGTTTTTTAACTACCACTTAGTAGTTTCACTATTCATCAAAAATTGATGTTTTTCAGAACAATGCCAAAATTTCACCCTAAGCTATAATTGATATTCCGAATTCAAAAATGATGTCTATTTTACAAAATTCCAAAAATATAAGTTCCATTAATTAATTTTATAATTAATTCCCGCTGTCACAACAAATAGTGTGTTTTTAAGAAACAATATATATCAAAAGATTGACAATTGTTTAGGTCCAATATCAAAGTGAAATTAATTATAATGAACACCATTGGATAAAATGGTAAAAATATATTCTAATTATACTTTAAAACCACTCTAATTCATAATTTATCACTATTAATTATTTTTATTAAAAATGTTGTTTTTAATTAAAATTTAGTAATTTTCACTATTCATCAAAATATGAAACTTATCCGAAAACTACCAAAATTTCACCTTAGGATAAATTCGATACTCCAAATCCAAAAATGAAGTCCATTTTGAAGTATAAAAAATATATAATTTCAAAAAGTAGGTATTACTATTCATAACAGCTAGTTTGATTGGTTGTGGTGTGTGTTAGAACTCGAAGTTGCGTACAACACACGCTACTGTATCATTCAAAGGAAAGCGTACCGTGGAAGCTAGGGATGTTTCATTTTAAATTTTTGATGTCCCCATTTAGTCAAAAAGTTTAAACTATTGTATTTAAAAGGGGTTCACAATTAAAAGTTGGTAAAAGTGCAATACTGAAAATGAATTTGTTCTTACATTATTTCTAAGAAACTCATAATATGGATTCTAAAATTATAAGGATTATATAAAGTTTAAAATTTAGTTAACACTATTCATAACCTCTTTTAAACGGCTTGTTTGGTATGTCATGGTGCGCTTGAACTCGGTGTTGCGTGTAGTGCAAGTTATTGAATTATTTTGAAGAAATAACACACTATGAAATCTTGGGGTGTTACATTCTCCCCTCCTTGAATAAATTGTGTCCTCGCAATTTGAAATTTTTCTTTGAAAATAAAAGGTTGAAAATAAAAAATATCTTTGTGAAAAAACCCACATCGGAAATTGGGTTACTAAAATTTATCCTTAAAATGAGGAAAAGAGAAATGAAAGGGTCACCACTAAATTATGATCTCGATTAGGAGAACATTGGTGGAAATTAGAGACATATAATTGGAGGAAAAACGTAAATATTTATAGGTAGTGATTGGGGTCATCAATCACAAACATGTTTAAAATTGAGGTCCTTAAATTCATCAATCTAGGATGATTTAAAATACCATCGATTCAACAAAACATAAGGTATTAGGATAACACATTTTTGACGTTTCAAAATATCTTAGTTGAAATCCCACATCGAAAAATGAATTAATGAGGCCTCTATTTAAAATAATGAGTGGAAAGTATGAAGATTACCGAAAATAACCCATACTAGGGTTCCATATAGGAAAATATGGATATGGAAGGGAAATATAACCATCAATTATCTGATGGAGAGTGGTAGAGAACATGGATATGAAAAGGCCAACAATCCCAAAGCCATAAATTAGTGATGATTTAAGGCACCATCTAGGACAACATTTTTGTTCTAAGTTATTTTTCTTAATGTTGAGGAATTTATTTATGAGATTGGCTAAGATCGTAAGGAGATTTACTTACTTTATAATTAGAGATTTATCCATTAATAAATTTCTACCACAAACTCATCTTTCACTCTAAAAGATAATAGAACGTAAAAAATCTACTTATACTATTCATACAGGGTTCCAAAATAAATGAATTTATAATTCATCTACCAGATCTTTTAAAAAAAACTACATTATTTAATCCAGGACATCTTGTGGGCCTGTGGTAGGTGATACACCCTTGTCGCCCTTCGGTTGCGGGTTCAAGTCTCGTGGCCTTGCCGGACGTGACAGGTTGCCGCCCGACCTCCGGGTTGTCATTTTATGGCAATCCAAAATAATCCAAACTAGAACTATCCAAAATACATCTGTCCAAACTCACAGTCCCAAAATTTATAAGGAAGGTAAACATAATGTAGATCCTTTTTACCCCGTAATATCATATGAATACCTTCATCATGTATTCTTTTAATACACTGAAACATCCTGAATTACCATATTCTTTATTGATTACATTCATGCTCCCTTATTTCATATAGAATGCTGGCTATACTTCATCAATCCAAAAATGTTTTAAACCCCAACAATGATGGAATATACAAATCATTAATCAATTTCAAGGTAGTCAAGAATATCCAATATAATTTATCCAAATAAATCATGTATTATTCCAAAATCACTACCTCGGTATCAGAACTATATTATGGTTTATCATTCTCTCAATCTTATATTTTCCAAAAATGTATCCTGCTATTGAGTAACTTTTCTTTGTTCCACACAATCTCAAGTCATTAATGAAATAGTACTGCAATACAATCCTTATATACTCCATAATTATTATAACAAGTACATTGTTGATACAACACTCAATTGACATATTCAACATAAGAACTCTAATCATTCCTCTTCATCTGTGGTAGTATCATAACTTGATTATTATCCAATAGCATCATTTGTGGCATGGTTTGATGACTGGGACATAGGTTTGCATAGTGTCCAAACTCTTTGCAAATGAAGCATTGTACATTTGAAACCATTTTCTTACCCTTGTAGTCACGTACTTTGTGCCCTTTTCCTCCACACTTATAACAAAACTCCCATTCCTTTCAGACAAGTTCTAGGGTGTTTCTTCCCACAATTATCACATATGGGAAAATTCTTCTTTTCCCTCTTCCCTTTCTCCATCTTTTTCTGTTCCATCCTTTTCTTCTCTTGCTTCCCTTCAAAGCCATATGACTCAGTAAAATCATTACTTATCTTATCAACACATGATATTATTTTTTTCATATGATGATAATACATGGGAGACTATTTCTCTTATAAATTCTGGCTTAAGACCATGAAAGATATGATCCTTCTTTCTCTTTGGATTATGCGCATTGCTGGAGTTATCATTCCTTCTACTGGGCGCCATTTCTAAAAAATGACATACACTAGATTAGTTTATGAATAACAATACCTAATACCAAACTTGTAAAACACATAACATAAATTAAATAGTATATGGATGTAATCCATAATCATAAAAATGTCTCCTTTGAGGAAGTATATACTCATAAACCCTTAATAATGGTTTGTAAAGAAAATGAGAATTATCCTAAGCATATCCCCCGGGAGTGTCGTAACCAAGAGTGCAGCAAGGCCCATTGTCGTGCACCAGTTTTCGTTCGAGTCTAGCTCAAAGCGGTGTTTTTGGGTTTTACCCCTAGGTACATCTGTGCCAGAGCCGCCTCTACCTGCTCGTATCCAGACAGGGATGTATTGCTCGGAAAACTCACAAAATATCTACAATACCAAAATTCTAGGAAGTTATTCTATACTAATCCTCAAGGCCCATCTTAGGTCTATGTGCTCTATTCAGAGTTTACCTAAATCTAGTTTCCAAGGTTTGTACTAAACTTCCTCTGATACCAACTGTAACGCCTCGACCCTAGTAACCCAGAGTCGGTGCATTATTTTAATACATTGGCATGATTACAAGGAATCATGTCTCGAAATACTGATTAGTTTAGCAGTCTTGGAAAATAGATTACATACATGAATGTTACATTACACTTCATAACATACAAAACAACATAAATAATCCTTTATGAATTCCATTATTCCCTTGTCTTAACCCTTCTTATAAGTCACAATATACTTCTTGGAATCCTGGGAAAAATTAAACATTGAAAGGGGTGTTCTCAAACGCTCCGTAAGGGTAAGAAATACAGCGGAAACATTTATAAATAAGCATAAACATTTAAGGAAATGTATAACTAAAAAAAGCCTTTTAAACTTGAACTTCAACATAGTATGACAAAATAAAATGAAATAATTCCATTTACTTATTCACATGGACATTCTACTAATCGAATAATCATATGCAGTATCAATAACCACTTTCATAATGATGGAATGCATAATGCCAGACTATCATAACCACATATCCAAGGCCTCATGCCAAGACTACAAATAATATTTTTCCAAGGCCTTGTGCCAAGACACTAGTTTGTCTCATGAGAACTACCAATGCATCGAGGAGCTATAGCAGGCTCCACCCGTCACATATTAAGTCCAACGCATTCCCATATGAAAAGCTTTAAACATAACATAAACATTCGTATTAAAACTAGCATACGAAATGTCAATACTTTCACCATAAACAATGAATGGTATAAAAATAGCACATCCACAGTCAAACATATCACAAAACCTTCAATAAAATATAGAAGTTTTGTATCATAATAAATCAACTTCATATAATCATAAAATCCATCAAAGGATGTTGACATAGATGAAATCAAAACTATTTGAGAGAAATATCTCCTTTTTTTGAAATCATTTAAAAGTCACACATTTATAAAGGATGTAATTAAAATAGATTTTTGAATCAAAGTGTCCCATACCACTTTGAAACTTTTGAAAGGAATTAACATTTTAAAAACATTCATGTATATATAAATAAATCCTTAAAAACCATTTTTAAGACATGGACATTTATTAAAAAAATTTAGAATGATAAATCTTTAAAACATTTAAAATTCTGATTTTGATAAAGAGTACCTTTCCGAAATTCTTAAAATATTCATTTTGAAATCATTTAAAAGTCACATAATTATAAAATAAAACATTTTCCTTGAAAATATTCTTATAAACTTGTAAGGGAAGCTTTGACTATTTTATAACGGTGGTAAATAGCCGCACCTGCCGTATAAGTTAAAAAAACATTCTTACCTTAATTCCGTCGAAAAGGTTAAAAAGCACCTTGTTTGGAAAATGACGGAAAGATTCCTTTATAAACCCATAAGGGTATAAATGACATTAACTCATATTCTTTGTAAATAGTAAAATGTTTTGAAATACATTTCGAAGAAACATGGATGTGGATGATAAAGAAATCCCAATTGATAATTACGTATAAACAACCTCGGATAATGAAGAGATTGCGAAATAACCCTTAACAATTTGGTAACTTATGAAACATAAAACCCATGAAAGAGTTATCATACAATGAATATTTAAATACACATAAATTAAAGTGTATTACACAAAGAATATAATTATGGGCAGTACATACACCACACAAAAGTTAATGGTGTCAATATGGCATGAATCTCACGGGAATAAGGAGTGAGATGAAAACCCCTTACCTTGTACTTTTCCTTGGTTGGGGTAGGTTAACCTCCTGTATAATGGTGAAATAATTGTTATAAAATTATACAAGAATCATATACATTAATATGATATCATATATGATCTTTTAACATTGATTTGTTAATAATATCTTAGTATTATCGTTGTTTCGGGTGTTAACTTACTCGTTTTCTTTTATATGTTTTGTTACGTAAGACATTATTGTAATGGATAGGTTGTATATTATTCATATACATAATTATATCAAGTCCTTAGATACTATTATTAATCATAAAATGAAAATTATACTTGAATGGATACGATGGAGAATGAATCTCATCGCGTTCGTGGAGACGGTAGTCCGTACGTATGCACGAGCGACAATATCATTCTTTTGATATTACAATAATATATAAATGGTTGTTATATCATATATAAAGAATCATTAACATGTTATATTTATTATTTACATGAGTTACATATCATTATTATACCCATCCAAATAATAATATCTTGAATAACAATTACACCACGACGTGGAGACGGTAAGCCGTACGTACGCACGTATGGTGACATGTTATTCAAAGGGTGGATAGAATACTGAATATGGTTGTACCATATTTATAATAAAATCACATTATATATATGATACTATAGTTATTATTTTATAATGGTAACAACAAAGGAAGAAGAAGTGGAAGAAGAAAGGAACTTGGAAAAGGGTGGTGAAATCATTACCTCTTCTTCGGGTTCTTCCTTTTGATTTGATCAAAAGGGATCCTCAGGTTGGCTTTCTGATCTATGTAAGGAATCTAGGTTGTAGTGAGGGATGTTGGGAGATTATTTGGGCAGAGTTTGGCCGAACAAAAAGGCTTTGAAGGTGTGAAGAAATGAGAAGGAGGAGTGCCCTTTTATAAGAGGGGTGAGGGGTACCTTTGGAAAAGCTAGAAATATTAATTTATAATAAATTCATATTCGGTTTCTAATGGCTCCAAAGTTGATTATTCAAAGTTAAATGTGGGAATAAGTCTAAAACCATTCAACCAATATAATTTATACAGGTTTGCGTTACTATATTAACCTTATCCTTTAGTTTTAACTCTTAGTTAATTAGTTTGACATTTACCATGTCACTTTTAATTTTTATATTATACAGTTAATAAACATACTATATACATCAAAGATACCCCAAAGTGGTCCATTAATGATACACCTATCATGATATAAGTCTATTGGCCGAAACTTAGATTTTTAGGAATTTAATATCAATTAATAATATAATATTTTTTTTAAAAACTCTTTTATGTCACTTTTGACACTACTCAATAATTGATTTTTGTGAAACTCATAAAAGAATTATTACTTCTAAAAAAGTCAATTAAATAAATTCTAACATGTCATATTAGCCTATAAAATTATTTCAATTCATTAAAAGTCTCAAATTATATTTATTTTTGAATTTATAATATCAATTATTTTAATTTGTCACAATTATGGTAATTACTGCATCATCATTGTGTCATAAATAAATTAAATTATTTAAAGTCTAAAAATTATAAATAAAATATCATTATGTAGGAAATCTTATTAGCTTTCTAATGAATATTTACAATCTAATTTATCTTATTTATAACCCTATATTAAAAATGTTTTAGTAAATAAACATTGATTTTAACTTTTTTAACTCTTCTTTGAATTAAATAATAATAAATGTCCTAATCTAATCCAAGTGGACCTAAATGATAATATTTTTTTTACTAAGGTTGTTTTTGGTCGAGATAAACTTGTCCAATAGAATTAGGACATGTTTTAGGGTAATATTAATATCATTTTTTACCCTTAATTACCCTATTTACTTTTAACCATGGTAAATAAAAGTAAAAAGTTACTATTCACCAAAAATTATTTTCATCCCATTGAACTACATTTTACTTCTTGATATTAACCATGTCTCTCGGATTTTCAAAATTCCAATCACAGAAGCGGTAAAATTAAGTTTTATGAAAAATTCAGTTTTTTAACTACCACTTAGTAGTTTCACTATTCATCAAAAATTGAAGTTTTTCAGAACAATGCCAAAATTTCACCCTAAGCTATAATTGATATTCCGAATTCAAAAATGATTTCTATTATAAAAAATTCCAAACATATAATTTGAATTAATTAATTTTAAAATTAATTCCCACTGTCACAACAAATAGCATGTTTTTAAGAAACAATATATATCAAAAGATTCACAATTGTTTAGGTCCAATTTCAAAGTGAAATTAATTCTAATGAACACCATTCAATAAAATGGTAAAAATATATTCTAATTATACTTTAAAACCACTCAAATTCATAATTTATAACTATTAATTATTTTGATTAAAAAAGTTGTTTTTAATTAAAATTTAGTAATTTTCACTATTCATCAAAATATGAAAGTTATCCGAAAAGTACCAAAATTTCCCCTTAGGATAAATTCGATACTCCGAATCAAAAAATTAAATCCATTTTGAAGTATAAAATATATATAATTTCAAAAATTTGGTATTACTATTCATAACGGCTGGTTTGATTGGTTGTGGTGTGTGTTAGAACTCGAAGTTGCATACAACACACGCTACTATATCATTCAAAGGAAAGCGTACTGTGGAAGCTTGGGATGTTTCATTTTAAATTTTTGATCTCCCCATTTAGTAAAAATGTTTAAAATATTGTATTTAAAAAGGGTTCACTATTAAAAGTTGGTAAAAGTGAAATACTGAAAATGAATTTGTTCTTACATTATGTCTAAGAAACTCATAATATGGATTCTAAAATTATAAGGATTATATAAAGTTTAAAATTTAGTTAACACTATTCATAACCTCTTTTGAACTGCTTGTTTGGTAAGTCATGGTGCGCTTGAACTCGGTGTTGCGTTTAGTGCAAGTTATTGAATTATTTTGAAGAAATAACACACTATGAAATCTTGGGGTGTTACACACCCTGCGATGATAGCAATCCACAAATCCTCGAAATGGTACCAACCAATCCATCTTGAGAATGCCATCATATCACGTCATCTCTAAGACATAGAGGTCCCATAAAAAGTGACACCCACCAACCTCTAGGGGAACTCCTTGCACTAATGCACACCAGCCATTATAATCCCCAACGGAGTGTCCGGCGTCATAACATCAGAAGAAGAAGAAACACAGAGCTCAAGTCTCTCTACAACAGCCACAGATAAAAATCTATGTCTAGAACTAGTATCGAAAAGTACTGGAGACAAAACAGAAGCTACTAGAATAGTACCTCTGCCAGTGGAAGGTTTGGGATCCTACTCTTGTTGGGTCTGTTGTACTGCATATTCCTGCCAGGTGTCGTGGTCCTGTGACACAGCCTGGCTACCCTGAGCTGACCCGCCCTGCTGTCTCTGAGATCTTGGTGTCTAGAAACCATGGCCACAACCACCACCTCGGCTTGAACATCCCAACATATCCAAATTCCCTAACTGGTAAGAAGCTATTAGCCCTGCTCCTGTATGCAGAGTCTGCACAGAACCCCTCTCACTAGCCACTGGTGGAAACGCCCTGAAAAAGCGTTGCAGATGACCCATCCTGCCGCAAGCTCACCACTCCACCGGGTCACGTGGACACTGAGGTCTCTTGTACCCCTCTCTACCACACTACTAGCACAAGACCTGGACACTTGAAGAAATCTACTGGCTAGTACTGCCACTGTGAGAGGAATCCATTTATCTCTTCCTCTTACCAGTATAAATAGTACAAGAAACTGGTGTCGAACCGCCCTGGCCTGCACATCTAGCTTCTCGCAGGTTCCGCTCAGTAATCAGTGCCTGGTTTACAATATCATGCACTGTAGGCAACCTAAAAACATTCACCAGTGCGCAGATGTCATATTGAAGACTATCCTCAAAGTGTCTAGCCCTCAACATCTCATCACCCACCAGAACAGGTTCAAAATATTGTATCTCAATAAAACGGGAAGAATAATCCATCCCTGACATGGCGCCCTACTACAGATTCATTAACTTGCGAGCTTGATCTGCCCTCAACATCTCTAGAAATAAAAATTCATAGAAGAATGTCTGAAAATATACCCACGCTATGTCTCGGTGATGTTTGGTCTATGTGGTAACATCCCACTATCTCTTGGTGGAATCAAGGATCATGTACGTAGAAAGCTTGACCCTCTTCCCTAGAGGCGTCTCCAGATGCTCGAAGATATTCTGCATAGAATCTATCTAAGACTCCACATCCTGTGGTCTTCCATCCCTGAAAAATGTAGGTGGATGGTCCTACTGGAATATACAAGTTAGCTCTGCCACTGATGTGGAGATCTACAGTGCTACCTGAAAGTTCTGCATAAACCGCACGAATCCTTCACAAAACTGCGCCTCTGTTCCTGTGTTCGGTATAATGGTTGGCGCCACATCTGGCTCTACTGGAGGATCCATCGGTAGCCCATGGCCTACCATCTCTATGGTATAATCTTTGTCACTCTCTTGGAGTAAAAATCATGGTCATCTCGGCGACATGACTCAACATGGTCTAACACACACCTTATCTTAATTTACGGTTGAGGTTCTTTTGTCCATTTAAAAGTGCCCACACAAAAAAGGGAAAGAAAAACACAAGAACTAGAAAGAAGAGACCACACGGTGTGTATAAAGTCCACATGGTGTATACCCTTAAGCCCTTATATGGTTGTGTTCTGATGCTGGTCTGGGTGTGTCTCAACCCTAAATACATGGTGTGTTACCCCTACACACGGCTTGTATATCTCTCTTTTCCCCGACCACACGACCAAATCCACACGGTCTACCCCTGGTTAAAACTACACGGAGTGTCCCGAAGGTACACGACGTGTACTAGTCAAGCTTCACCGGCCCGTGTTGTTAGTGACACGGCATGTATACCCTGGTTATACTACACAACGTGTGCTAGAGGGACATGACGTGTACTAAGAATCCCCAATTGACCCGTGTTGTTAGTGACATGGTGGGATACTCGGTTGACACTACACGGTGTGTTCCAGACAGACACGAAGTGTACTAGAAGGATTAATTCGACCCGTGTTGTTAGTGACATGGCCGGGTACCTGGGTCAGAATAGACAGTATGTTCATCGTAGACACGGCGTGTTTATATTAAGGTTCCTCTGTCCATGTTGTCAGTCACACGAGCGGACACAGGGTCAACACTACATGGTGTGTTCAAAGTGTACACGACATGTTTCCGCAAGACATCCCTTATCCCATGTCTCTTCCCACATGACCTATGACATGGTTAGAGACTACACGACGCGTACTTACTGTACATGTCGTGTACTTAAATTTTTTTCATTTCTTCCCAAACAGAAGAGTACATGGCGCGTGTTCATAGAACCACACGTCGTGTTCTCTGGGTTTCCAGACAGTACACCTCAGAAACTACTCTGGAGCCCATTTTTCTTTAATTTCAATTATCAGAATGCCATATTCCGATTTTTGGGGTCCCATACTCCCCGCGAATCAATGTTTAACACCCAACCCTTCACTTTAGAGTAAAAAACACCACAAAAGGTTGGATCATGATCCGCTATATTTTGGTCCAAGAGAGACCATACTTCTCAGGAACCAATGTTTAGATTCTAAAAACTAAACAGTAACATGTACCAATACCCTATCAAATAGAAGATATTTCTAACAAGGTAAATATTACAACATCATGCATTTCATAGCACAACATCTACCACAAGAACATGCAATTTCTAATGCAACTACATGGCATGGAAACTATACATGGCTTGTGATTATAGCATGTTCCAAAATGATGCATGAGATGTCATACCCTCATCTCATTGGGTTGCGACTAAATGGAACCCAATATAAAAATATAAATAGCACACCACAAGTGTGTCACCCAACAGTGAAATCAAATCAACTGTAAACATGCAAAATCAGTAAAATTTCAACATGAGGTAAATAGGATTTTCCCTATACACAGGTTTTCTACTCCCGGGAAAAACATATTACCAAATACCTATTCCGTACTATCCAAGACTATAGGCTCCAAACATTATGTCAATGAAATAAAATATCCTCTAATACCACTTTGTAACATCCTGGATCTGGGTGCCACTCAACAGGGGCCCCAAACCTGATTGGTCACATGACCTCAAGCACATTTTCCCAAGCACTAGAGGCTACAGACTAGCAGCAAGGGCCTAGGTCTGATAGTGGGGAAACTATTCACTCATTTTTCAAAGTGTAGCATAGTAGAAATAGATATAAACATACAAAATTGGAATAAATAAACAACACCAATGCTGAAATGGACACAGTACTGAAGTAAAGAAAAGACCAACAGTCATATAAATTTGATTATTCAATATGTCACTAATTCTAAGAAAGCAGGAAAAACAGGATACACTAAAATCTAAAAAAATACAGTACAGGGGACAAATACAGTGAAGAAAAACAAATCAGTGCAGTAGGAACTCAGCAGCATCGCAAGTCTAATCTCGTTCCCATGCTCTCCCACTCCTCTAGAACAATAAAGTACCTGTATAGGGAATCTTTCCCTTATCAACAACTGCAACAATATAATATGTTTGGGCCCAATACATGACCCAAACAGGGTGTAAGAAATAAATCCCAGTAGGCAACCACCAAAGGCCCATGCCCAACTGTCAGTGAAAATGTGCGATAGTAGTGTGCAGTAATAAAATGCATTAAACAAGGAAGTACTCAAAAGTAAGTATCTCTACCAGTTACATTGCCATTTTATTAACTATTTATAAATCCCAAGATTGTTCTTTATCTTGGAAGGTACAACATAATAAATCACCACAGTGATTATACAAAGTAAATGTAGTCCACAAACATGAAAATCCTTACCCTCATGTAATCAGAATTGAAACCTATAGGTGACTGCCCACAGGCATAACAAATATTTCCCTCAAGCATGAGGTATTGCCTACAAGCACGGAAGGTACTGCCCACATCCATAAGAAACGTTACCCTCAGGCTAACGGGAACTACCCATAGGCTAAACAGAACACCACCCTCAGGCTAAGTAAGCACCTGGGCTGAGTCCAACACAAAGCAAGCAATAAATAAAATTTCTTCTCAAAAATAATTAAAACATGTTATAGATATGGCATACCCTCGGGTATCCTATCCAAACGGCTAAACATGGAGAACACACCCACGAGGTGGCCCTGGATCCAAGAAATTATCCTAGATAGAAGTTTATAATTATCATTACATTATCAATGAAATTCTAGATATCTAATTAGTCAAGGCCTCAGCCATACGACACCCCAAACGTGGGAAAATAGCACAATGGTACACAAATTCTACTCGACAGTTGTAATAAAACAGAAGACCACCTACCCTGATCTCTTCTGATTAATATACGTGCATGATGCCTTCCAAAACATTCGAGAATGACCTACATCTGGGATAAATGAAAATGTGTTCAAAACCAAATAAATTCCCCTCAGGAAAGAATTGGAAGGAAGGATTCAAGAAGAGTGAAGAACACACATGTGTGGTTCAATCGAGGCCATCAGAGAAGGAATCCGAGTTCCGTTGTGTGGTCAGGAGCTCCTCCAAGCTCCGGCCTTCTCTCATAGTGCTCCTTCGACATTCTAAACTTCCTCTGTCGAAAGAGGAGGCTACTGCCCATTTTAAGCGAAAAACCAAAATACAAGGTGTGTAATCTCAAGTACACAGTGTGTAATTTTTATTTTTTTAATTGTTCCTATGACAGCTACTTTTCACCGCCACTCTGTTCATCTATCGACATGAGTACACAACCTGTATTTCTGACTACACGAATGTACTGTCGCTCCGCTGATGGCTACTTTGATCGCCTTAATATTCACATGCGGACTAATTACACGACGTGTATATAATAATTACATGGCATGTAGTCAGTTTTTACACCCTTCATCACCGACAGGCCTACACGCCCCATGTACTCATCCCACACGAAAAACGTACATGGTGTGTGGAAAAGTACACGACATGTACCCACAAAATTTGGGATTTTCCCCCATTTCCCTTATTTTCTCAAAATACCTAAGGAAAAATGTAAATAAAAAACCCATAACTCAAGAATAAGAACCGGATTCTTACAAGATGTGAATAGAACTTAAGTGGTAGTTTTGGTGAGTTGACATAAGGTAGAGAATGAATATGTTTATTTCTTTATGCATCAAATGTTAGAAGGTAAAGGATAAGCATAATGTTATTCCATGTTTGAGTCAACATATTATGATCCAGCAATGGAAGTTAGATGGAATGACACTAGATATTTTGATATGGATTCATTGGGAAGTGATGTTCTACGACATTACCCATGTGATTTTTGACTGACTCACCAGGTTGGAAAATTTTGTTTCCCTCAGGGAGTAGAGTTATGTCGAGTGTTTGGGGTTGTTTTACATACATAAGATCATTTGAATAATGGGTTAATGACAATGATTGTCTCCCATCATGATGATCGTTTCACATCATGATTGTTTAGGTTTTTACAGGAGGATGTTATGACCTAATTATAGAAGATTACAACGATTCATCCCAATTAGGATGGGAAGACTAAAAAGACCATCTAGGTTTTGGTGGATATTATGAGATCCTATATTTTTTGCTTTAGCCAAACATGATAAGATCAATAACCATTGATAGAGATTTATTATTATAAAATTTATCACTCTACTATTGGTATGGAAACTTTTTATGGATATTTATTGGAGACCATGTTGGATACCATTGTATTGGACAGAGATTGGTGAGACATTTGTTATGGGATAGATATGGTGCATGAAATGAAAGAGACGGCTCAAGTGATCCTAAAGTGTGTGAGGATAGCCCAAAACTAACAGAAATATTGTGACGATTAACATTATAAACTCTTGGAGTTTGAGCAAGGAGACTATGTTTCTCTAAGATTCTACCCATTAAGAGGATTTCAAGGGGTTTTCAAGGGAATAAATCTATCCACAGGGTTCTTTAGGCCATTATAGATTCTATAGAGGGTTGGTGACTATGTACAATATGGACCAACCCCATCATTTTTTTGAGTGAGTGATGTATTCGATGTGTCATAATTAATTGTTGGACATGTGACACTCCTCAAAATAAACCATGGTGACCACCACCCACTAACTTGTAGAATCTATGGTAACTGGGCCACTAAATGGGCCAAGTATCGGAATATCTCCCATAGCAAGCAAGGTATTTTTTTCTCCGCCAAGGATATTCAAACCAATGGTTGGAAAGAATAATAACTCCTAGGGAGAATCTCTAGTACCACTATGACATATGGAATAGTGGTACTCATGACTTTCCTTGGTGGCTGTTAAACCAAAGTTTCTAGGTTCGAATCATGGGCGAGGCGTATTAAATCCTTTTAGGTTTGGGGGACAATACATGTCGTGTGGGTGGACCCTTTAGCTTACCCTAGGTAAAGGGGATGGGGCACGACCATACTAGGACCCAAATTCGGTGTAGTGGTAACCGTGACACTCCCTGGTGGATGTTATGCCAGAAGCCTGATGATCGAACTGTGGGGGAGGTGTCTGAAATCCTATTAGGTCTTGGGGATAATACCTGCCATGTGGGTAGACCCCTCATCTTAGTTAAGGTTAAGAGGATGGGGTGTGGATAGAATACGACCTGGATATATAGTAGGTCTATTAAAAAGGTGCTTTTGTTAGACCCGTGATGATTCAGAAAACGGACTCTATACCCCATACACCACCTATATGTGGAATCTACGATAATTGGTCCAATAACCAGAACCATTATTTGGATATCTCCTTGAGAAATATGAGGAATTATATTGCATCCTCGGAGATTCAAACATGGTATTGACTAAAATTATAACCAACAGAGAGAGTCTCACATACCACTACACCATGTGGTGTAGTGGTACTTATGATGCTCCCTATTTGCTATTAAGGCTGAGGTCCCAAGTTCAAATTGAAGGGGAGTAATATTAAATATTAGTACGGAATGAGGAAAATATCTAACACATGGGTGGACCCCAAAACTCAGTCTTGTTAAAGGGGTTGTGGCGTGGTCAGACTATGACCCAGATGTCATATAGTTCTATTAAAAAGGTGACGTTTTGAACAGACCGATGCCACAATCATGACATAGTGTTCCACGCACCATAAAACCTTTACCAATACTAAGATGGGGTGTCCAACCATGCTTCATGTATTGTCCACAGGACCTTGTGGTATTTAATATGCCTCCCCTATGATTCGTACCTAGAACCTCAGGCCTAATGACTACCCGAGAGCATCACCAGTACCACTGCACCATAAGACGTAGTGGTACTCATGACACTCTTTAATGGCTGTTAAGACTGAGGTACCAGGTTCCAATCATGGTGGAGGCATATAAAATCCTAGTACAGCTTGGGGACAACATCTTGCACATGGTTCAACCCTGAAGCTCAGTCCTGGTAAAGGGGTTGGAGCATGGCTAAACAATGACCCAAATGTGTCGTAGGTAAATTAAAAATGTGCTTTTTTGTTGGACCTGTGACGCTCCCAAAAATAGACCAGATACCCTACATCCCAACAACTGGTGGAATCTATGCTAACTTGTCCACTAATTGGTATGGGTATCTAGATATCACTTCTATCCCATTGGGGATTTATTTTACCTCCCTAGAGATTTGAACATATGGATGACTAGAAAAATAGCCACTGAGGAGCATCTCTGGTAGAACTGAAACATATAAAATAGTGGCACTAGAGATGCACCACAGTGGGTATTATTTCATTCATCCCCCAGTTTGAATCTGTATGGAGGCAAAATAAATCCCCAACTAGCTATGGGAGATATTGATATACCCGACCCAGTCAGTGACCCATTTAGAATAGAGTACACAATTTGGTGGTTTGTGGGGTGTATTGTCCTTTTTCGGAGAATCATGGGTCAAACCAAAATGATTTAGACCAGTGACTCTCTAGAAAATGGATCATACACCCTACAACCCACCAACTGGTGGAATCTATGCTAATTAGATCACTTAATAAGTCTGGTATCTCAATATCTCCCCTAGAAATATGGGGATTTATTTGGTCTCCCTAGAGATTCAAACTCGGGGATGACTGGCATAATAACCATTAGAGATATTCTCTTGTACCACTGCACCATATGGTGTAGTGGTACACAAGACGTTCCATGGAGGCTGTTAAGCCTGATGTCCCAAGTTCAAATCTTGGGGGAGGCATATTAAATCTCAGTAGGGATTTGTGAAAATATATTGCACATGGTTAGACTTTTAAGCTTAGCCATAGTAACGGGCTAGTGAAATTCCAAACTATGCCTTAGATGTGGTGTCGGTCTATTAATAATGTGATTTTTTGAAAAGACATGTGTCAGAACTGGGTCATAGTCTGGCCACACTCCTTCCCCTTTACCATGACTGATATGTCGGGTTAAACCACATGGATGGTATTTTCCCCAAGAACTTTTGAAATTTAATAGGCCTCCCCTGTGATTCTAACATGGGACCTAAGGCTTGAGATCCACCAGGGTGCTCCTTGAGTACCACTACACCATATGGTGCACTGGTACTCGTGAGGCTCCCTGGTGGATGTTAAGCCTAAGGTCCCTTATTTGAATCATTAGGGGATCATATTAAATCCCAATAGGTGATGGGGATAATACATTCCACCTAGGTTTACTCCATAGCTCAATCTTGTTAATGGGGCTAGAGCATGCCCAAACAATAACCCAGATGTGGTGTTGGTCTATTAAAAAGGTGCCCTTTTGTTGGACCCATGACGCTCATGATAACTAACCATATACCCCAAAACCAACCAACTTGTAGAATCTATGCGAACTGGGCCACTAAATATACCGGGAATGTGGATATCTCCCCTAGAAAGATGGGTATTTATTTAGCCTCCTGAGAGATTCAAACTTGGGGATGAGGGGCATAATTTTCATTATGGATCATCTCGTGTACCACAGCGATATATGGCATAGTAGTACTAAAGATTATCCTCAGTGTATATTATACTAGTGATCCCTAGGTTTGAATCTTGGGGGAGGAAAAATAGGATTGCAACAAGATAGGGGAGATTTCCAGATATGTGGCATAATTAGTGGCCTAATTAGCATAGAGCCCAGAAGTTGGTGGGTTGTGAGGTATATGGTCCACTGTTGAGAGAATTAGGGTTCTAACAAAAAACACCTATTCAACAAACCTACACCACATTCGGGTGATATTTGGGCCACACCCCATACCCTTTACTAGGACTGAGCTGCTTGGTCCACCCACGTGGAAGGTATTGTCCCCCAGAGCAACTAGGATTTAATATGCCGCCCAAATGATTTCAACTAGAGAACTCATTCTTAATAGCCATTAGTGAGTTCCATAATTAATACTATGCTATATGGTACAATTGTACTGGTGATGCTCCTCGGTGGTTATGATGCCAGCTGGCCCGAGTTTGAATATCTATGAAGACAAAATAAATCCCTAGATAGCTTGTGGAGATATTTAGATACCCAAAAACTGAGTGGCTAGTGTGCGTATAGTCCAAAAGTTAGTAGGAATAGGGGTATATGGTCTATTATCAGAAGCATCATGAGTCCCAAATTAAGAAGATCCATGCATGACCCGACACACATTATTGATTCTTGAGAGTTAGAAATTGAGGATAGAGCCAACTTCTTAGAGTGACCTATGGAAATTGAAGATCGATATGAGAGGATTCTATATGGATGGATCATCCCTTTAGTTCAATTTCATTGGTAGCATGGTAGAATTCATTAGATATTGATGCAGGCTAAGTAACCCCACCTTTTTTGTGTAGAATATTCTTTTCATGGAAAAATCCTTAAAATAAATTATAATTAAATGTTTCTTGTTTTTTTGGTTCAGTGTATTGTAATTTCCTTTGTATATCTATGGATTTTCATTGAATTTGGTGATGTGTTTTGGGTATCAAAGACCCATGATCATAATATTTTAAAAATATTTTAGTGTATTAAAGTGTGGACATGTATTTTTTTGGAATAAATGATTATTCCATTGATCGGTACCTCATATGGGAAATCTAAGACCACCGTTTTTTTTCTGGGAAATGATATTTTACCAACAACATGACATAAAGTGGGTAGATAGAAAACATTTTGTTGAATGTGACCATTACAAGGTGCATTAAGTAAATAAAATAAAATAATTTATTTTATTTGTTGAAATTAATAAAATACCAAATTCAATATATGCATTTTACATTATATAAAATCCCAAGGTTTTCTGTATAGCTCTAGGAGATTAGAGAGGAAGGTGGAGAACCCTCCAGGGAATTTATGAACATGGGTCGTTGATCATAAATGAAAAAATGAAGGTGATTCATAGGATGAATAGTGAGTGCATATGATTGTCTAATGACATCACTAGCAGATTAATTATTCACTAATGATCAATCCAAACTCAAGGAATGGTATTTAATTTCTTAGATTTCTAACCTCCATTTAGCTAAAAATCATGGATATTCAGATCTGACTATTTTCAAAGGATTTCTATTCTGTTCGTGAGATGATTTTCAGTTTCATTCTTGAACGATATTTTTAATATCTTCTTCACCCATGAATCCAACCCCATTTTCATCCTTTTTTTCAATTATGGGTATTTTTAGGGATCCCATCAGTCAATGGTTACCTGGCCCTAATATTTTTCTTTTCCCTCCTAATTTCTTCCCATTATTCATCCTTGGCCTATGGAGTTTGTGATTCAACATTACTGTGATAGATTTGAGTATGATTGGACCCCCAAAATCATGGAATATTTGTAAATGTGTTAGAAGTAATCATTTTATAGATATATTGTGGAGTGTTATAGGATTTGGAAGTTGGATTCAATGATTGGAACCCTGAGTGGACTCATAAGTCATAATGACTTCCCCATACATAAATATAAATCTTATTTATATCTATAACCTCCTTGTGACCTGGTGTTGGCAGCTTAGTGTGTACCAGAAGAGTACATGAGAATAGACATCGCCTAGTACACATGCATGACTAGAGTACACATGCACAACCATGTTATTAGAAACAATAATGGTAGCTGTAAATGACCAATTTACATGGTCACTACCTGATTACTTAGGCATAAGCCAATGTATGAAGGCATGGTCCTGAATACATGGGTATATCTAAGGTAATAAAGGTATGTCATGTATAGCCAATTCACATTGACCACCTTTTCTTGTTGAATTTTACATTGTTTATCTTCTTCTCTAAGACTCATATTTTAGCCCAATGGAAGCCTATCCAAAGGATTACATTAAGTATGTGATTGTGGCTTACATTTTGGCATCAGAGATATGACAAATGGTTTTATTAGTGGGATTCTTCTTTCAATGATGATTGTAAAATAGAAGTGATTGGGTTTGATCATCTGATAAGTGATAGGTTATGTTACCCCATGAAAAACTAATGTTTGGGTCCCCCATACTCTTTACACAGGAAGACTAAGTACCTCATACTACAAATAGTGTGTTTCCTCTATCTAGAGAGTGGTACTCCTGTCATTGAGCTCTAGTAGGGAGTGTGTCCTCTAATAGAGCTAGTTACCCCTCTGATGTGGAGTGTAGTTGTGAGGTTGGGACCCTCCACACTGATTATGGTGAGGTTTCCCATGGTTATTGGAATTTTATACAGACCTTTGTATACTATAGGTAGACTCATTATTCTTAGCTAGGTTGTAGAGATAGAGATCCTATTTCCCACTCTCATCGGTTTCTTTAGTAGAATATATATTGGGTCGCTCTTTACCCTAAGTTTTTATAGGATGATCTGACTACTATTTCTTCTTTATATTCTCCCTTATTGGTTTTCAGTGTTCCATCACAGGTATGTATATACTCTCCCACACATGGGATATTCCCACGCATGTTGTGTGTTATGTATAAATTAATCAGTTTAACAATGACAGATGAGGATAATAGTAGTACTTAGAGGTGCTGACCATGTTTAGTGGTTATCTTGAATGATTTTAAGTTGGTTTATCTTTATACATTCACCCTTTTCCAAAAAAAATCATGTTGATACCTATTTTTTGGTTTGGTGTGAATTTTTTCACATTTACTATTTATACTATGCTTCTTTTCTTTGATGATTTCATAGAGGTTGCTTACTTCATGGTTTAAACTATAGATGTTTTGTATTTTATTGTATCTTTTTATTGTCTCATGGAGATGATTGTGTTCCTATGTATAAGTTCATAGGTTATGTCCTCTGATTTCAAAATTTTTTACTCACCACTTGTCACCAACACCTTGCTAATTGGTTGTAGGATTGGGGTGTCTCTCGTAGAATATTGTTGGCCAGATAGGCCACGATGGTCCAGACTATAAAATTTAGGTAATGTTGAACAATATCAAGTCAAGGAGTTCTTTAAAATAGTGTATTTAAAATGTTAAAAGGTTTTATAAGTAGATAATATATTTTTATAAATATTATAATAATATTTATAGTTATTTGAAGTAGTTAAGAAGTAAATGGAGTTGATTGGGATGTCGTATAAGATAATTCATCTATTAGAGTGTGAAGCAGAAAACTTGTAAGAGAAATTAATCATGCATGGATTAATTAGTAAATATAAGTCCTATATTGTTCACCATTTAAGAGAATTCATCCACACATAATAAAATTGTTAAATGTATTTTCTTATGGAATATATAATTTCAGGTCTTGTAATAAGATTTTTCTATAAGGGCTAGTGTGTTAGAGAATTGGCCATGTATAGACTAATCAAGTCCCATGTTGAATTATTCAGCTACACATATGATAATAGAATATGGAAATCATTCTACATAGGATAATTCATATAATTATTTTTGAAAATGTACATATATTTTTTTTATAGTGCTGTCTATGAACAAGTTTATATTTATGAAGTGTGAGAAAAATTGAGCACATAAGATAAAATAAATATGCATTTTTCAGACATAATTATAATAACAAATCATGTTTCTAAAACTAATAAATTTAAAATAACTAAATTGGATGATTCTTGAGCCGATCATTAAAAAAAGTATCATTAAATAAAGTTAGTAAAAGGAAAAAAGAGTTCGAGTTTCTGATTTTCAATATAAATAAGAATAAGATCAAATAATAAAAGAATGTATGCAATGTCAAATGTGATGAAATGAGTGCATTTGACTTTCAATAATAATACATATAATATTAAATTTATTATTGTATTTTCATCAGTGCCTAGTGATATTTTAGAAGAATGCTGTTTAGGAATAAATAAATAAATAGTTAATTTGAGTGTTGATGTGAGTTGTTCCAGAAAAAGTTGTTTTTGCACCATAGTGTACTAATTCATGCCACATATTGGTTTTGAAGTAGTAATATGATGTGTTGTATATTTTTATACAGCTATAAAAATGAAGTAAATATTGGAGAGGATATATTTTGAGATTAATAGTGAAATCAATCAAATATTTCTATAGAATAAAATAAATAATTTATTTATTCCTGTGATGTTCATTAAATAGGTTTATTTTTGGAATATTTATTCAATTAAGAAAGAAGAAAATAAAATACCAAACAACCCAAAATTGAGTATTTTGTAATGGTTGTTCATTGTTGGTGGAGACTGAATCTCCTCTATGCTCCATTTATTGAAATTGAAAATTAATGAATATATCTAATGTTACATATCATTATTGTGATATTCTAGATGTTCAAAGTTGGTGAAATAGAAATAGATGAAAGATATACTACTGAGAGGTCTTATCGAGAATATGAGAGAATGAATTGCCTTGTATAATGAAGAGGAAGAATAAATTGAAGAATTATATATCATGTCTATGAGTAGAATCAAAACCTATATATATTCATTATATATAATAAATTTTGAAGAAAGAGAAGAAGAAGGAAACATTAAGTGTACCTATTTTTTCATTTACATTAAAGGAAAGTATAATTGAGAAGAGGATGACTTGTTGTACATTTTTTTCATTTATTATTCTTGAGTATATGATAAGTGATCAATATTGTTATCCATAAAGTTACTCAAGATCTACGAGGCTATGTTACCAATGGATAGAAAGGTGGAATTATTGTTCTTGAAGATCTGTTGGAATTCCTATGATTAGCCATGAGATGAATGATATCTGTATCATTAATCCAGAAGAATCATGTGTAAACCTTTTGATTGAATTTTATAAAAGAGATAGAAATAAAAAAACAAGTGTATACATGGTGGGATGATGTTGAAACTATTAAATTACGGGTATTCAATTAAAACATTATGAAAATATGTGAGTATATTTATAAGTTTTGGGGTGAAATAACACCAGCATTAATTCATCATATCCCATTAGAACTCTAAAGTCAATCATATTGAGAAGTTATTTATAAAGTTTAGTGTGCTTATAGTAAAATGATGTCTAATGATACATAATTTTTTTTTATTTTTTAAATAACTAAACCCATTGTAATATGTGACTAATTATAGTGGTGTATCCATGGGTACAGTATATAACTAGTATTTCCAAGGAGTTTGACTTTATTATGGAACCATGAAAATTGTTGTGTTGTTCAATTATTTAATTCACTATTTGGTTGAGGCTATGAGTAACAAAAAATGTGTGGATTAAAATAGAAAAAGGATAGGAGGATAAATTTATAAGTGAAAAAAATTAAAAATAGACAATGGATTAACCCGTCCTCTCTTTGTGGTCCATCGATAGTATAGGTATTTTACATACTTCAAGATCTTACCGTCACTCATTTAGTTTTAAACACCTAAAAGTATTTAAATAAATATATATAATGTAAAATTCATATTATATAACCTTAAAAACAAATTATTTTATCACCTAAACACTAATTCATTATAAGGAATCTGTATAATTTTTTTGCAAAACCTAAATTATTTTGGGAAGTTCATCCTAAAATAACTCACTATAATATAAGCACTGCCACTCATTCCTGAATCCTACCTTATGATTTAATAACTAATGAAAATTATTATAATATATTATATTCTCATTTTTAGATTAAATATGATCCCTTTTATATTATCAATGAAACATTAGAGACTAGACCACCCATTTCTTTCTGAACAAACCTTAACATATTATTAATATCAGGTAAACTATATTGAAATCAATCATATTTTTTATCTTAATAAACTATCAACACCTATATGATATTAATTTTTGAATTAATTACTTATAAAATAAATCCTCAAAGGTGGAACTATCAAATATACCATTTTTCTTGGTCTTTATGACAAGTTATTGTTCTTATTTCAATCATCATACATCTAAAAAAATCATTTGAAACCACATATCTCTCATGCCTTGATTTTTTAGGTTAAATAATTTTCAAGATATCTATAATCTTTTTAATGTTTAAAACATCGTATTGATTTTTAACTTACACTTCGTGGATACATTCCTTAGAGTGGTAAAATCATTATAAAACTTAAAACTTATTTCCTAAACTTTTAGATCCATTAATTTAACAACTTCCACAATAAACTTATTTGAATGTAATTGATCTAGCACATAAAAATTTCCATCATTATAAAGAGTGATTATTATGTTTTTATATTGTTCTTGATAGTTTCTCCCATTAATCCTTTATATCTCCATAATAGATCCTAAAGATTATATTGATGATTATGATTCAGTTTTTATCTAAAACAAAATATTTAATCATGTGTAAAATGTATTTCATTTTTTTGAGAGATACCATTATAAAATATATTCCCACTAAAATAATGAACCTATTTAATAATATACATTAGTGTTATATGATCTATATTTAATGGATGCTTTTAGTTTTCATTTTAGATTAACTAATTTATTAAATATTTTGATAGAAAACTATATTGATCATGTCACATATGACTCTTTGATAGTTGACTATAAATATCATTTCCCAAATCCAACATATAGATAATGTTTACACCATTCTTATGACCTCATAATTCATTGATTTTCCTAGATAATTGTAATCACACCACATATAGAAACCTATTTCAATATTGGTCACCCATAACTTGATTTTATTAAAAAAATATTTTCCATGAGAGTCCATCTATGTGATTTCGTACTAACTTGGTTAATCATTGTCTTAATAAGTACTCAATTTAGATGGAATATAACACTAAGTATTTTCAATGGGATTTAAAATCTCACAATATTATCTCATGTGTTCCCTTTATGTTTTCATGTTTCTAAAATTTTAATTTTTAGTATGTTATACCCTTAAAAAATTATTATTAAAAAAATATTAATGCATAACACTTTATACAACCAATGATTTGGGTTACTTGACGAAAACATTTATTATATTCACACATATCTTAATGTATCCCATGAATATGGAATTTGAAACACATTCATTTAATGGGATATAATATTGTGAAGTAAAAATCACTTCAAGATCATGAAAATTGTAATAGGTAACCAACCCTCACCTCTATACACAGAGCCTATATGCCCAGGCCAGTGAGTATTTTACCCTAGAGTCCCCAACCAATGGGTCATTATCAGGAGATGAGTTAATTAAAATAAAATCTTTACACAAAATATGTATATATCATTACAAACCACTATTTTATATTTCATTTCTAATAAATAAATCATAGTCATTATTTAATGAAAATAAATATTTTGTCTTACCAAGCTTTTAACTCCTTATATACATGACATGAAATTTATAAGAAGTTGTTTAACACATAAAACTAAATTATTCGTCTATTATTAATAACGAACTCTTTACATGTTATTTTATACAAACCTGTTCATTTCCAGAAATATGTGACATTCTATGAAACAAAAATTAATCAAATAATTATTTATATATTATATAAATATGTTAAATGTTTAAATGTTTTCAATATTAAATATTTCATTTTATTTAATGATTTTCCAAGTCATATAAAAATCAGAATCTAAATGGTTAAAATTAATTTTACAATTTAATTATTCTAACAAAATCATATCATATTTTCATTTATAAAAATTTCATAAATGAATATATAAACATATATATAAACATATATATATATATATCCCCTCAATTTCTAGTTTACAACAAATTTAAAAATTAATAAACATTGTAAATCCATGTTAAACATAGATTAAATCCTTAATTTTTTGGTATGATTTGATTCCCCTAATCATATTTAGAGTGATATAGGAGGTCCCTTTCTATAAAATATTTTTATGGAAATGTTTTTAAAAAATTACATTAAAAATATAAAATTATGACCATTTTTCTTTGAAACAATGATTTTATTTTTCCATTTGAAAATTAGTTATATAAGAAAATCAATAAAATTTTCTATGGAAAATCCTTTCAAGATGATACTTCAGAAATTTCACTTCTAAAACCATCACAATATTTAATAAACCTCTACCAAAATTGTTTTATAAAAATGAAATTTCTATACTAACCATGATAATTTTTCAGAAAACCATGGAATGCAATAATATTATATATTTTCCTTTTTTTTTAAAAACATTCAACATCAAGTCTTCATAAATCAACTATTATTATACTAATTTAATAAAACCATTCCCCTTTTCCCCTTAAAAGTCATCATGACTTGATTAAATTCATGAACCGTGCCGATTTTTATCAAAAAAACATCATCTTTTGGGTAAAAATTTCTTTTCATGTTTCAAATTTTATTTGAAAATTGAATACCAACATAATTGAATTAGATCTGATACCAATATTGGATTTTATAAGGGAAAACACTTATCCATATATATAATAAACAATCAACCAAATTTTCTTATTCCAAAGGATCTTTATTTTCTTTTAAATTGAATAAAATTAATACTGAAAGAATAATTTTCACCGATGATATGATATATCTAATGTTTTTTCCATAAGCTTCATATGGATCAATTGGAAGAAATTTATAGACCCATTCATACTTAGGTTTCCAATGGTTTGGTAAATTTAAAACTTATTGGGAAGGAGTCACTTTTATCCCTGATTATTTAAAAGTTTTCTGTTAAAAGATAAAGATAAATGAAATCTAAAGATATTGTTAACCAAGATATTTAATTTTTTGGAATAATTTAACCCCATATAATAGTCTTGGACACCTTTTATAAACATTATGGATGATCAAAAAATATTAATTCATCATTTAAATCATTTTATATATGTATTAACTTTGATGATATCTAAAATCCATTTGTAACCTACATACAAAAAATAAGCGAATTATTATCACCTTAATCATATGGTATTATATCATCACAACCAATTAAATCACTATTAAATTATTATTGAATTGATAAATAGTAGGTTGTGTGGAATAATCAAAAAATGCTAAAACTTTCTCATAAATTATGCATGACTATGAATTAAACCTTGACATGGTTTAGACCACAATGATATGAATTTATATTTAGTGAATATTTATATCGATTTTTCAAAACAAATTATTTTTCTTGTAATGAAAAAAATCAATGAGATGAAACACTTAAAAAATTATTAATATAAATCCTGTAGATAATGTATTTTCCATCCTAATTAAAATATCAACTGGATTCTAATATAATTCCTTTAACTTCGATAACCTAAATCTTGTGATTATGTATTTCTTTATAAAAAAGTCATTAGATTACATTCAAATGATCTAAATTTTAGTATTCTTAGGGTAATGATTCTTGAAAATCCTTATTTCATACTATCTAAACTATAAATATATCCCAAAATTCTTTTTTAACCTTGTCAATAGGGTCTCATGGGGTAACACCACATACCTGGATGTTTGGGGGGGGGGGGGGGGGTTGAGGTTGGAGATTCTATATTTATTAGGACAATTTATTACGAGGATTACATGGAAACCCTAAATAAATAAATTTTTAGGGGGTTCATTATAGGATATTAATTTTATTTTTGGGATAAAGGAAATAAATTGAATAAATTTAACTCATGTGGGGTGAATAAATGATTTTTGAATGAATCTATTTCATTTGGATCACTATTTTATAAAATAATTAGTAATATGTAGAACTGGTTGTTGATTTATATTTTTTATAAGGTGATTGGGTCTATGTATTATTGTGTAAGAATATTTATAACATTCTTCTATAATAGTAGAAACTCATAGAACCGATCCATGGGTGAAGGTCGCATTTTTCTTGAACAAAATATAATCTTTATGATTAATTTCTTTTTTATTTCCTATATTTTAATCACAATTTCTATAACACATAGACTATTGATACATAATTAAATAATAAAAAATTTAATGGATGTATAGACACATAATTAAATTTAAATAAATAAATTTATTCAATCATAATATCATTAGATTCAATTATATATAATTTTCATCATGATTTATGAGTGAATTATAGAAACATAAGAAAAGGGTATGCCTAGATTTGTAGTGAGGGACAATGCCTCAATAGAATTACACGAATCAAGGCATATCTATGCCATAAATTATTGTATAATAATAATTAATTGACATATTAATATGTAAAATATAACATTGAGTATACAATTATGATACCATAGAGATGTAGTGTATAATGTCTTACATTATAAAAATATATTATATATATTATTTAAAGAAAATTTACGTACAAGGTTTGGACACTCCCATTTTCTAATCTTATATATCTCTTGAGATCTACTAATTCACTAAGAGGATATATAATTTTGAGCCTAACCCATAAAATTTCTTTTATAATAATATCCATCTTGTGAAAAATGAATTTTATATACTTGAAATTTTTTTAGTAATGAACATCATATAAACACAAAATAAAATGTTCGATAATGTCTAACTTAAAATGTCATTTCCTAAGTTATGATAGAATATATAAATGTATTTATAGTTTATATAGTCAATGGTAAGGTATAAATATCTTTATGAGTAATATTAACCTAAAAAGAATAGAGTATTTATAATGTTCGATATATGAAAAAATTATTCCCTTCCTATCACTATTATCTAATTTTTTTTAAAAATATTATTTATAAAGCAAACCAATGTATGAGTATAGAAAACATAAATGTGTACAATGGTTTTCAACCAAAATACACAAGTGCTGAAATTGGTAAACTCTATAAAAAAATATTAACATATAACCCATTATAATATTTTCTTTTGTGATAAAAATTATCTAAAAAATCCCTTTGGATAATCACATTGATAGTGAACATTATATTGTGAAAAAACAAGGAGTAATCATGAATATCGCAGAGAAGTATGAACTATATATATCTTATCCAATATATAGTAGAGTTCACCGATAAAAATTATATATTAATTATGCTAAATATATAAATAATGACCATAAAATTAGATAATAATAACATGAATGAGGCTTACAATAATAAAATACGCTTTTTTGATAATTTTAATGATAGTTAAATTTAGTTAAAATAAATATTTAATAAATCTTAACAAAAGTATATGAAAATAAACATAAAACAATGGATAATATTTTTTTTGAAATACCAAAATTTAAAATTTATTTTTGTAAAATATTTATTATATGTGGATTTAGTCAAGTGAGACCATATTTCTCTAGTAGGAGCAGACAATATATGTTGTTCTTAAATTCTGTTCCAGATTTTAGGTCCCATGCTCTCTAGATACATTTTCATTTTTAATTTCCACTGAGTATAGTTATTACCATCAAAGAAATGTGGCATATTAGTAGCATCACCCTCAACTCTATTTTCCATAGTTACTTAGAATTTAAAGAACTTAAAATTTAGATATGACAGAAATTTTAAGATCTTTATGATAAAAAAATATCACATTTGAAAAAAAATTTAACATTGAATAAAAAACCCTCTGATACCAAATATTGGTCGGAGTGGAATCCCAAGAGGGGGTGAATTGAGTTCCTAATTAAAATTTCTGTTAAAAAACTTATTTTAAAAAGATCCCCCAATTTTAAAACGGCCCAGTTAATTGAGGCAGTAGAGATGTAAATGATTATTTGGTCAACATGTTTCTTAACGGGTGATTAATTCTCAGTTGAATTAGTGTAAAAAACCTATTCAACTTTTTAAACATGTTTTCAGAATTATACGAATACACACACTAACCAAAACTAACTATCGATGTGAAACCATAACATTTTTATATTTTAGAAAATATAAGCAGTGAAAAATAGATAAAACATAGTATAACAAAATATAGTTCATAGTGAAGTAAAACAAGAGGTTCATTCACAAGATAAGACTTAATCCTCTCCACTTGGTGATCACCTGCCACCAAGAAGTTTATATTAGCAATAAACTTGATACACAACCTGTATCAGGATTTATAATAGTTTTCACAAATTGTCTAGGGTTCAAACCCTCTACCACTATTCTTCGTGGGAAAGACAAACAACACAGACCACACATGGTCTCTTCCACAGTTTTATGTGGGAATAAAAAGTAAGTGAGGTTCGATGTAAGGATATTCAATATCCTCCCGTTCTAGTACATGAGATAGTGTGTGTGAAGTAGATAGAAAAACTTCTAATAAATGTAAAAAGAAGAAACACAATAGATAAATTATGATGATATAGAGTTTAGAAGTCTCTATGTGTTTGCAGTTCATCTCTTGAATCCTTGAATTTAAGAATTTGAAGTTTGAGTCTATCATTGGAAGTTGTTTCGAAAACAGAGTGTCGTAATTCCAGGTACTAGCTTTCAGGAATTGAGTGTTCTGCTTCTTGAGGTGATTGAAAGTTTATGAGACACAGAAGGCAGCCTCAAGTTTTTTCCTCGAAATAAACTTCTTGATGTTCTTGGGGTTCACAATGAAAGTTCTTGAATGGTTATTCCTTGTTCTTTAGTAGTTTATTCCTCATTCATTTAACTTCTGGACTTTTGTTTTTTTGTTTTTTCTCTGTGCCTCTATATATCATTCTTCCTCGATCTTTTTCTTTCATATTTGAAGTCTGACAATAGGAGTAAGTACATCACGTGAAATCTATCCCGTAACTCATACTATCAAGATATGGTCTCCTGATATGTATACAATAAGTATTAATTAAGTCAGAAGAATCAATGTTAGAAAATATGACAATTAGAAAAATATCAAGGATTCAACAAAGTAAGGGTATCGGTAGACAGGTAACGGTAGCCTTCACATCAGTATGCTTCAACAGTAGGTGAAAATCGGCAACCTACAACTGTAACCTTCCATCTATAACCTTAAACATTATGCTTGAATCAGTGACCTTTGTATCTGTGACCATGTGTTAGTGACCTTGTATCAGTGACCTTGTATCGGTGACCTTGTACATAGATAAATTCTTCATTGTAAGCTTAACCAATCAAGCAGTGAGATTGAGATTATATGAATATTACTCTATAAAAACAAGAAAAATTAATGAAATATAATTTACATAGAATGAAAACATGATTATCACATAAATGAAACATGATTTGGGATTATCAAAACAGGTGAGTCCAACAACCTCCCCCATTTTGATAATCAAAAATTATATCATTGAATCTTTATCTTTAAGAGTTTTGAATCAAGGTTAAACACATATTCTAATTTCATTGGTGATGTGAGCATACACAAATTATATGGTGAACACTAAATTTAGGCTAGATCATATATAAACACATATAAACACTTCCCCATTTGTGATTAAAAAAATGACATATATAACAGAAATATAGAAAAGAGAGTGTTTGTATTAATAATACAGGATTACAATAGACAAAAAGAATACACCAATCCCTATTAGCTAAGACAGTCCACACTCAATCCACATCAGAGATGTCCAATGTAGCTTTGTCTTTGGAAGATGAAGAGGCAGGTTCTGATGTTGGAGGGATAGGCTGAGGGATGGTAGTGAGTAGTGTAGAAAGAGCAACCACTTATGTATCAGTAGACCTATAGTGAGTAGATCTATAAGTAATAATTGGGGTCAAACCAATGATATCCTGGGTAAGAGTCATAAAAGGAGCAGTACTGGTGGAACCTGAGGTAACTGAAGAATTAGGAAAAGCAGGAGGAACAATGATGGGTGTGTTGTCCACATGGAGGTAGGGTAACAAAAGATTCCTGATGTCCATAATAATTCTTCCCCCTCTTTCCATACCAGATACGAAATCATCTTTATTTTCCATGAATCTCTCTAGGGCATGAGTCATCTCTCTATGCTTGCTCACTTGATCCTTAAATGCCTAAGTGATAGGAGGGATTCTCAAATTTTCCAAAAGCATCTTAATGTGTCCATCCATCTGAAGCTTAGTGTATAACCATTTTCAATATAAGTAAACTTCATCCTTGATGTCCTTCTGACCTCAAGCAGCTTCCCTTGAATAATTTCCCACAAGGGCATGAATTTCTCTAGTAATAGAAATGACCTGAGAGTCTGAGGTACTAGCACCAGAGAACTTTTCTACTTCTTCTCTAACAACGGTCTTGATGTCTTAAATTTCAAATGGAGGAGAGGTTGAAGAAGAAGTAGATACACCCATAGGTTCCATAGATAATTCCACAGTCTCTTTAAATGATTTGGTGAGCCCACTGATCAGCCTTTTACATCATCATATTGGCCTTTCACATGTGTTTCCATGGACTTCTTAAAATCCTCAAACACTATTACCATTTTTTGAACCACTCTTTTAACATATCTAATGTATCTGTCCACTTGATCTCTTAAATCCATATAAGAATCTATGGTGGTAGTAGACTGTTTCACTAATTCCATAGACATTTCCAAAGTTCATACCTAATTATAACATTCCTTTACCTCATGTAACACAACTAATTGAGAGGTAGAGACTATCCTTTCCACTACAGAATTCATGAGTCCTTGATTATGGGATATTGTTCTCTCTATCTCAGTGGTTTTCTCATCAATATGCCTCTTCTGGTCTAATTTCAAAGAATCCAATTTATCCTTCTTTACATAGTCTCAAGGTTATAGAACCAATGGCTACACAGTGGTATTTTCTGATACATTAGGAATTGGATGACTTCTGATAGGCTGGTCATCTTCAGAATCTTCATAATCTAGGCCTAATACGATAAATCCAAGAGCTTCTGTCTAGTCCTCTATCTCATGAGGAACAACAACTGATCCTATAGAAACAGGTTCCTCCCCCTCACTTGGAGCATTCTCTTGATCAGCCACATCTATCTCCATTAGACCTCATTGATCAAAATCATTAACAGAAAGGTCCACTACCACTCCCTCCATAGAATTTTCTACGAATTCCAAAACAAGTCAATCTTCAACTGAATCAAAAACTTCTTCATCTCTACTTTCTACCCTTTCTGTATATCCTATTAAAGGACTGAGACTTAATCATTCATCTTCACTTTTATCTACAGCTGTCTCAAATTCATCATGACTTGAATCAGTGTCCTAATCCATATCTGAGGTATCTTCAATGTCTCTTAAGACATTTTCAGCCCCTTCTTCTTCAAAGTTTTCCTCATCATTGTCCCTTAGGACAGTCTTTAATCTAGGAAATCTCTTTGGTGAGAAAGACTCACAAAATGATATTATGTTAACAAAAGTATTTGATGGAAGGTCAGGATCACTCCTGTCATCTATAGGAGAATACTCCCTTTCTTACACCACATCAACCTCTTCTTCTTCATCTGAATAAGTAGGATATACTTTTCCAGGCTTAAGACCAAGGGATCCTTTATTTTTAGGCCTAGTAGGATGAGCAACAGGGTTAAACTCTTCCTACATCTTAGCCTCATAATTCACCCATCTCTTCATCCATGGATTCCAGTTGATCTTCATCAGCTTGCAAATTACTTTGGTGATGATGTTGTTAACTTTCACAACAATTATTTCCTCCTTAGCTCCATCAACTCCTTTCACTTTCAACATAGAATATATCAACTTAACATGAAATAGGGCATTGGATTTGGAACTATGTTTGGTCATATCTTCTAGTAGAATCTTCAAAAGCTTACATAAGTTGATCTTTTGTTCATGATTTAACAGATACAAGATAAAAACATCTAGAAACATTAAAGTTACAAATTACCCTCTCATGGGACTTAAAACATGCTAGATAAATTCGAAAAGTATCTTATCTTCTCCTACCATTTCAGTAGCAATGACTTTCCTATGAATTTTATTCTCTGTCAATTCAGCTACTTCTTCTTCATTGTAGAAGAACTCACTAGTGGGAGGCACCACTTTTGAGTAATAATCACAAATCCCTTCATACGGAACCCTCAAGTAGTCAGCCCACTCAACAGAGGAGAAACTCACACTTACATTATTTACTCTGGAAGTCATCCGGTGCTCATCCATAGATGGCTCAAACTTGAGATGCTCATAAAATACCTTAACTAACTTCGGGTAAAGGGGTCAATTATTGTTTTCAAAACACTCAACCCAACCCTGAGCTTCATGTTCCAGTAGTAGTTATGATCGGCTCGATATTAGCCACTCATAACTTAACTCTTTCTCAACAACTATTTCCTTCTTTGATAAATACGGGTGAAGCACATTTTCCACTGTCTGGCTTCAACTACTCGACTCGGATCTAGGTCTCTCAGGATCCGGCACGTCTCCTTTATAAACAACTAATGGCCTTTTGACACTTTCCATCGATTTGGATTGGTTATAGGTTTCAGTTGAGGTTTAGGTTCGGAGACTGGGGAGAAAAAGGTTCAGGATAGGGTTTGATGTGGATTGAAATGTGATCTATGTTTTATTTTCATCATTTAGGCATCGAAAAATGAAACAGATAAAATCAATAAGTAATATGCAGAAAACATTTCAGATTCCAGCTAATAACACGAAAATGAAAAGTCGCAGACTCTAGTCGTCTATTAGTAAGGAGGCATCAGTAAGGTC